>VZTA01004148.1:163542-254593 GCA_013398855.1 Mohoua ochrocephala
CTCCCTTCCTTCCTTCCTTCCTTCCTTCCTTCCTTCCTTCCTTCCTTCCTTCCTTCCTTCCTTCCTTCCTTCCTTCCTTCTTTCCTTCCTTCCTTCCTTCCTTCCTTCCTCTTTACCTCTTTTACTATTATATCAAGTTTTTTGGTACCAATATCTAACCTCGTTAGGTTTTCATCATGTTTTTTGGGTGTATTTCAAACCTTTCTGGGTTCGATCCATTTTATTCACAGAGGCTTAGCTTCCTTTGGTCTTCTGTGTTAATTTGGATTGTAACAGCTGGTAGAAGGGGTTTGTGCAGTGTGCCAGAGTTTTGGCCTCTTGAGAGTCAAAAAAACTGATGAGCATGCCTTGAGAATGCCATGTAATGTGCCCAACTGCAGCTTCCCCTGGGAAAGTGGGTTGGGGAGGTCATGGTAAAAGTCAAGGGCCTGGCACTAAGAAAATGCTTTTCTTGAGTGCCTGTGGAATTTAGCAGAATCCTGCTAAAGCATTGGGAGATGCAGGCTTGGATCTGATGGTCTGTCCAAGGCCTGCCCAGACTCCAGTGCTGCACCATGTGCTGCAGACCCCGGTGGAAGGGGAGGTGTTACCATCACAGCACAATTCATGTTCTCACTTCTCACGACAGAAGAAGCACATTACTCATTAACTTTTTCAATGTGACATCACAGAAGACTCAAATCCAACAAATCACTCCAATGACAAGCCACCTTGAGATGACTAATTCCTGAAATCAATTATAACACTGAGAAGAGAAAAAAAAAAAAGATGTAGGAAACTTGAAACTCTCTTAGAAGATAATGTCTCTCCTAAACCAAAAAAAAGGAGGCAGATAAGACAGCATTTCCAGGGACTCCCAGGCTGGCCACTCCAGCAAGAAATGTGGGTATTTGTTAGTTTTACTACCACTAGCACAGTGTAACTACCCAGGGCTCACCTGATTTAAAAACAACAGGAGATACTGTTTTTTAGCCAAAACCCCAACAAACTTCAGTGGTGCAGTATGAGACCCATAGCCCCAAAGGAATGGGAGATTTTATCATTATTATGTATTTACAAGCACTTCTGACAAATCCTGCTGCATCCAGCGAGTGCCAAAATAGCTATGCTAGTTCTGCTGGCCCAACACTGTTTTCTGCACTGACTGGTTTGGCCAATGAAATGTCTCCACTGCACAGCACTAAATTGCTGCAGGAGAGAGATAAATTTGTAAGTGATATTTTGATTTGGGATTAAATCATTAGTATTATCTGGCCTAGTTTCCTGAACCAGTAAGTGAAGACATGTTGTTGTAGATGAGAAAATAATCCAGCTGTAGAGCTGCTACAGAGAGAAAACAAGGGAAATAGTTTCATAACCATGTTAGGTGAAGCCTGCAAGACCTGTTTTCAGGAGATTGGAAAATCTAAAGTCTGACTTCATTGTCTTTTAAGCTGAAAGTCAAAAATTTAAATTCCTCTGGCAAAAAAAGACCCCTTTTTCAGATCACTTGAAGCATTTCATTTCAGCAGATGTAAATATTTCCTTTTGATTTGCCCTCAGAAAAAATTAATATATATTACAAAGGAAAATATTCAAAGCAAACGTATTTTTTAAATAAAAAGCTGAGATAGTGCATCAGCAGAACTGTCCTGAGAGAGTTAGGAAATTCCCAAAGTAACTTCTGCTGAAACAGCCTCCCCTACAAAATCATTCCAGTTCTGAGAGAAGCACATATTGCCACTGAACATGATTCACTTGCAGCTTTGCCAGGGTCCCACTTAGACAGTCTCATGCCCCAAAAAAAGCCCACAGGACAAGCCCTGAAGTGATCTGTCCTTCCACCAATTAGGCTCAAAGCACTCTCAAGGGCATAATGAAGAACAGAAGAACATTTTCCCAGCTGGGAGTGAGGAAAAGGGATAACTGCTAAAACAGGAGTATTACTGCAAAGGGAATATTTAGTATATTACTTAATTAGAAGAGTATTTTCTGCTCTTTCTTGCTAGTTTACAGTACTCAAAATGTCTTGCAAAAAATGGAGTGCATGAAAACTGAAACAAACAGGTTTTGCACTTTCATCATGTTCAGAACTAACTCTAAATTAAGATCTTTTCTCAAAATATGCAGAATCTAAAAAGAAAGTGTGCATTATCTTGGGAAACTAAAAATATGCTTCCCCAGGCAATAGTAAGGTTGTCCTGTCAGAAAGCTCCCTCCTGCCTTGAAATCTTGACAGGAGAATATGATGATAACGAGATATTAGCAGTTGCACAAAACCAGCAGAGAGGACTGGAATAAAACATACTATGAGAGAGTCAACTGCTTTTTCACATTATCATTTTGATTAGAAATGCATAAAAAGCCAAGAAATGTTTTCCTCATTACCTTTTCGCAAGAAAGGTCATGAAAGGGCTTCCTGATGTCTTTAAGACAAGGGATGACAGCGCTGTGTGATAAATACTTATGTTCATTATATTTGCCTGAAACTTTCACATCTTTGAGAAGTTTGGTGTGTTCACTCTGAGTGAATTCTAAGCCACTTATAAAAGATAATACACAACAATTTTACACAGCAAACTTTCAAGTTTTCAAGGAGACATACAAAATAGCTGTCAGGGCAGCTAAGTAAAGTTCCTAATGTGATGATGCCTTTTTGGCCCTAATAACTTGGAGAGTAATTTGTTCTCACTATCACTGAATTCACCTCCATTTTTTACTAGAAGAACAACAGCTGGAGCCACCTGAGACAGCTGAGTCACCTGAGACACTTGGTGGTACCTCCTACTCCGTGCGTGGGCAACTGCAACACTTCTGCCAAAGCAGAGTAATGGGTAACAGGCTTCCTGGTGGACTGTGGAATGGATAAGCATTTACACAGAAAATCAGAAAACTTTCAGGATTCTAAGCAGCTTCCGTCTCCTTCCTAGTGTAAAACAAGTGCCTCACAAAGAAAATGCTATGGTCAGCGGTGCATATATTTGCAACACTAATTGAATGTGAATTGGGCACTTGTGGAAAGTGTCCAATGTGTCTATTAAGTACCAGAAATGTCTGGCTGGGACATGCCAGTGGCCTGGCAGTCCGGTCTATATGGCAAAAGGTCTGGTCCTTAGGGAGAGGAGGTAGCCTGGCTTCTCCTTCAACATCCCCCTCTACCCACACATCAGAGATGTCAGGTCCCTTTCTAGCCATTTATGAACCTGTCCTCCCCTGAGCTTGGCCAAACCCTTTTGAGCCTGCTGGCAGTACCTGTCTTTCCAGACTCGCAAGGCAGTGAGTCCCAGGTGTTCACCACCTCCTGTGCAAAGAAATCCTTTCTTTTATCTCTTACAAATCGATCTTGTACTTATTTCACCGAGTGCCCCTTGCTCTAGCATCGCAGCATTTAGTGATCAGTAATTCGAAATTCAACTCATCCATCGCCTTCCTGATTTTTCAAATGATAACCACACAGCCTTCAGCTCCCCAAAGTGAGGTCTCAGACTTTTTAGACCCTCCTTATAAAGCAGCAGCTCCATGCACCTGGATCATTTGAGTTGCCTTTCTCAGTACCTGCTGTAATTCTACAACAGCCTTCTTTGGATGTAAGACCAGAACCTCAAGTTTGCTTCTTAACTGTAGCTCTGAATGGTCCAGGTGAACTAACTTGCCTTTGAAAAAGTACTGCACAAAGTGTATCATGGAGCATCTCTCAAAGGGAAATAGATACATGTTTCCTGCATTCCTGGTCTTCATCTACTAAAGCCAAGCCATCTCTGATCTTTACCTGATAAAGAGAACCCCATTTCCCAAATTAAAACCCCAGTTTTTCCAGAAGCCCTCTCATTTATTGACTCCTAGGTCTCTTGTGGTTTTTTTAAAATTTACTTTACCACAGACCTCGTAATACAGTAACTTTGGACACCATGCTACAACAGGAGAGGAGAGCTATAATTCTGAGAGCAGAATTTGTCGGTGGCTGGAGCAAGATCTGGAACCCAGAAGACCCAGGTGTAATTTTCTTGCTATGCCACAAAATTTTCTGCTCCCTTGGGCCGATTATCCCTATCCTGGCGTCCACTGGCACTACAGACACAGCAGCAAGTCTCTGACTCCTGAGGGTGCTGCACAGCTACAGACACTGACAACGTGAGAGCCTCTGTCAGCCAAAACCAGCAGATAGAAAAATAACATCAGGCTAGCAGGGGAAGTCTTGAAGGCTCCCATTTTAAACCATTTGTCAAAGGCTCCCCAGGCCCAGGAGAACAAAGAACATTACCTTAACCTCAAATCATAAGGTCCTTTACATTCTGGCTGGGGAAAGGCTGCTCTGCAGGCTACTGTGGAGCTGGAAGAAGAAAAATGCTTTGCCCTGTATGTGATGGTGGGAGAACAAAATCCACCTCCTGTTCTCTGAGAAGCACTTGGAGATCTGTGCAAGAACCACCCAGTAATTATTTATTGTTCCCATTCTGGACGTGCACGTCACGGCGGCTCTGGGGAGGATCTTTCATCTTCCTGCTGCCTGCTCTTACGAGGGATGGGGCTCCAGCACCACTGTGCCTCGAGACCTTGGGCCTCCCACCACTGCAGCAGAGGTTCAGCTCTAAAACAGAATTATTAAGTGGTCTTATTAACTTGCAAGTTTGCTCATTGGCTAAGCAACTAATATGCACCTTGGCTCTTCGCCCCGGGAGGGATCTTGCTGTCTTCAGCTCCCTAAGAAACTGGTTTATTTATACCCGCATTGTCCTGTGAAGGCAAATGTGATCGCTTTTAATATAACATTAATGTTTTGAAGTTTTGATTAAAGCTAGCTACCATTATGGGAAAATCAGAGGTTGTTTTTTTTTTAAGTATGTTGATTACTCATCTGTGTGCACAGCTTATGAAAAGTGTAACAGCAGGATATTTTCGAAAATAAATACGTATTTACTCTTGGTATTGGTTTATCAAATCTTAAAAATCAAAGGAGGAAAAGCTGTCATCGTCTTTCAAAAAAAAAAAAAAANGTTACCACAAAGCAGCAGACACAGCTCTTTCCCAATACCAAAAAAGAGAAATAATGCACCTCTTGCACTTTCAGTTAACAAGCAATGTCGCCTTAGCTTCCTCCACCAAACAGACACTCAGTGTTGCACAGTCTTTCTCAAAAGCTGATTTCCACCTCAAAGCAGGCAGCAATCCAATACATGCATAAACATTTGGTTTCTGAAGACTTTTGTACAAGATGTGGAGAAATGCAGGAGTATTTACTGGAGCAAGAGGTAATGGAATAAAAATACACATGAAAAGATTCTTTTTTATAAAGTTGGGTTTAAATTAGAGATGCTATGTTTATAGCATTCCCTACTCTTTTCTACATTCAACACACTTTTTTCCTTGAAGCTTTTGAGCTCTTTTATTTAAAAATAAAAAAAAAAAAAGAATGATGACTCTAATATCCCGCTTCAATGTTTCAGTCCAAAAAACACTGAAACTTCCCTTGGGAATTTCTAAAATTTTTCTTCTTAAATTGAAGACAATATTCTGTAGCTATCCTAGGGGCTAGAGTTTGAAATTGATGTTTTTGTCTTTTTTTCTCCAGTTCTCACAAAATAAATGAACCAACACCCTTATTAGTGTAAATCTAAAATGTTTTTATTAGTATTATTTTCATGCCTGCAAAAGAAGAAAGAAACGAAAAGTCCTGTATTGGTGTAACATTCAAATAAAAACTGTTAAACTTACCATTAGTGAGCTAAACTAGAATTTGGAAACATAGGAATGACTTTCAGACAGGTAGGAAAAGAGCATTTGACTAAGAAATAGAAACTGCTCATACAACACGTGTGTTATCAATAACATTATTGACTTGCTAATCTGTAATTAAATCCTACCGTTTTGACCGTTTTAACTCTGCTGCTGTATACACAAAATCCTCTGCTGCTTTTTCAGAAAACCAAGAATAAACACAAACAGAAAACTGAAAAAACTCCTCAAAACTAGAGGAAAAAAAAGCTATACAAACTTGAAAAAAAGGGTAGGGTGGATTTTTCCCCTTGAAAGGGAAAAGCCTCTGCAGTGAAGGCTGGTCTTTAGATAGAATGTATTTCAACATCAGGCAAGGGAAGGTAAGACAGCAAGTGCTGGAGGCTCCAGAAGAATTCCTAGATCCAGGAGAGGCACCTCTCCAGCATGGCTCTCCTGCACCATCCCACTCAGCACAGATCCACCCAGTCAGTGAAAAAAGCTTCATCAGCACCTGCCTAGAAGCAATGGTCACCCTGCTTCCCAAATCAGGGACATGATGCCACAGACATTGAAATTACTGGTCCAAGGATGAAAAAAATTTAAAAAAGATGAAAAGGAGTAATTGTGTTCTACACAAATAAACCATTTTAGATGGCAGTTGCAGGGCATAGAAAGACTCGAGGCAGCAAACTCTAACTAATGGCTGATCTGCATCACTACCTCCCAGTTTCGTTGTTCAGCAGCTCCCCAAGTACGTTGTTTCCTTTAACCTGCTATTGACAAATAACACTTTTCATACACAGGATTAAGCATTGAGAAAAATCCACGGCTCTTGGAATGGGCCGTTTTTTTCTCAAACTATTCTGACCCTTCCAAATGAAAACTGCCCACCTCTCCTTCCACCTGCTCAGCGTTCTTCTTTGTTCTTAACCTCTCTCCACGATGGGGTGGGTTCTGCTCCAAGCCCAATATTTTGGACTGTGCAACTGAAATTGAGGAGTCAGAGATTCTCAGGAGAGCAGACTGTGTCCAACAGCAACTCAGAGACCTACAGCGTCTGTGGAAACCCCACAGCGCAGGATGTATCACAAAAAGTGACCAAAGGACAGACTTCAGGAGGTCACAGTTCAATGTCAGCAAGGCAAAGGGACACAGCACCCAGACGTGTGGGAGCCACAATTCCAACATCATTATTTGGAAATGTTTCTCAGCTGGGATTTACTGGAAAAGGGCAGTATAAATTTAGAGGCCTGCTTCAGACCTCTCAGCCGGGCTGGAGCCTCATGGGGAAATAATATACTTTGTTCCTCTACAGAAATGCAGCACTGATAACTTCCCCACCAAAGTAAGCAAACACTTGGCAAAAGCAGAAATTTCACCGACGCAATATTTTCAGCTGCAAACATTTTCTTCTAATAGTTATACTCAGATGGTAGAGTTAGCATTGCACCATCCACACCCAAATGGTGCATTTTTCTTACAAGGAATAAGTGCAGTAACAGCCTGACGCTTTCCTGTGCTTCACACAGCCTGAGGTACCACTTCGAGCGCAGAGCCAGCATCTTGATTTTCTGATAGACACTATGGCGTCTGTGAGGTTGGCCAGTCTTTCATTTTATGTTTCTTAACCTTCTGTAGGACACAAATATTTACTCTGGAGAAGAAGCCACCATGTGAAAAAACATTAGGTGGGTTTACGCTGCCCTGAGTGCTGCAGCTTGGACGTATGCTCACAAAGGGCAGGGATGCCTCACGGCTCTCAGCACAATCCCTTTGGAGGAGCCTAGTGTCCAGCTCCATGTGTCCCTCCCCACACCTCCCAACACCTGCAGCTTGACTTTTCACACAGACCCAAATGTGAGCCCATTTTGAAGAAGAGCAGGTCCGTCCAATCCCACTCGCCATCTCAATTATTAGAACATGTGCTCTGTGGGAGATCAGAAGTGCTGGTCTGGAATCCACTACACCACTCCCTTCTCCGGCCCTGATTAAAACATTTCTGTTCTCTGCAGGTGCCTATGGGAAGAGCTGCTGTGCCTGGAGTGCCGCCTCCCACCAACCAGCCCAGCAGGAGAGCATGGAACATCACAGAGGTGCTCACCTCAGGAGCCCCAGCTCATTGCAGAAGGCCAACACTTCAAAAAAACATAGCATCTTTTTAGCAAATATACATTCTTCTACTCAAGATGGAACGTTAGGTTGTCCTGCCTAATATTCTTATAAACAAACTATGGAAAGATGGTCTAGGGAAAACTTTAAGGGTGGGTGGAAGCTGGTTGAGTAGCTGTGTGCAGGGAACAGCTTCTGATGTCTTGAGGTCAAAATGGAGCCCTGCAAAGAGCTTTACTCTGATTCTCTACAACTACAGCTTGAGGGACAGACAAGAACATATGCTCATATGTTTTCAGACAATGTCAGGGTGTAAAAACCCCTCAAATATACAGGGGAATAAAATCAGAATTCAAATGGTCCTGACATATCCAAAAAATAGTCTGAAAAGAACAAAATCCACAGGGACAAGTGCCAAGGACTATCCTGAAACAGAAATAATCCACTGTACAAACACTGAATGAGAAAGAGGAGAGAGAGAGAGAGTTCTTCAGGAAAGCATTTTGATCCTCAGCCCTAAGATATCATCACGAGCTGTGACACCTTGTCACAAGAAGAGGTGAACACCCCTCTGCAGCACGCAGAGAGGCACGGAGGCTGCAGTGGCTGAGATAATCCCTTCACACTGCTCAGCTGTGGCAAGTTGGCAGCCGAGTTTGAGCACTGCACTTCAAAACAAGAGGAACTCGTGGAGAAAACCCAGAGAGAAAAAAATCAGGTGAGCAGGGACCTACAAAGGCAGGTAGAAATGGGGTTGCTAGGCCTAAGGAAAAGAGGATGGAGGAGGAAAGTGGTGAAAGTCATGCCTGCATAGAGAGAGGGAATAATCTCCTTCCTTGACCATGGTGAACAGACATGGAGTAATGAGCTGCAGCAGGAGGAGGAAGGGGACCTTAGTTAGAGGTAAGGTTTCAAAAGAATTCTTATTTATGGCACTGGGCTAAGATTTTTCAGGAGCAATAAATGGTACCAGAAAGGGGTAAGTTGACGTACTGAGAAGGAATCTCATTTCTAGTGGGTAAAATAGCCACTGCTCTTGAAAACACAAGTTACTTTGAGGAATGTCAACTCTGACCTCCAAAAAATTAAAGTACCTTATGAAAACAGAAGCCCAAAGTAGGTCATTGTGTTAAGCTATTTTCTGTCTGTTAAACATTTTCTGTTTTGTGACAGCGGAGGTTTGCTGAATATTTCTGACGAGAATAACTGTTATTTATAAGCTTAAACAAGACAGGAAATATCCTACAACCTGGCTGCTATCCTGAATGATGAACAGCTGATATTCCAGGTCTAACAATTTGAAAATCACATTTTGGCAATCGTGCCTTTAAACAAGCAACCTCAGGGTAAGTGGGACCACAGCCTACAGTATAAAGCAATATCACAATATGATTGAGGGAGAGTAATTAAAGCAAACAATACAGAATTTTTTACCCACCAAGTATTTGCTTTTCAACAGTTTGCAATGAACCCTTTTAGGGGATCAAGGCTATACCCACAAAAAGATGTGGGCTCAGCTCCAAGACCTCCTCTCCCTGTAGCAGGGTTTTATCCTTCCTGCAAACTGAATTACATTTAGGACCAAAATACACTACTTGTGGAGCTCTTACAAGCCCATTTTGCACTAAGGCAAGCTATCATAGTAGCAAAAGGAACCTGAACATAAGATGTCTGATTAATCATATCTATGTGAAGAAGCAAAAGCTTTAAAAGAGAAACAGTTTCCTGTAAAACAGTGACTGAGACTCTTAAAACATTCTGATTCCTGGACATTTATTATTTCCCAGTAATTAACTGCTTATCCTTCTTTTCACCCTAACTGTATTGTAACTTGTGACATAAAAAGACATAAAAAGACATAAAAAGGACAAATGCTGCACTGCCTGCCACAGCTGAGGAGTAGGAAAGTTGGAGAAACGTTGTTTTGCAAAGCTGAAATTTTGAAAAATTCAGACTACATTTGAGGGTAGGCATCAAATCTGCAGAGAACTGATAGGCACCGCTATCTCCTCCCTTCCTAGAGAGGCCATGGCTCCCGTCCCTTTTCCTACAGAGCTTCTCCTCTGGCCTGCTTCATTTCCTCCTTTCCCGCTGAATGAGATAAGCCCAGGGAGCAACGACATCCATTAATAGGGTTAGCAAGGCCAAGCTTAACTCTTCAGTGTAAAAGGCCCCCAAAACTCCCATGAATGGTTCAAAAATTTGAAGGGTTTGGCTTTGTTCTTTTTCGTCTTTTCGCTGAAGATAGATTCTGTTTCTTGCCTAGTTTTTGAGCCTTTGAGATATATGCTGTTCTGTTCCTTCTGTACCACAAAGCCTTCTCTTCCTTTTAATCCAAAAGCTGAGCATCATCACTTGAGCCCCACAACTGTTGCCTAGGCTTCACTGACCAGCCCTCCATTTTATACTTGTGTAAAATCACAGGGTCCAGGCAACAAGTAAGGGGGGACTGCTTTCACAAGCATTTTGAGACCCCACTTCACAGTTCTCTTCCAGCAAACTTGGACTTGAATATATATCACAGCGTTTTAAAACTGCATTATTTGGGCACCCTTCCTATGCTGTTTGCCTGACCTCCAAACTTCCATATGAAATTAATAAAGTGCATTCACTGACTTCAATGATCTGTGACCCCAAATTATACATCAGGTTTACTTCTTGGTTTAACACGAACATCTAATCAGATTTAGAAAAAGTTTAACATTAGAACATTAGCCCGGGCAAATCTTGGCTTTTAATAAGATGTCACAGTGCTCACTGTGCATTCTAAACCTATTAATGATTATTTCACACAGCACTAATATCTACAGTAGGATCAACAGCATTATTTTGAATGGAAAAATCAGTTAATTTGATCACTAGATGATATAAATTGCTTATGACCAGCAGACTGATGCTGGGGGAATTGGTCATTTCAAAAGCAAACATGTCTGACCCATCAGAATTAGGCCATTAGCTGGTTTTGTTTGCTCCATGCCACTGCTGCAGAGTGAAGTGGAGGAACAGCTCCAGCCCTTGGGAAGGGGATCCCTAAGCTGGCTTTGCTCTGAGCACGACAGAGACAGCTTGGTTCACTCATTCTGACTTCCCAGCATGGAGCAACACCCTCAGTCATCTCCCATTCCCACCCTTTCCTTCCCATCACAGCAGAGCAGAGGTCAGGGAAACACAAAAAAGCTCGCTACAAAACTGTTGCCGAAGGACCTGGGTGATTTTCCTTTTGTGACTCTTCTAGCAGTGAAGGGATGGCAGGATTAATGTAATTTTTTTCTCGGCAAAAATAACTATGATCCTGTATTATTTCATCCTTTAGCTCCTATGAATTACATGAGTTCATTTCAATACATGGGGCTTAAGGATATTTTTCTTCTAACAAAAAGAAAAGATGCTAAGCTCCATTTCCATAAGCATTATAATCATAAGCAAAGCAATGACAGACACAAGCAAATCCAACTAGGAATTATTAGAGCCTAGCAGAGGACTGTGGCTATTCTCAATTGCATTCCCAATGACTTGTAGAGCTTTGACTTCCTATTGCCCTATCTTTGCAAATTGGTCAGTAAAAACCAGACAGCTTCACCCCTCTGTTGGAAGGAGGATGTATAATGGGGAGGAAAAAAAGGAATGAAAGAAACTTCCACTTTTTTTCTATCGTTTTTTTCCCTTCTTTTAAAAACTTTGCCCCATTTGTCCATAGAAAAGACTCGTGCAGGAGACTACAAGGGTTTATCCAGGTGCAACGTGAATGGATGGAATGGCATTTTTACCACTCAGTTGTTGTCCTTTACATGTGACGGCCAAAGTTTTCAGAGCCGATTGCTTCCATCCATCAACAACCTCAAAAAAGAAGACCATAAATGCACCCAGAGTCCTGCTGGTCCTCCTGCACACTCAAATGGGTACAAAGAGGGTCGAGATGGCAGAAATGTGATTAGAAGGTGGCAACTCTTAGGCCATCAGCTGTGGGTGAGACCGGCACAAGAGCCAGGCCTTTTTACTCCTGCCATTTGATGCAGGGTTTGCTGTGAGGAGTTTTAAAGGCATCTAGCACTCTCAGCTGTATATAGATAAAAGAACAAAATCTAAGTGCCAGTGCACTTCATCAAACCAAAGTGATCTGGTTAGACATAACCACACCTGAAACACATTCGCAGCACACACAGAAAGCCATTTTAAATTCCTGTACTTGTCTTGGAAAGTTCACCGAAACCAAGAGTGCCACATGATTAGAGAATTTCATATTCCAGATACAACTAAAGCAGGCTGTTCCTTTTTTCAGGG
Source organism: Mohoua ochrocephala (assembly GCA_013398855.1). Lineage (NCBI taxonomy): Eukaryota > Metazoa > Chordata > Aves > Passeriformes > Acanthizidae > Mohoua > Mohoua ochrocephala. The sequence continues at coordinate 175,627 of VZTA01004148.1, forward strand.
CATGTCTACCTTTCTGCTGCCAGAAAATGACAAACAAGCCTAAACAACGTGCCTGGGAATATAAAATTTGCCCAAAGCCAAGTGTATATGGAATGACTACTTCAGATATCTCCACTATGCACTATGAAGTCCAAATTTCAACCCTAAACACCTCACAGGATTTTTAAGAAAAAAAAAAGGTGAAACAGACATGAACCTGCAACTCCGGTTACAGGTTTTGCCCAACGTGAACTGTGCGAAAGACTCAAAATGCTTCGCTTAGGTTTGGTTTTAAACCAAGCCAGAGGTTTCACCAAGGCATCGGTTTTCCCGTTGAAATGTTTCACTGCTCTCTAGGTCTAATGCAGATTTTTACCCCTGCCCTCATACCTAAGGGGTTTCTTTGTCCTGAACAAAATCACTTGGGACTTTACAATGTTCTCAGGGGATTCACCCGCCTCCAATCGATTTGGAAATTTTAGAAATATCTGCAAACCTCATCCACCTACTCCAGACTTGGAGAAAAGGCCTCCCCCCAGACCCATGTTGTGTGTCTAATCAAAAGCATTAGACACAAGAAACTAAAAAGTTCTTTCTCTAGGCATTTTTTTCCAATGCTCCTTTTGTTGTTCAGCTCTTTAGTCCTGTCCTCACTTCCAATGTTTTTTGAAGCTTTGAGTGGCACAGAAATTATACTAAGCATATTTTAAAGTGTTGCTACCAATAAAATATGAAACCTACCGTTTTGGAACACTAAAAATAATACTGCTTGTATCATTTCAGACCAACAAAACTATGACACTTTATTTTGTTAACAAATTTCAGCTGCAACAGATGTGGTGATCTCTCACTCCCACAGATCAAAAACCACCAGCCAAAAGCCATTCCCCATCAGCACTGCTGAGTTTGCCTTTTGCTTATCCTGTGCCCTGATCAGGCTTCTTAAGGTTTGCTTTGAGGTTTTGTTCAGCTAGGAGCTGATTTCAAGAGGCAGCCAGCACTTGCTAAAACATACCATAGCTTTGGGAGAACCCACTAAAGTCTGAAAGTCCTCCTTGGATCTCACAGTGGTTGGTAGGATTTTCTCTGTCCTTGGGAGATGATGACTGTTATAAATGAGTTTTAACTATTATAAATGGGTTTGGAGTCAGTGAAATGGGTTATATTAATGGGTTGATGACATTGGGTTCGAGGAGTTGGGTTAGTTGGCGTTCTTGGTGTTGACTATGTTGAAGCTGTTAAGTGACGCGCGCTGCGCTGGGAGTAATATCCATAAGTGGGATTATTTGTATTAGGGAGACATGTTTCTAGATTGTTCCAACGGGAGGGAGCGATGGCATCGGGAATGCAGATAGGGCCAAGCGAGAACCAATCAGGAGAGACCCCTAGAAGATGATGGGACAGGAATGCATCAAACGAACGAGCCAATCGCATACGGACAAATGAGCCAACAATACGAGGGATCCAAAAGGGGCCGATGGGTGTAAAGGACTGGCTACAAAAACTGATCCGGTGCTTTGCACCAGCTCCTCTGCCCTTGTCACACCTGTAAGGGAGAGCACTCGACGTCGCATGCGCTGTTCTTAAGTCTGCCTTGTCACGAGGGCTTGCGGGCTTATCTCAAACCCCCGTTCTTGGTTGTCGGTTAATAAAATGGTTCATCTTCATCGAAGTTGGGAGTGAGTCGTGTTGTTCGCCCCGCCTTCAACACTCACTCTCACAATGGCTTTGCTCCTGTGTACAGCCAAATCAAAGTAGCTTATTTGCTTTTTTTTAACATGCACTTGCAATGGCCATTTGGACCTAATAATTAGCAGTGTTTTGCACAAGCAGACAATGAGTTTCCTGGTCAGTACCAGAGTTTCACAACTCCCCGTAGCTCTGTGCGTAGGTATAAAACAAAGCCACTTTGCGCTCTGCCTGCCTAAGGATACACCCTGATCCTAAAAGACTTTAATCGCTTTCTGTAGGTAAACCTACCACTTACTCTCTGTGCTGAAGGTGCTTGCTGAAGCTCTACCTGCTGCTGAAACCCCTTTTATAAAAGCAGTTATTGTCTCCATGTCTCCTGCAGGAACCTTACTTCTAGGGGTTAAAGGCTCCAGCACGTTGCCCACACACCCTGCCACTAAGAGAAAACAGAAATGAGTAACTGTTATAAACTGAGCGTACCGCTCACTCTTTCCACCTCATCAGAGAATTAGAGAGAAAAAAAGAAAAACCTCATCCTCCCCCATAATCATTTCAGATGAGTTCTTATTTCAATTACAGCACTGTTTTGTTACAGCTCTTGCTAATACCCTGCAGTTTGTTCACCTGTAGAAGCAATTGCCCCTTACAGCTCTTCTCCCTTGTCCTCCTTTCCCTGGGCTATTTGGGCTTGTTAGAATAGAAAGTATTAATATAGTTTTCCCACCAAATTTAGGCAAGAATATTCCGATGCTTTAGCAGCTGCCTTGGCTTCTTAAGAACTCAGTAATCCTTTAATCTCCAGACACTTCTTTTCCCCCATAAAAGATTCACAAGCAAAACAAATGCAATATGGATCAAAAATTCAATCAGAATGCTTAAAATGCAATTACATTCATCAGGGTGTTCTGTTAGGTCGGGTATTAAATCCGGGGTTTATTCAATATCCTCCTTTTATTATAAAGCAGTATTTTTCCACTCTCTAAATCATCTGATCCCTAGGCTAAAGTCTTCTTTGCCCAAAACATACACAAAACATGGTGGGAGATAGCTGGTTAGAAATTCCTGCACAAGACCACTCCTGTGGAGACATGAGGAAGGAAAAAGAAGACAGGGAGCAAAGACATTTCTACTGGAGCAGGGAAGCTAATTTCAGAATCAAAGATTCCACAGTTATGGCTTTAATAAGTACTTGTCACACTAGTTCCTTTTTGAATTCCATTTCCAAGGCAAATCTGTGTGTCTGCCTGCACCTCTCTGTGAGCATTTTCCCCCGTCTTGCAGTTTTAAAGGAGTTCTGAAATTTAATCACATTGTTTTGCACCAGAGCTCTCTGGAAATTTTCGAACCCAACAGATGTTTCTTGGGGGAATGCCAACCTGTTTAAACCAGAACTTCTTGAAAAAATGCATCTTTTTTGGGGGGTAAGGGGCAGTAACACACCCCCTTTGCTCCCCCCACTCCTCCCATCCCTCCTGTTTTCAGGACTGGCTTGGACAGCATCAAGCAGAGCATGAGTGTGAGAGCATCCCCCTGCAAATATATGAAGAAGTCCATGATGATTTGGGTTGCTCCGTGGTCCAATAGAGGCAATAACTTGCCAAGCCTTCGGCCCTCCATACACTGCCCTCTCCACCATTTCTTTAGAAATTAAGCTGTGACACTGAGATGGCTTTAAATTTGCTGTCTTTTATGATAATTGGGCACAATTCTGTACTGCTACAGGCAGCAGTGTACAGTGGCATTTTGCCAGCTGACACTCAGCTGAGTTTGACTGACAGCTGTCACAGTCCAGTGTCTGGAATACTGGAGCTTAGCAGTGTGGAAGGGAGTGGGATCTGTTTGAAGCAGCTGTGTCTGAGCACCAAACTGCTTCCATTCCAGCAGTGTTCCTCCCTCCAGTTTGCAGGCACAGAGTATCAGCATCCTTAAAGGTGCTTGGTGTCCTTCAAGGGTCTTCAAAACCTGCAGAGTCAGATTTTCAACTTCTCAGAGGCCCACTGATGCACCCTCTTCCAGCTGAGACAACTGGACTTCTCTTCTTGGGCTGTCTACTGCAACACACTACCGACTGAGAATACTGAAAGAGAGATTTCTGAAGACTGTAGAGCTTTCCCAAAAATACATACTAATGGGGTTAAAGCCAGCTGGAAGGTCAATTTTGAAGTAATTCTTTTTGAAATAATGATACCAAGTGTTTTGTTAACTTGAATTGAGAGTATTGGCATTTTCATTACATCTACTAGGACAATGTATTTGAAAATAAAGGTAAGTTTGGGTGACTTTCATTTTCTTAATTTAAAATATTTGTTGACAATGATTCAATTCCCTCAATTAAATGAAAGCAATCAATCAACATCAGCCCCACTCGACATAAAACTTTGATTTGATGACACTGACAATTTTTGGGGAGGTGCAGGGACCACTTTGGCACCCTGTTCCCAGACACATTTCTCCTCTGGCTGCAGGGAAGGGACATAGAGGAGCCAGCCCAGCCCAGAGCTGCCCTGAAGCCCTGTGAGATCTGGGCCTTCTCATCAGCTCTTTTGATGAGAAGGATGAGAGCATTCTGCACAAGGGAATTGTGACTATCATTTCCAAACGGTCAATAAACTATAAAAAGGTGTCAACGTAGCCAGATGGAATAATTGGTACATTGCTTCCAGTTCAAGAAACGTCGGCTGTTCTGTAATTCTCTTCTATTTTCCTTTTGTTTGTTCCAGAAGATGCAAAGACACTGAATCAGGAGGAGGACTCAGGTCTCCAAGCAAATAGCTCTACAAGGAGCATAATAAAACCACTTTTCTCATTTCATAGCTGAAATCATATATGGAGAAGATGGACAATGTTTGCTTTCCGACACAGATGTATTAGTGATCAGCAGCGAGTGCAAGGAAAATGCAGGAAAAATCTGAATTAAAAAAACCTATATATATTCCTACATGTTTATAAATGTAAAACATAACATATATAAAATCTGCTAAATATAGAAGGAGTTATTTGATAAACTGGTTCTATAGAGCTAAAAACAATAGCTCAGAGCCTGACTTCCTTCCCCATGATGAAAATTTTAGCTTTTTCAGCCGCTAGGTTATTACTGTCACACATGGAAAAGGGCTATTCCTAGTTTATAGACATAGGAAAGTACTTCTTACTTCTGAAAATTCCCTTGCAAAAATAGTGAAATTGTTTTTTAATTAAAAAATTTAAATATCCCATGAATTTAACTGAAGAAGGTTATAGACTTTCGAAAATCGTATGTAAAGTAGCTTGTCAGAAACATGAAAATCTCATTAGGGCTCTTCGATTGGGTTGGTGGATCACTTGTATAGCACAAGTGATTTCAAATCGTTATTAAATTTTTCAGAGAGGTAAGGGTTAGCTTAGTTCCTGCCAGCCAAAATCACTGAATGAGAAGCAGGAAAGTAGTAGTCGAGTCAGACGAGTTGTTCTGGTCACAAAGTCCAGGTGGGAAAGGTGGTTCTGCCATGCCCTTGGAAGCTGGTCTCCAACAGCTCCATTCCCCTGGCAGAGATGTTTACACGATGCAGAGGTATTAGACAGATAAAATGGGTCATGCAGAATAGCCTCGGTGTTAATAACAGTCGTACTCGTTAAGTTCAGTAAGCAGATGAAGAATGAAATCAGATGCTCCCAGGAAAAACTACTTGCTTCGATTTCACCTTCTGTGGCATCCAATTTACAAAAGCTTCCTTTATACTATGCTTCATTTTCACATTCCTTGCTTTCTCCTGCCTGGATCCTTCTCTTCATTTCCGTCAGGGTTGTTGCTGAATTCCAATTAAATCATAAAGATGAGTGAGAGCAAAGACAAGAGCAACACAACCAAAGCAGACTTGAGCAGGTGACAATTGCACACTGCTGCTCTCACAGAAGGTCATTTAGAAGTATCATGTCAAACAAATGAACTAATTACAACATGTTTTCAGTGAACCCTGCATAGGATTTCATGGCAGAAAAACTCTATGTCTAACATAAATCTAAAGACAGCAAGAATAGCTGGTATCCAAAACACTGCTCCTGCAGCTATATCTGGAAAACAACCCAGCTTCAGTCAAAGGGGCACTCTGAGAACTTAAGCAAATGCAAAAGCTGAAGTCACAAAACATAAGCAGTACAGGAGCACGGAAATAGTCAACACAGCTCAGACTAGGTCTCCTTCTATGTCCTTCCCTCTTCTGTTGTTACACAATGTTGGAAAGAAGTGCTTGATTTTAAGGGAAATGGATTCCTGCCAATGGGGAGTTGCAGCAGATTCATGCTCGGAAGAGCACTATAGAGGTGAAAGCACCGACATTACTCACGCCTGCTACACTCCTGACTGCAGCAGGGAGTTCCACAGACCAGCCAGCAGTCTACAAATGTATTTATTACTCCTCATTTCATGCTTGTGGTGTTAGTCTTTCTCATCTGGGTGATGAAAACCTGTGAGGAGGGGAGTTACAGTGAGCATTAGTGTGTCCGCTCACATGTGCCATCACTAAATCGACCAACCAACCCAGTACTCACTGGAAAACTCCCTCAGCACCTTTTCCCCTTTTTCTTGGCTCTGCTCAGTTTATAGTACAAAAGGGAATAAAATACGAATCTTAAGTCTCTGTGCCAAGATTTGTATTGCGTGCCTGGGACAACACACCATTCCAAGAATGGGTGAGCATTTTGGGATGGTACAATTGTTGCACAGCACTATGAACAGCTTGTAACGGGAGGGGCAGTACTTTCTAAATTATTTCAATAGTTCTTCCTTGTACACATCTCTATATACTTCTTAAAACAGCTTGAGGAAAAAAAAAAGCAGATGTCTTCAGTGAATTGTTGATCCTTCGATAACAAAGCAAGCAATTTCTGGAACAGCCTGAGGGAAATTCACCGTGGTTTTTAAGCAATAAAGCAAATTAGCACCATAGCTTGAAACGTTAACAGACAGAATAATCCCATGTAATAGTAGGGTAAGAAGATGAAATGATTAAAAAAATCAATTTGTTGCTATCTTGTGATGTTGTTTATTATCAATGATAGCATAAAATCACCTCCTCTGCGTTCCATAAAGAATTCCTGCACACAGAGTATGCATGACTGCCTCTGCCCTGGGCAGGTGGTACAGAGGATGGACAAGGCAGGTGAAATAAAAGCATGGAGACACAAAGGACAGTGAGACAGAGCGGCTGTGGGAACACCACAGCCAGAGCCACAGCCTTTGGATGCAACACAGCCTTTGAGTGCACCACAGCCTTCGGATGCGTGATGCAAGGCCTTAACCCGTGAGCCACGGAGCCTCTCAAAGACACCCAGCAAAACACAGCTGAACCCTTCCCCAAATGCCCATCTCGGGCATCTGCAGAGAGCAGTGATGTGCAGACCAAAGGCTTTTGCTCTGTCACACAACATCAGAAAGGATTCCTTGGTCCCCAAGCACAGAAACCCCTGCTTCTCCCGAGGGCTGGTGGCCAAGGGGAAGGGACCAGCTCGTGGATGCTGTGAGCTGGCAAGCTGTCACACACTCACAGGCATTCCAAATGGGGTAATTTACTGTGCTGCAGAGCTGGGCTGTGCTTGGCGGCTAAGCTGGCTCATTTTGAGCTAGTTAGGTGCCTTTCTAAATAGGTACTACTCTCATACAGATAAGCAAGCCTTATCTGTGCTCCGAGTCCCCCAAGAGCTCTGTATGTGCTTCGGCAAGTGCTAGACCTGGGCTAATGTATTCTGACACAGGGTGTTACTGAACACAGACAGCTCAGGCTCAGCTGTGGGCATGAGCAGAGCAAACTCATACAGACCTGCCAAAGGCTGAAGATATAACTCCAGCCACCCTGCAGTTAGCAGTGTAAGCACATCTCCTCCAGAGGAGTCATGTCTGATTAATCCTCCGTCACTCCTTCACTGAAACACCGGGCAGAAAATGAGACGGAGCCATTCTTCTCTGAAAACCAGGTAACACCCCACCATTCCTCAAAATACCTTCAGAGTATCACCTCCCACTTCCTGTCACCACAGCCTTTCAGAAGATAAGGCATATGCGCAAGAACAAAAAAGCAGGAAATCTCCATTGTCCCCAGAGCCCATCAAACACACTCTAGAGCACACCCCTTCCATCTTCCCACCACAGCTCACAGGGGTTCTCAACTGTCAACACAACATTGAATTCACACCACCTTTCCCTCCAGGCCCCTGAATCTTCCTCCCCAACAAGCACTTGAAAGGACAATGGGCACAGCCACCACAAACACTTTCCCTCCACCACTTCCCACAAGGCTCAGCTGAGCCACCTCTCCTTGGGAGCTTTGGGCAACCAGGATGACGATAGAACAGAGGCTGCCCTATCTTACTGCTGTAACTGTGAGGACCCTCACCCAGCAGCCTGCAGTGCCTGGCACTTCCCAGCAGCTCCGCGTGCCCTGACCATGCTTCAGCTCACTGGACTTGGGGACTGAGGGGCCACAGCTTCAGCTCCTCTGTGCCACGATGCTTCCAAGATACCAGCTCAGCTGCTTCAGAAATTTCCACCGGTGCGGATTTATTTCAGTCCCTTGGTAAGCAGCTGCAGTTCAAATAATAGAGAATATCTTAATCAGACACCTCTGTGACACAATGGCCCTTTAAGGCAACAGATTGATGTATCTTTGCCTTCAGTCAAACGACTGGTAGTGACAGAATTACTGGATATTTACTGGTCTCCATGCCAGGATTTGAAAAGCTATCTTGTCTGGAGCATTTAACAGTTTGGTTTTCCACATGGATGATTTTACCATATCTGAAACTACTTGTTCCATCATCCCACAGCAGCTTGCAAGTCACAGTGTGGAAGTTATTCTCTTCCTTAATGGATAAAATATGCTTGCCCTGAAGAATATGTTTGTATAACACAAAGTCTCAAAATATGGAGTTTTTTCCCCCTTTTTTGGATTTATTTTTTAGAATGAAAAGACTACAAGCATTGCCTCATACGATGAAAAGAGGAAAGAATTAAAAAAGGGAAGGAAGGGGTACAAAAAACTCCGCAGATGGGAGAAAAGAAAATGTTTCTTTTGGCAAAACCAAGATTAAGTGCAAATAACAAGAAAAAGATGAATGACACATCTCACAATGTGACATAGTAGGCATGGCGACATAGCTTATAGACATTGGTAGCTTTAGAAATGGGAATCTGCCAAGAGTTTTGTCCAGTTGCACACCTGAGAATAAAGAGTTTGAAGGCTCACAGGTGGTTGTGGGGGCCAGACCATCCTCTCTCTGGCCCCTGTTCTGCTTGTGATGTTCACAGCTGCACTGGACAGGTAGGTAGGGGGTCTCAGAAAGAGAGAAAGCCTTGAACAAAACAGTGTGGGGATAGTTTTAACCCTGCCTCTTCCCCTCCTTGCTTTGGGTACCAGGCTGAGCCACGTGGGCAGAAGAGACCAAGAGCGAACCCATGGCAGCTGACTCTCATCCAAGGGACTGTGTTGCCCTGAAATGGCTCTTACTTGGACCAGGACCACCAGCCAGCCTGCTGAGAGCAGTGCCCCAGCCTCTCTTCTGTCCTGGTTGTGCTGGGGTCACTTTGGGAATCTCACCATTCCTTATTTCTTTACTTTAAGGCTGTTTGTAATGAGACTTGCATATTTAGTACTCTTCTGTGTTGGGATCTTGCATGAAAGCACGTGTTTTTGTGACTACCTGTTCCCCTAGCACATCTTCAAAGCCTTCCACATCAAAAGGTGTAGCAAGGCCTGTTCTGAACAGGGGCTATGAGGCAAACTGGCTTTGTGCACCACTACCCACATTTTCATTTCAGCTCCTGTGTGGAGTACAAAGAAACCAAGCAGCAGTTGGGTTCCTCTGGCACTTTGAACTCAGCGGAGCTGAATGTCTTGCTTGCTCTCACAGTTTGTTACGGAAAGACAACATTGTGATTTCTAGAATGGAAATGAAGGTAAGGCCTTCCCAGGTGAGAAACCATGTCTTTGATAAATCTGCAACAAAGAGCCATGCCAAGTGCTGGTCTAGTGCTTTTGTTTTAACATGGAACACGTTGCAGTAGCTGACCAACCAGCAGTGCGGACTGAGACACGGCATAGGGATGGAACCCAACCCCCTGTTCCCCCTCTCTCCTTATTGGCTGAAGTTTATGGAACCACGCCCCCTCGAGCCCCTTTTTACACTGGTCCCCAGAGGCCACGCTTCCTCTTGGCACCGGGACTTCACCAAATAAACACCTTTTGGACTTCCCTGGCCTAGGGCCTCCTCTCTTCTCTAGTGGCACATGGATCCATCAGCATACGTGGGTTCGGCTGGGTGCTCGACAGCACCAGGCGAGTAGTGGTTAGCAGGTAGTGCTGCAGCGTAGCGCGCGAGAATCTCGCTGTGAGAGGGATTACTCGAACAGGCCGCTGCCAGCTCGCTTTGCCACCCACGTGCGCCTTACAGGAACAAGCAAAGGTGTTAGAAACTAAAACACTATAGGAATAATGCAACATTGCTAAGCTGTCTTTTTGCCATCTGTCAAGTTTGCAATATTTTCAAACTGCTCCCAAGCGAATCACTAAATCATCACATCTCTCTTCCCATGAGATAATCAAATAGAATACAATTGCTAATGCAGTACATTTAACCTCTATCAGGAGTTTGTACATTTGTGCAGAACCATAAACCAGTTGTTAGCGTGTGCCAGAAGACTTCTGGCAGCCTTCCTAAGGATTTGTCAAAAAACAATTAGGATCCCTACTGCAGCTAATGTGGAGCCACAGGCCGACTGGTGCTGGACATCACAACCCTGTCACCAGCAGCCTTTGCAGATAACAAGAATCCAGAGCTGGGGGATTTATTGCTGTGGACAAAAGCATCGTGTCTTCTTTTCCCAGCATCTTTGTCGCTTGATGAGTATCATGCTTTTTTCCTCGCTACCCAAATTACCTCCTGGCCATTGGGCTGGGTGCTGATTGCTTTAGAGTGACCAGGCAATGTTCTGATTCAGAGAGTCCCAGTGAGACCTGAATCACAGAATCAAAAAATCAGCTGGGTTGGAAAAGACCTTTGAGGTCATTGAGTCCAACCTATGACTCAACACCAACCTGTCAACCAGACCAGGGCACTAAGTGCCACATTCAGGCTGTCCTTAAACACCTCCAGGGACAGTGACTCCACCACCTCCCTGGCGGCCAGTTCCAATGCCCAATCACCTTCTCTGCGAAGAACTTTTTCCATCTTGAATGCAGGAATTTAACAGGAAGAAACAGCTGAGCTCTTCACTTTTCGTTTTCTCTCTTCTACATGAAACCAATGGAACCAGTTTATTTGTGTCTTACTTTCAATTAAAAAAATACTATTCTTTTTAAGTGTTAAGAAAGCAAATGTGAAACGAGCCACCCACCCTGCAGATTTTACACTGTCCTACCCATCTTAGAAAAATAATTAACTAACTCTTCTGTTCTGTAAGCTCTTCACACATCTTAGTCTGCAATTTTCTGCTTTTCTGCCCCCTTACTGATACAATTTTATCTTACAAGTTTATTGACAGTAAATATCACAAATTGCTGTCTTCTCAGAAGAAAACTCTGGTGCTTTGGACCCTGCTAAAGCTGTGGCTCTTCAGGATGACATAAGCTTTGCATAATAAGCTACTATTGAATATTAACAACTGAAATATTAATAATTAAAAGAACGAGAAGCAATAGGAGCATTTTCCAGATTATGGCCACCTATGGATCACCACCAAATAGAAGGAGGTTTGAGCAGAAGCTTGGACATAAGCAAAGCTTGGAAAATAAAAAGGGTGGAGAAGTTAATAAAGAAGGAAAAATTGCTTTGAGGTAACAAAAGAAAAATCTGGCAGTGTGATCGAAGGAGAGCTGAACAAGAGCTGATTTGATACAAAGCATGCTTCAGTTTTGCTTTAAACACTCCAAACCATAAGGGCAGGCCTTTTTTTGGTACACCCCCAAAAGCTTTATTTCTCACAGAAAGAGTAACTGCAATATATTGCAGGTTATAGTTTTAACTAAGACAGATGTTGGACTGACAGATCAAAACCACCTCTGACCGCTGGACTATTGCAACAACCAAGACTGTTCCATCAGAGAGATCAAGAAGAGATGAAAATAAATGTGCCTAAAGGGCAAGAGGTGTTAACGCCAAAACAGAGAAGAGCTTAAAACGGAAGCAGCACTATCTTTACTGAAACACTAGCAGAGGCTAAGATTAGCTAGTTTGAGGAGTAGGAGATGGGCAGGAGGCTCCTGAGGATCAAAGCCAGGCCTGATAATCAAAGAAGAAAAAGTCCACTGCTTTTAGTGACGTGCTGCTTTCATCAGTTAAGGGTCTGCTTTGGAATTTTGGGGTACACAATCAAAATAGCCAAATTCATTCCCACCCACAGTGCTAAAGGACATCTTCCACAGTAGCATCACCTTAGCATTTCAAAATCTATGCGCGCATGTGAATATCACCACCCGTGTCCTAAAGCAGCTTTTTGGTCCCTGGTGAGCTCAGACACCTCATCCTGAAGAAGAGTCCAGCCAGTCTCTGTGTTACCAGGACAGCCAGCATGGTACAGTGGAATGACCAAGAAAAAGGTCACTTGTTCAAAGAAAACTGCTTTACATGGAGTGACAAAACCCCAAAGCACAGCAAACAAATTTCCGTTGCTCCTGAACTCTTCAAAAAGCTTTTTTAATGCACTTCAGGGCTCTGATAGATTAAAACCACAATTTTTTTTCAAAAAACATTCAGCCTGTCACATCACGCACGGAGTGCAATGCACAGGATAGATGTCATGGCACCAGAGGGGCTAAAACCAGAAATGCAGAGGTAACATTTAATCCTTCAGCAGCAAAGGGGAGTTTTGCAATGGAATTTCAATGGATGTAGAACTAACATTTGCAAGAGTACATTTGGGAGCTTCACCCCTGGGTACGAATTAGCAAAAAAAAAAAAACCCCAAAGAACACTTTGTTTCTAAAGAGGGCCAAAAGATTTTGTGTGTGTTAATGTCTGTGGGCTCCTGAACTCATTACCAACTCTGTATCACACTACCTGCTTGCTGCTCTCTCACCAACAAAAATTTTTATATTTCAAAAAGGAAAAAAAAAGCCAATTAATAAACAAGAGCAACTCTAACTTGTAATGCTTCACTACTCCAGCTAAATGCCTGTAGCGCTACTCACTGCCACTTTTCCCACATGTTTTTTAATGAGTTCCAGGGAGAAATGAGTCCCAGGCAAGATGGAGCATATGAGACACAAGCTAAGGAGCAGAAGATGCCACCGCTGCCTCCATAGTGACTTGTCCCATTCTTCCCAGCCACAAAAGGTGGTGTTGGTAGCAGCCTGAACGTGAGTGATGCCAGCAGGTACCTTCCTGCAGGAGCAAATTCTAATGGAGAGGTTTGGCTGAATGGGGCAGTAAAGGTATAGGGCACCAGCACTGACGTCCTGCTCCTGCTCACCTGGGGTGAACCTGGCACAGCTTCTAGAAATAAACAGCTCTCTTACGTTTCCTTTGGTTTCTAAATGCCTTTAAAAAAAAAATAAATTGTGGGCTGCATCCTCAGCACATAGGTATTTGCATAGTTCCCTTATAACCAGTGAACCATGTCTATTTACATTTGATGAACATCTAGTCCTACACTTTCAATGGCTTTCCCATTTTAGATGGGCTGGAAAATCAAGATTTCTCCGTTTTGAATGCATTCCTGAACCTCTCTTCTTTCTAATGTGTCTACCCTCTCCTCCTTCTCCTTTCCATTTTAACCCACGATTTTTCAGGTCATTTAGTTCAGAATGCAAACACGGATGAGTTATTAGGAGTTGAACATTGCCAACTGTGCATGTAATGTGACTTTGTTTCACAAGGAGTAATAACCATATCCACACTAACAAAAAATAAGGACTTGCAGCTCAGGAAGACATGATACAACAGGAGAGGCCTCAGTAAGTGCTCTTCTGCCTAAAAACTTGTTGGAACTTTTTCAAGTACTTCTGAGCTAAGGATATAAGCTGAGAGTAGCAGAAAGGACTAGGACAGTGGAATAAGCTGTAATTTTATATACAACCACCACTACATCAACAGGATGGAGAAAAAAAAAAAGGATCATCTAGAGGGGAAAGGGTAATAATGAGTGCTCTTCAACATGTCAAATACAAAACACTACAGAAATGTTGAGGTCTGGAAAAGGGCTAGGCTAAAAGGGAAAGAGCCATGGTCACACAGGATTGGAGAAAGTAAGAGCTGACCTCTAAAAAAAGTGTCTTTTTTTTTTTAGACAAGCTGGTCCTCCAGGCTCAGAATTTTACTTGTTTTTACTGCTGTTTTATTAGTTTTTCCATTTTGCCATGACAAGTTAATGATTTTTGCAAAAATGTACCATAACAAATCTGCCCCTGCAGGTGATTTTACACACACTACATTCATGAAAGACTTTGATCCTTCTTCTTAGTTTTTCTCCTTGTGTTGTGTTTTAAGGGTTTTGTTTCTTTTCCTTCCAAAGAAAGAGTAAAGGAGAGAAATACAGACACTGAAAACTAGTAGGTAGAACACCATCCAACACTGTCCCCCTGAACCAAGAGACACAAGGCTAAAGGAAGGTTTGCAGCTGATTTCCCTCATATTCCACCTTTTGTAACTGCAACTTTATTACTCTGGATCACATTCCCTATTATAATTACTACCTGATACCTGTGAATGGGAATAACAACAGCTGTTGTGCAGAGGCTGGGAAGAGAAGATGGGGGGTGAGATGGACTTTATAAACACTTATAACTTCTGAAGATTATTCCTTTTGAAGCTAGACATACATTTTAATCAGCTACTTTCATCATTATTCATGAATGAATTATTAATTAGTCCTCTTGACTAAAAATATCATTTCCAACTTGCTGCAAAAATACACACACACACACACACACACGTGCGCGCTCACACACAGACAAACATGAAAAAATAATACAAGAAAAGGAAGCTATTGCACATCATTAGCACTGAAGTGAAGGCTGAGTATTTGATCTCAGTTTAATTATGAATGCCTGGTTGGAAAGAACATTTCCACATCAGCAGTCACTAACACTACTGTGTGCACTTGGGTGTAAGACAAGTGAAGAGGCCATACTGGCAACAGCTTATTTTTCAGCAGCTTCACTCCCTGTGCTACTGGGGGTGTGTGCATAAGTACCTGGACAAATATATCCCTTGCTAAAATGCCTTTTCTCTTGTGGCTTCTTATTCAGAAGTGGGAAAAACCCAAAAACTCAACCTTGAGGCTATTTCTGGTTACAGGGCAACCCAAGGCTTCAGCCACTACAGGAAACCCAAGGGAGGGACAGCCTTTGACCCCAAACTTGTGTGGGCACAAGGAAAAGAAAAGGGAAATCCAGAGAGGAGTACCACCACTGAAAAAGAAAAGAGAAATCCTAAAAGGATTACTGCTGGTTTGCGTTACAGATGGAGAAACAAGGTAAGAGCAGTAGAGGTAACTCACCCATGTCAGAAGTAAGGTGTGAGCCCAAGATCTCCCTAGGAAAACCTACTAGGCTGCCTGACTCCTTTCACTCCCTTGTTTATCTGACCATCTAGCAAGGAAAAACCCTCCAGATGCCTTCCCTCTCTGACCTGCCCTTTCCTCAGACTGTCACCTACAAGTAATCTGGCCAGCTGGAAGTGCAGTTTTTCCATCATGGAACCCGAGATGGCTCTGCAGTGAGCAACGGCATGTTTCCTGTTGTGCGCCACCATCCAACAAGGAAGCATCTCCACGGTGACCTTGCACACGGAGCTGCTGGGAAGGGGAGGGTGGGAAGGACGGAAGGCAGTATCTGGGAGCCAGCAGCTCTGGAGGACTCTGATCAGCTTGCAGGGTATTTTTTTTTCCCCATAACGATAGAGACAACGAACAATTGTGCCTTTTTGTTATCTGAATTGGTTTCCTTGATGAGCACATCCCTTCAGAACCTGCTGCAATGTTAATTTCTGAAATGATCAAAAAGCTTCTAAACTAAGGAAATGCTGCACACTCAGGGAAAGAGGAGAAGGGTTCAGAGGAATTGGAAATGACTTGTTATTCTTCAAAAATCTGGGCCATCCTCCCAATGCTGTTATTTTTAAACAGTTTGTGTTTTAAGTACATGGAGGTACATAAACAGTTGCAGAGCTAATAAGCTTGAATGACTCCAAAAAGCTCTTGTTTTGCCAGAGGCCTTGCAAAAATTTTAACTAGCAAGTTTCACAAACCCTGTTTGGGCTATTTTAACTGTTACTGTATTACACCTCTGCCTCAAGCCTGCTCCAGGAAAGTTGCAGTTTCTTTACATGTGTTTCTCACGACGGGGGCAAACAAACTAAGGTTACCAATGGAAAAGAACTCCAAGACACAGCTTTCACCTCAACTTATCAGAAGAGGCCAAAGACAAAGATGTCCTGTGATAAATATACCGGGGAAAGGGGATTTGGCACTTACTGCAGAACAGCAACTCTTCCCCTGCACAGCAACAGGGGATGGATTTCTTAAAAAATCAGGGAAGGTGCTCGCAGGGGTATCTGCTGCACTGGGATGCTTCTGTCATCTCAGGACCAAGATGGGCTTCTCTGTCACTTTCTGTTCTCTGCCAGATTCTCTTGGAATCATGGTTACAGCTCTGTTCCATTTCTTTGCCCCCAGACCTCCACGGAGATTTTGTTCACTTAGGCCCAATCTTGTCGGGCGTGCTCTTTTAGCTCATTTTTTGCCTTTTCTGCTCAGCAGGTTTGTGGATCTTGCTTCACTGCCCACCCATGACTCTGATTTACCTGTGGATCCCCACCTGCTCACCCAGCAGTGTCCCTGGGGACACTGGGCTCACAGCAGGCTCTGTGCTGACTTTCCTGCTCACGAAGCACAGCGAGTGCAGAGCACATTCAGGTCAGGCTTTTCCAGAGTGGAATCACACACACATCGCTTTGGTTGTTATTAATATTTCATTAATTTGCCAGCTACAGTAGTTTTCCCTTGAGAGATCATTAATAAAATACCACCCAAAAAAGCAGGATAACAGGCAAAGTGACCAAACTACAAAACACATTTAATTACCTTGGTGTTATACCTTTGCAAGCGCCAGCTTTAAATTAGAGAATTCTATAAAGTAAAGCTTTGATGATGCTGAGGTCTATTGCTTCCTGTGTCTTGCCATTTTAATTACTTCTCTGATTTCCCTAACACACTTCCTCTATTTTGTTTGGAAGAAAAATGAAAGTGCCTGTGGGTGTTAATGGAGGGTTGCTGGGAGGATCGGAGCAAAACTTCTCCAGCACAAATCACTATGGTGGAATCACGTTGCCAATATGCAAACCTCCTCTTGAATTCAATGTGGTATATTTGGTACACAAAGTGGTAACTCTTCCATGGATAAACAAAAAGAGGAGATTATTCAATTAGCTGAATTCAATTTCTTCTGAAGCTAAAATATAATTTTTTTCAATAGCTAGCATATGAGACTTAAACTAACCCAAATAAGAAAAGCAGAAAATCACACTTCAAATGAGATCTACCCATCACCGAAGAAATGCATTTCTCACTTTTACACTGAACACTTTTAAACTTAAATAGGACTTCTTGTAAGTATCCATAAAAGTACATGCCGCGTGTGTGCATCTCTGGGTGTATACGAAATTTATTTTACAGAAATTTCTATTGAAACTACAACAGAAATAAACATGTAATGCTGAGGCCAATTGATGCCTTCCCTAATTGTTGCAAAAAAACCCCCCAAACCAAAAGTGCATACACAGATGTGTATCTCTTAAAATTTCTTTCCTGTTGAAAGTGCTCTCAGTTTCAGACTTGAAATTAATTTACTGCACAGTAGGCCCTACCAAACTGTACTCTTTTTAAGCCTAACAAAGGGAAAATGAAGTAGATTTGTTATACAGAGAAGAAGCCAAAAGGTAAGCACTTCTTCTGCCAAGACGGAAAGTCAGTCAATTACTGATTCTTTGACAGTTCACTAAAAAAGCTGAATCTTTAGTGACAGAACAGTGAAACCATTTTGAAAATGTACAGATTTAAGTAAGACGGCCTAGAACAAGGAACAATAAGAGAGTGACACGTGAAATAAAGAAATAATTGTCGTAGTCTGCTCTAAACATTTAGTGTGACTTTGATCATCCTCAGTAACTCTTGTGATGCACAGCAAAATCAGTTCCAGAGCTTCTCTACAGTGCTCATGATGCATTATTTCTTGAGTCACACCAATTTCTTGAGGCACTGACCAAGTGTACAGATACCCGCATGGAGCCCTCTCTGCCCTCCTGCCAAAGCTACACTAAACTTGGGCATAACCAAAAGAAAACACAAATTTTGGGGCTGCCAAGTGCTGAACCCCACCTGAGGAGCCAACACAACCTATGAGATGGCTCAGGGAACAGTTTCAATAATGCCAGGGCTGTCAAAGTGTCAAGAAGCAGGGCTCTGTGCAAAGGGGGCCCTCAGCATGGCTACCCAATGCAGCACCTTGGAACGCTGTGTCTGGTTTTAGTGACAAGATCTGAATAAAATGAATTGAATAAGGTTCAGAAATGAGCCATAATGACTGGAAATCATGATTTATTGTGAAAGGCTTCTGAATCTCCGTCCATTCTCTTTTCTGAAATAGAGCTAAGTGCTGGCCTGATCACAACCCGCCCATACCAACACAGG
Source organism: Mohoua ochrocephala (assembly GCA_013398855.1). Classification (NCBI taxonomy): domain Eukaryota; kingdom Metazoa; phylum Chordata; class Aves; order Passeriformes; family Acanthizidae; genus Mohoua; species Mohoua ochrocephala. The sequence goes on from VZTA01004148.1 coordinate 193,952, forward strand.
GAAGAGACTCTGGGTAGGAAAAGGCTCATCATTCTAGCAGACAAATATGCTGGATATGACCAGGAACACTACAGGAATTCAGGCAAGGATACTCCATGTGCTCTGAATGGGAAAAGGTACCAGCCAGCCCAGAAAATGGTCAGGGCTGAGGCAAAGCTCCTTTGTGGAAGCCTTCCTTCAAAAACCAGACAGGCATTGCCAGTGCACACGGATCAATGGCCAGTTTTTGGGCTGTTTCATGTAGGAGATGTAGACGCATAAATCACACCCTTCCCAGGCTTCACAGTGAGATGATCCTTGGAAACTGTGGGGTCACATGAGGCTTCGTCCTCTAAGGGCCTGAGAATTTGAAACTAAGATATGCAAACAATAACATTGAAGTCTATGGACTGCTTCTAGAGGAAACTCTTGACTAGACTGTGCTCATACCCTGCAGGGCTCTGGGGTCAGCACCTCTCCAGCCCCACTCTGTGTGGGCAGGGCTTTCAGCAGGGATCTGGGGAGATTTTCATCAAGGACTTCAGTGACGCAAAATCCTGCTGGAACACCACCAACACCGACTGGTTTGGAAAATCCTGCCCTATGTGCATGAGCATTCGTTTCATCCCACTTTTACTGTGTAACATGCCTTAAAACATTGCCTTGGGGAGCCTGAAAATGTATTAAAGTGATTACAGAGAAATTTATGCAAATTGCTATGGTAATTTTGAAATTACTTAATTCTATAAAATGCCTGCAGTTTTTAGTGTCCTGTTCCAAGATGGCTCTTGAAACAATCCTTCAGAGGTGTGAACAAGCAAAGGTGGAACAACTGTCTTTCACATAAAGTCACAGAAGCACAAGGGGAGGAAACACACCTTCAAAGAAGCCTGAAGCGTTTCCAGAGGACAGGAGGCAGTATCTGCTCATTCGGGCCCAGAACTACTTGAGAAATGAAGAGGGACAGAAGCACACGGGGCTCAGTGACTGCTGCCCTCACATGACCTCCCCCCCAGCTGCATCTCTAGCAGCAGAAATTTCTTTTTCTGCACCTCCTTCCAGTAATTTCCTAGCTCCTCTGGAGAACCAAATTTACCATTTCCTGATTTGGACTGGAAGTCAGGGAATAACAAAAGTTTGCTCCTTCACTTTCCTCAAACCAGGTTTCATGGCCAACTCCACAACAGGTACCCCAGGAGGAGGTGTGTAGGAAACTGGTTAATGCAATGCACAAAACCTACTGCCATTTCTGATATGCAATATTTCCTGTTTACATATCAGAATTCCCATCCCTGGACATCCTGTCAAGGGTTCCTCCTGCTTTCAGATAGGTTTGCCGTTAGCCATTGTTCATCCAAAGGTCGCCTGTTCTTGGAGAGCAGTGAAGCAGGATGGAAAGAGGCTAAGAGTCCTTGCTGCAGCACAGAGAAGCCATGGAAGCCCAAAAGGAATGCCACTCACTCAGAGAGGAGGGAAAATGCTTGACTGCTTTCAGGGAAAGAGGAGGAATGAAGGAGGATCCCCTAGTCTGCTGCAATTCTGAATGATAGGTCTTAATAACTGGGGGAGGCTCCACACCCCGTAGCTAGACTCCAGTGGACATAGCAGTTCCCTCTGGCCTGAATTTCCATGAAGTCCAAATTCTGACTAACAGTGGCTAAATGATAAACTCGCCATTTATGATTACTTAGTCATGATTGTCTTGAAGGAAAAGAATCCAAGAAACATTTACATGTTTTGAATAAATCAGTTAAGAAAAGAGATTTTATTGAGCAGCACATTAAAGCAGATGGGCACAGTGGAATAAGCTTTCAGCTTTAATTAGTAAGGAAAACAGTGACCTGATTCAATTTAAAAAGTATACACAGTAATAATTTACAGGACACAGCATCCTCTGGCCTCAGTAAACTCCAGGTCTGGGTGACTGTGAACCACCAGTTCAGTATGTCTTGCTAATGCTCAGAATATGCTTTTAATATGCTAAATGTATCTCTAAAAGGATACTAAAAGCCTTACATTAGCACATTCTGGATGATCTTTGAATATACGAGCAGTGCAAGAGAGGCAGAGATTCACTGTCATGGCCTAATTAAAAACAGATAGTGTAGCATATTGACCTAACAAAAATAATTTTTTCATCTCAACTTACTTCTCCTGTCCTTGTTTAGTCCTTTGGCTGGAGCCAGCAGACAGCTGAACTGAACTCCCTTTAACAGCCTTTGGGGTGCTAGTTTTTCGTCTCAATCTATATACTTGGCTAAACCTTCTTTTGGGCTCTATCTGTCTGAGAAGTAAATCATTACATAATTTACAACTTTCTATTGCCACAGTTAGAATTTTTAAGTACTTTCTCTCCATTTTTCTTCTCTTGTACTTTTTCAACACACAGCCACCCACTGTCATCTTCATTACACACCTGTGGTTTAAATTCTTGCCCTCAAGAGAGCCGTGGCAGGGTTGTGTATTTTGTTTTTCTTAAACAGAGCCTCAATGCAGAAGTGCATTACACTCACAGATGTCTTATCCCTGGCACTTCCCATAAACATGTTTTGAAGTCCAGTTCCTTTGAAGGTCAGTCTTTTCACTTGTATCTAGTGATTAAAAAAAAACCCACAGTGTTTTTTGCTGACAGGCAACATAAGGGAAAAACATGCTGTCACAAACTCATCATTAAATTACTATTATATACTAGTCTGCTTAAGCAAATGCAAGTCACCACTTTGCAAAGTGACTTCTTTGCCTTCCTGCTAAGAACAGTGCTGGTAAACACTGGTGTGTCCCATGAGGTGTGTAATTCAGGTCTGGCTGTACCTCCTGAACTGCTCACAAGGTGCTGCAACTTTGGTGTTAACTTTCAGGGATATTCTAAAGCAGATCCCAGGATTCTCACGTATCAGAGCTGGCTGAGAATGAACTGTTCCCTTCACAGCTCAGAACTATCAGACACAGAAATCACAGGCAGCTATAATCTTCAACCCCTGGCACAGAAAACCACAATTTCAATTCCTGCTTAAAGTACTACTTCTTGCTGGTATGCCAGAAATGTCTCTGGCAGATGACAGTGGCTTGCCTACACTGAGCTGCTTTCTGTTCTATTTTAAAATAATAATTTTCTGGTTTCCAGTGGGAAAATAACACCTTAAAGGGCTCTATCCTGCTCAAGTAAGGCAAAATGTACATTGGATTCAGCAAGTCAAGAATGTGCCTGTAATAGTCAGGTTTATATTCCGCCTGGGGACCTATGTATGGATGGGTACCTTAGTTTTTTTGTAGTCTGAAGCCTGGAAACCTGCCAGGCTCCCTGAATGCTGTACAAACATACCCTTCAGTTCCACTAACAGTGTTCCAGCTACATTCGAGCACCTTCCCGTACTTACATGGTTTTACAAAGACAGCTGATTCCACTTTCAGACTCAACCCCAAACCTAATTCAGCCCTGCAGGCATAAAAAGGTCTCTGGGTTGCCTAAAATTAGAGGTCCAGAGCTCAGCTTCCTGGGCATAGTGGGACACTGACACAGGGATACAGAAGACAAGAAGTGTGGCTCTTCCCTCCGTGGTAGGCAGCTATTGCAAGCAGTGGGCAGATGCACTGCCCATCACAGGCACTGACCAAGGGAACCAGGCCTTTGCTGACTTACATTTTCCAGAGGCTATTTTTGATGCTCGCACATAATGCAGCAGCACTCAACATGAAATATAAAAATAACCCAATACATGTGATGAGGAATAGGGAAGGCAGATGCATTTTCTGCAAATGCCATCCACCCCCCAAAGAATGAACTGCTTTGAAGCAGGGTGAAGAAAGCTGGGGAAGTCTTATAATTGTGGAGATTTTTTCCCTTCTCCCCGACATAATGAGCGTGGCCTGGCTGGTTTGAACTTAACAGAACCTGCCACTGAAGTACAAAACTGCTATTCACACTAGAATCGCCTGATAAGTGATTAGGCTCAGCATGAGCGATAAGATGCGGACACAAACTACAAGCAAGATGCACGCTCCACGGTGGCAGGGATGTCCACACAGAGGGACCATGCTGGATTGGCTACAGTTGGCCTTGGGGGAACTCCCCGTCCTAGCCGACACAGACCATGGGTTTTGGGAGCGTGGGTTTGTGCTGTCCCCTCCTGGAGCCACTGTGGAGCCACCTGTGCTCTGGAAGGTGCTGCTCTCGCCTGCTCCGGCAGCACCGGGGTCACCAAGCTGACCGCCAGCAGCCACAAGTGTCCTTGGGCTGAAAGTGATCTCCAAACGAAACACCTGTGAAGAGTGGGAATTCCTGAAAAAGGCTCTTCTCTTTGCTTAGAGTTCTTGTTAAGTGGTGTCTATTTCTGGACAGATTACAGACACTGAAGACAGTTGTTGCCACATTTAAAAATAGCCCTGGAGGAAGGCTTAACTGTTCCCTGACCAGCAGCAAACTGTAACTGCTATTCATAGATCAAAAAAGGCAATTATTTAGCAAATCCTATAAAGGAATGAAAGGATCAGGAACATCTCCATGTGGCATGACTTCAGAAGTGTCGCCCCCACCCAGCCCTGAGTCTGCACCTGAGCAACTATCCCAGTGCTGGAATCCTGGAATCAAATCCCCAATTTATTACAATGCCATAGCAACACCAATTGCAGTGGTCCACCACTCACTTATAAACCTGTGAGACCAGCAGGAAAATGTCCTTATGTTTGAAGCCCCCAGGAACTTCCATTCACCCCGTATTGAACTTTGCAGCTCATTTAAGCAGTGGCTCTAATGCCAGGCATTTGTTTGTAATCCCTGTTTACGAGCAGAAGGCGTTATCTGCTTTAAAAACTAATGCTCAGTGGAGCTGCACTACAGAGAATTCATCAAGGGCAGTATCCCGACCAAGGGCTTGTGCACACATGTTGGGATAGCACTAACTAAGGTGTGGATTTAAGGGGGTGCAATCAGACCACATCAGCATCTCTGGGGATAGTCTTACACAGGTATGGACATAGTGTCTTTCACTGCATACTTGAGAAATCAGGAAAAGTTTTCATCTGTTAAATAAACTCTCCTACTGAAATTTAAATGATGATACAAGCCTTACACAAATCTATCTTCAATGCTTTAAAAGCTTATCCAAGTCATGCTGGTCGCTGTTCTGAGAAATTTCACTTCCGAGCTCAGTGTCAAGCCCTGAGATCACTTTTCCAGCCGAGCTGCTCCGTGTGTACAGTTACACACACAAGTGCATTCACCCAAGGTGGGAACCAAAAGGAAGCATCTCCCAACCTCACGCTCTCAGAATTCCTGTCAGACTCACATGGTGCCACTTGGCCAAGCAGTTAAACCCAACTCCCTTCAGTTTGTTGTGAGAGCAACCCTAGCCTGTGACTACAACACTCCATCTTCTCTGCCCTCCTGGCTCTTCATGTTAAATATAATGGAACCGTATGCTTAGGGAATATTTAAAATACCTTTCCAGGAATAGTCTCAAATAAATGCTTCCCTTCCTATGATCACATTTTACAAAGGCCTTTTTGAACTGTGGAGTTTACAAGCTTAGTCCTGCCTAACACCAGCGGAGGCATAGCTTCATGGCATGTAGGGTGGCTGGCAGGCGCGTAGTGCTGGTGCCACATGCATTCCCAGATACATCCCACCCAACAGCTCCCACCCCAGCCCTGCACAGCACCCAGAAAACCAGAGGAAGCAGCTTCCTCATGGGAGATTTGATGAAAAATACAGCAGCAAGAAAAAGTGATGGGGACACCAGGTAGCTGTGGGGCACTTCAGCCTTGGAAACTTCAGGTAGACACCCTTTCTGAGCAGGCCTTTATCTTGCATGCCATGTACCTGTGGCTTTCAGAAAAAATTCCAGGGGATGTTCTGCCTATGAAGCATACGTATGCTTTTAATATATACACATTTTTAAATTTAAGTGTGATCCGTAAGAAAAAAGAGTTTTAATGCAAACCCTGTGCCTTTAGGTTGTATCTGCAGGCACATAGACACAAACCTTTCTTTTGGGCAAATGTTCATCTAACCTGATTCATGCTGTAATAATGCGCAATTTTCTTGGAGCCAAGCACTGAAGGATGTGATATTGCATAAGGAAATCCCTCATCTTCACACTAAATCATTCTTTTGTCATGGGAAGCGTAAAACAATTTAAAAATTAAAATATATCACAGACTAATGATGAAAGGTCTCATCCAAAACCAGTGGAAAAAGCCAACTGATTTAATTTTATTTTGGCTTTATCTCAGACATGACTCTGATTCAGGACAAACTGCCTTGCCACAAACAAAGGACCAGAGAGCGGGGCAGCACTGGGGCAACCAGCCCAGCCCAGGTCTCATGGAAGGGATTTCCGACTGGATTCACTCAATTCCTGCTGGCAAGGGAGCAGGTTCCTGACACAAAACCTGACCCAGCTCAAACTGGTTTCTCTAAAGGAAGGCAACGGTAAGCACAGGAACCTGTAAGGTAAGGAGCTCATACGTAAGTCAGGACATAGTCCCAAAGACTGTAGGAACGTAAAGAACCCTATAAAAGCAGGGGGAAGTTTGAAGTAATGGATGCAAGGAATCTTGAAAGCAAGGAAGTCCTTTGAACACAGAAGTGCTGTGGGCAACCAGATACAGATTTACTACGCTAAACACAGGAACAGTCTGTCTTTAGACAGTATCAGAAGAAAATCACATCTGTGACCACAAAACCACTCCTTTCCTTCTCAATATCCACACAATGCCAGGCTGGAAGCGTGCAAGCAGTCTGCTTTATACCAACTGAAAGTTGAAAAGCAAGCTCTTCTTGAACATGAATTCTGTAATCAGTAATGATAATGAAATACTAGGGTGAGACTCAATTCCTTATCCACTCTTACCCTAGAAATACTGTCAGGGACTGCCACTGCCTTCCTCCTCCCACAGCCAGGACAACATTCCACTCTAGGGGATCAGGAGTGAGGAGCTGCCTTTCCAGAGAAGAGGAGGAAAGGGAAATGGTAAGGACAGGGCTACAGGTGTCTGGAACTGAAACACAAGCAAGAGACTTAAATTTCTTCTGAGCAGCTTCAGTGCTATTCTAGGACGGAGTGAACTGCTCGGCGCTGGTGACACACAGGAAGTGACTCCATGGCAGTAATCTGAGCAGACTATTTGAGTAGGCATGCCAGTTTTGTCCCTCTTTTGAAGATAAGTCTATACTCTGAGATACCAGCATCAAAATACATTAGGCAGGGCCACAGGGCAGCCCTGGACTGAATTAGTTGGGGGCCATTTGTGAACTTGTAATCCCTTTGAGACTGCAGTATTTATTTTCTTCATGCTGCTTTGGTAATTGATTAATGAACGTGCTTGCAGGAATAAGCATGGCAGTATCAGTTCAGGAGCACCATGAAGGAAACATACCACTGTCCTTAAATACTTGCCCTGCAGAAGGGTGGGCAGGGCCCGCAAGAGGCTGGTACCCTTTTTGTCTTAGGTACCCCCTAGGAAACTTGCTTTTAGTGACTTGCAGGCTAAATTTATTCTACTGGCCAAACAAGGGTGGACAGCACAATAAAGAGGTGCCACTTGCCAAAGGTCATTCAGGAATGGGGTGCCTGTACCTGCAGCCACATCTCCGGGGCCTCAGGCCAGCGTCTGCCACCTGGAAGATGCTCCCTGCCACATTTGATTGCAACCCTCCGCACAATTTTTGACTGCAGGTGAGACGAATTGGCACAGCACTCTGAAGTGGCTACAAGCATATATTCAGGCTTATTGAGGCATAAATCCAGGAAGCCATGTGTTCAGGTGATTTCCAAGTTCACCTAAGCTTTATGAAACCTATTTTTTAGCCAAACAACTGTAAATGAGCAGTGCCTGGCGACATTTTATTACATTTTCCCTTATTATGCCTTAGTGGTAAATTGTTCTTGCCAATCAGTGTCACAGTATCGGAGAGACTCTTAGAGAGAATCACCTAAAGAAACCAGAGATAACAGATTTGACTGTCTGTCTCTGCAAAATGGGCTTCTTTTCATTTTTCAGTGCAGCTCAGAGTCCTGATTAAAATAATAAACCAACACAATGATCAATTAAGAGAGTGGAGAAGCAGGTATGCTGTCAAGACTAGCAACCATCCTATAGGAATAAATCAAAGTAACAGCAGCACTAAGTAAGGAGCAGTTTACACTCAATGTTACACCAAGTACTGTGGAGAATCATGTTTTACAGTGATGCTATTAAGCATATTTGCATCACACTAATGAGGAAGAGCACACCATAAAGGATTTTTCTTTTCCAATTACATTCAACATAACATGAATACTTGATTTATTAATTTACAATTACCCCACTATGACAGAAGAGTATCCGCCCATGGAAACACCCATTTTTTTTATGGTGCTATTAATGAACAGCACATGCATAAAGTTTTCAAAGGGTGATGAAGAAAATAGGAGCTTAACACCACGGATGTTTGTATCTCCTTCCCTTACATTTTGGTTAAGCCTGTTGTGAGTATAACTCACCAAGAGCCAGTCAGAAGAATACGCCTTTTATTTCCATTTCTAAAAGATTATCGAGGGCTCACCCACTTTGCCATTTGGGATTTCTGGGAGTTTGCTTAAAGAATACCAGAAACCTCTTGTCGTGTCCTCTTAGTCTCTCATACATCCCTTATGAGCTGGCAGGCACCATTCACCATTTGGAAAGCAGGCCTGGCGTGAGGGTGGCAGCTCATTAAATGCTGTTCCTCGGAGCTAATAAACTCCCATTAGCTGAATCCTACATTGCAAGTGACTGGCAAAGCTCAGACCTCCCTGCTGCATTCCCTGGCCATCACACAGCACCGTGCACTTCAGCAATTAACAGGAAAACTCATGCTAATTCTGTTGATATTTGATATAGAGCAGTGTTGCCTCAGAGTGGTTGTCAAAACGCTGTTTGCTGGTAATAAAGAGCTCCTATGCAAGTGAATGAGGCAGCCTGCAGCCTTGGTGCTTATTATATTACAGTGTTAGGGGTTCCCAACTCTGGATATTCATGGTGGGGAATTTAGCCCTAATTTTCAGATGCCAACAGTAGCTGATGTTTAGTGTCACTGGGTTTTGGTAGAGCTTTAGGTTGTATGAGAAATAAAAAGCTAGACATACAAACCTTCTTTAAAGTAGCAGCTGAAAGGAAGGCTCTTAAAAGGGCACGTTTAGGCATCAAAATGAAAGATACATTCAAACAACTGCATACTTGGAGGGTTTAGAAGCAAACAAAACACTTTAGGCCCTAATTCTGCAAATGTTTATACATATGCTTCTTTAACTGGGAAATCAGTATTTTACTAATTTACTAATTACTATTTTATGTCAGTGCTTCACTTTCAGCATTTTACTAAACTCTATGCTCAAAGCCTGTTGAAATACTCCCAAAGAGAAAACAAAACAAGGGTAAGCTAGTTACTCTGGGGATGGGTCTATGCCCTGTGAACAACCCAAAAAGTCCACCTTCCTCCAGCTTCTGTTTGTTAAATGTTTTAAAAAGCCTCACTCATCACTTTCAACAAACTGTGTGAAAGATGAACAGATTCGATGCCTGAAACGTCCATCTGGAACAGAGTCACCAGGGAGAAGGATGGCACACAGAGCTGCAGTTCTTTACAGTGGTCAGAAGCACATCAGGGGAGGAGATTTCCTGGGAGAGGGGCTTTCCCACCTCTCTAAAACATTTGACAGAACAAAATCAGTGAGGGGCTGCTGACTGCCCCAACATCCTCTGAACACACGCTGTGCCTGCACTGAGGTTTGATCCGTTTGTGTCAGTCACTAGATGAGAGCAGAAGTGGCACAGCCACGGAGTAGCAGAAGGCAGCACAGACCTTGAAAAGCCTGGAAGAAAACCCACAAAAAGCACAAAGTCTGCTGTACATTTTATGTGCTCCATCACTTCACTAACTTGTATGCTCTTCTTCCACTGGGCCCTGAAAGGAGCTAAAATAGCATTCTTTACCAATAGCCAAACAGTTATTAAAAGTAGGAAACTGAAGCTTTTCATAAAGCAAGCTCTTGGAAGTCTATCCTATCCCATCTTGTTCTTCTTCACGGTCCTCAATAACTAGTCCTGAACACAGTCCTGCTTTGCAGAGCTTGTTGTTCTGGTGTTACTCCAAAATAATCAGTCTGTGGCTTTCAGGTGCTCTGTGATTTTTAAATGTGATCATGGAGTCCTTTCTGGCATCCTTGTGTTGCTAAGGAATGTGTATTTCCTATCCCAGGCTGAAGTTTCTCACTGCAATCCTATATTCCCTTGGATGAACACATTAATTAAAATGTCACTGTGCCATTTCTTTCTGCATGAGACCACGGGTTTTTCATTTTAAGAATGCAGCAACAAGGTGGGAGAAATGCAAAAGTGGGCTGTGGGAAGATAAGAGCATTACTAATTACATCTTCTACCTGCCTGCAGTCCTGAGATACTAATGAAATGTAAGAGTGAGATCCAAGGCAAGCAACAGGCTGCAAATGGGATCCTGGGCACTGCCCAGCTCCCATAGAACCAGTCTGGATGATTTTAATAGTTGTTCATGCTTTTCAGCTCTCAGTCACAAGGCTTGGACAAAAGACAAAAATTGATTTAACAGAGAGCGAATGTAATGCTTCGCAAGTAGCTTAGACTGCACCAATTAATCAATTACCCAAGTACATTCCACTTTAATACATTCATTACTATTCCAATCTTTAATCAACTGCTTGTTCCACATACAATGAGGTTCCTGCATTTCTGTGTAAGGAACAATATTCACTTTTCAAGAGAAAACCACCACTTCCAGTGCCAAACATGAAAAATCAGAAGTGTGCTGACGGCTGTATGATGTGAACAATCCTGTAACTGGCTTACAGGCCATGCTGGCACTTGCTGTGGCTTTGTTTGATACAACCATTAAAAATATTTATTGGAGATTAGGAGCAGGAACTGATCTGAAGGATGTTTTTGCCTTCATGTCTCAGTTTGGCACAGGAAACTGTTGCAACCAGCTACTGCAATTTCCTCGAGTCAAGAGCCTTTTGAGCTGTGATTTTTTAAAACTTTTTTAAAAGCAGGAATAAACTTTGAAAACTGTGTGCAGCACCTCCAAGCCTTCAGCTGTTTTACTTCCCTTGCCCTCTCTTCTCGCTCTAGCGCAGGGCAACTGCGTTGCCAAGGGAAATGGCCCCTTTAAAGCTGCAAAACCTCTTCCCTGATTTTAATGGGTGTCAGAGCATGCCCATAACAATTCTCTTGTTAATTTTTTGATTCACTTGATCTATAAAATGGGCAAGCTGGATGAGAGTGCTACAGGTCTATCAGTCCCTTTGACCCTACAGAAATTTCACCTATTCGTTCCCGTAGGGGAGAGTTTCGGCCAGAAACAACTCTGAACCCTCACCACCAGTCAGGAGCTCAGGAAGGTCTTTCTGTAAGGCCCCCTCCTCATCAGTGAGGAGTCCTTGTGACAGGGGACCAGGGTGTGGGGTGGAAGAGGAAAAGCGAAATCTCGGATTGAAGGTAAAAGTGGATCAAAAATTATCTGCAGGAGTGAGAAAAATGTGTTTGTTGATAACAAGTGTGGTGTTTGATGTGCGGACGTACTTCACTATCTAGCCTTTCATCAAGAGCCAGAGGATTTATCCTTCAGGCATGAGAGATGGAACAGCTTAAAATGGTTAGTGACCACAGAAAGGATTAGCACATTATTATCTTTTTAATCCACAACATTTACTTTTTCAGGATTTATTGGCGCTAATACAAAAGTGATTAGTGTTCTGGTTTTGCCAAAGAGGTTGTTTATGACTCCATTCCCACACATGGCCTGTAATAAACAGATAGTGCTGGCTGGAAAGTGGCCAGCAACAGAAAGTTTCATCTTCTACGCTGCATTCACAGAAATAGAAATGACTTGTACAATTGCCAATAAGTCCCAATAAGGACCTTCTAAAAGTAAAGCAAAAGTATGTTACATTATCCCACCCTGCAAGCACACAATAAAAAATGGTGTGGAAAGTTCTTCAGCTTTTTTGCATTTGCTAGACATGTGCTATTTTTACAAAAGTGGGATAAACCAGCCCCCAGCATTCCAGAATCTCGGCCAGCCCACGAGACGTCATGACTAAAAAATGCTGAGATGTTAAAAATAATCAATGTTATTTTTTGTATGTGCAGTCCACCTTATCAGAATTGAGGATTCATATTTGTCACTTTTGCTCTGCCTTTGTGATGTCTGGAAATGGATTTATTTGTTTTTAAATGGAAGCTGAAATTCTCAGGCCATCACAAAATTTGAGCACCGAAGGTTTTCAGAAGAATTCTCAAACTGACTTTCACAAACCTGTCTATGTAATTTAAGATGTTCAATCTCTTTTTCAGAATAGCACAGGAACTTGAGACTCCAGGACTGTGGCCTACCCATTCCAAACTGGACTTGTGTTCCTAGAGTGCATACCAGTTTAAAAGGTTCTCAGATGGCTAACTCCTATAAATGTGAGTTACACACTTCTCTATTTTTAAATATGTGACCGTCACCACTTTCTGAAAACAGGGGTTATCATTTTAGATCTCTGGCTTTTGAAAGTGATCCTTATAATACCGCCGCAAGAAGAAAACTCGTAAGCTGAAGGGGTAGACAGACAGACATGTGCAGAGAAGCAACAAAGCAGAAAACTTTCTTTTTCCCATCTTATTCCTTTGCGATGAGTATCTCTACTAAATCTCTCCAGCATGTAAATGCTCCTTTAGGAAGAAAGACGCTAAAATTGAAGGAGAAGAAGTCTAATTGCGGGTTGATTCCTTTAGTTCTTCACTCACTGTGAGACTGAAGAGACAATAGACAAGATTGTGAGGAGAGCTTTCTTTTCTTCTACTTGGTTTGGACAGCAGATGAAATGTGCATTGCTGCAGAATCAGGACAGGGTTTCAGGATGTCTGTTTTCCCTTAAAGGTGACACCTGTGTTGCAATCATGGCATTTCAAGTGGATGTTCTGGGCTGGCTTCAGGCCACTCAGTTCTCGCCCTGTGAACAGTGCGACTTTGGTAGCATGGGGAACATTCCGGGCCTGCAGCCCAAATGTTTGCTCAGTGCCTGGGGAAGCCTTTGTGGCCCGTGCCGGGTTCCCTCACTCCACCTCCAAGGACAGCTGAGCCAGGAGGCAGCTGGGATTTCCATCCCTGGGCTCTGTGCACAAGGCAGAACTCACAACCACCCTGCACCCTCAGGCCGCAGAATTACCAAATTCTTCATGTGCCGAGGTTGCCACTTCCACCTTTCCCCTGGCCTGCTACTTTGTGAGGTAGCCCTTGTGCCAGTTCACTCCCCTGTGCCAGGCCAGAGCACCCCAGAGGGGCTAGGGAAATGCTGGAGCTGCTCCTGTACATCTACATGTTACAAAAAGTATAAAGAATTTAAACTGTAGTTTAAATTAGTTGTCACTCTCCTTCCATTCCCTGTATTCATGTCATACCCACATCTCCATTTCCATTAGGATTGTTTCTTGCAGAGCAAGGCTTTTAAAACAATACTGGGAAAACTCCCACAAGGATTCAGGTAATATACTTCCCAATCACATGGCAGACAGGTGGAAAACATGAAAGGAAAACAGTCAATAGCTGCTTGCTATCTCACCCCCTCTGAACTGCGAAAATTTCTTAGGGAGCTGTGAATTACTCCCCTATTGTTCTTGCTACATTATTATTTTGAAGTGGCTCATGCCTGGGCTATTCGGTTGCCTGCTTTGTTCGCTTTATCAGTTTGCTGGGTGATGTATAATTAAAAAAGCCCTGTTTTACCACCTCATCCACAGATCTCTTTAGATAATACACCAAGTGTGATAGCAAGAAAAAACACAATGTAAATTTCTACTGCTGCGGCTTCCTTGTGCATTTACTGAAACCCTCCCTTCTGGGATCCATGTCTCTCATTCGGAATGGGCCTGTGCTACAAAAGCCAGTATTTGTTTCCTGGTGACATCTGTGAGCATGACAGTGTGTTGACATAAGAAAGCACAGCCTCCAGTGGCAGGGGAGGCTGGACAATCCTCCCCAGCTGCTCAGCATCCACCATTCCTGACAGAATCTCCCAGGAGGTACTCCTGGAGATGGCAATTGCAGATTAGAGCTAGACAATACATTTCTAAGTGCTAGGCAGATATTCCACAGCTGTTTTTCACAGAGAACAAACTCAGCACCTCCTTCAGCCCCAGCCAATGCCACCTGCAGCCCTTTCTCCTTTCACCTCTTCTTCAGAGTCTCAATCTATGCGACACATTTATGCCACCTCTGATTTCTCTAATACAGCCTTTTTTTTTCTAACACTGAATCCTCAGCTCCTGTCCAGGCTCTTCTCATGTCTTGATGACAGCATCTCTCCTTTAAGGAGCAATTTCACTCTTCTCTGTTTCCTTCTGAATTCCACTGTGTGTCTACTTCCCTAGCTCACCACTCAAAACAATCTTTTTTCTTCTCGCCGCATCTCCTGTCTCCTCATCACATCAAATAAAAGCAAATTTTATTCACTTTCAGGATCTTCCAGAGCCTATCATTCTCTCATGCACTATTTATGCGTTCTCCCACCTTCCATAGGACTGTCATGCCACCTTTCATCAAACACCAGATACATTTTCAAACATCTTTTGTTCTTTCTTCTATGCTGTATCTCAAAGATGCGGACATCCAGCAAGTTATCGCATTGACCTTTCAAATCCTTCCCATCAAACCACCTTTGCCTTCAAACAGAAATGAAACTTGGCTGTCTTGGGAGCTCTGGATGTGCAGAACTGATGCTCCATGAGAAGCTGCTCTGTCTCCCTGTCCTTGCTTTACCCACTGCCCTGGGTCCACTGGTGGCCTCCTGTCTTGATCACACTGAGCTATTTAGCACAGGGGCTATTTTTTCAGGCTTCTCCGATGAGTTTCTGAGCTACAACTGGGAAGTTTCTGAGCTACAACTGCTTACAGATGAGTCTGCTGTAAACTGCTGACCCTTATGTTCTAGAAAGGAGTAGCTCAGGTCTATACATTACCATTTACAGACATTTGTATTTACTTGCGAAATTGTGACCTAAGACAGGAACACCGCCCCTAATTTTGAAATGTCTATGCAGAAACACTTTCCATAACAAGAAAAAGAAAGCTTAGTGTTTATCGAGGAGATTTTGCTGCTTCTGTTTAATACTGTCTCACCATCTAAACCTTGGTAATAGGTCCAGTAATCCTATGTAAAAATCAGGCAAACCACATTCCTGTAATCCATTTAGGGTGCAAAGAGCTTATACAGCACCAGCTATCACAGCTCAAATGCTGAGTGACAATTTATGAACAAACAACTCACAAATCTGTGGTAACTGGCACACCTGAACCATCTCCTACGTCCTGTCTTTGCAAGGAATAAAGGGAAACCATGGCCCTCACTGCCATGCTCAGCAGTATGATGGGTTAGGCTTCAATTCCTTTCCACAGTCAGGTGAAGCAGAGATTTGGCCACAAGTGTCAGTTTGGGCACTTCAGATTAGCTCCAGGTGGCTGAGATAAAAAGAGCCTGTCAGCTTAGTGGTGGAAGGGACATGGTATGTGGCACAAAGAGACACCAAGCTCAGCCAAAGCTGAGAGGCACTGTCTGAAAATGAAAAGAAACCTTTGCTTGAGGGCTCCTAACTGTTCTTGTTTGGCCAGGGGGCATTAGGCAGGACAGTAGAGAAGTAGGTCTGCAAGCCTTTTGTTTCTCTTCCCTTCTCCCAGTACCAGAGGACAGAGCACCTTGGGGAAAAAAAAAAAAAAGGATTAAACAGTCTTTTTCAAACAGCTGCCTTGCAGAAGGAAGGTTGCTACTAAGGTGTTTCGTCAATGGTACTATCACTTCAAAGTCAAATTTAGGGGCAGGGTTAGTAGGGCACGCCAGCATTACAGTTAACAGGGCAAAGACGCCTTTTCCCCCAAGGTGTCACACACAGCTTGCACTGGTTTAACTGAAATCAGTTTTGAAGTCAAGTCACTTCGGCAGGTATGAAATCCCAAGAGAATGTACTTAACTTAGTGCACAGACATCAATTTAGCTCATCTGAGTTACTGAAGTAGGCTAAATCAATACAAGGCACTTGTAAATGGATTTAAAAGAACATTCATGTGGGGTTTGTTTCAATTTAACAAGTCATGTTAAGGAGCAATTTTATTTAAACTCGAGCAAGGTTTCTTTGTTGGCTATCCTTAAACCCGAGATTACGACTCTAATTACCCACCTAAGCAAGTAGAGAGGAAAGCAACCCTTCCATGCATCTTTGAGGGAAAGTCCCCTGAGCAGAGAAACAGGCAGCACTGCCACTTCTTTCTCAGAAGCAAAGCGGTATCCAGTAAGATTGGATAGGCCCACTGACAAAAAAGTTTTTTCTATTTATACCAGAGGGTAAATTAGCAGATTAATATTTACTTCCAGCCACTGCTACCAGCCTGAAGGGGAAATGGAGCAGAATGAGGCCAGCAGAGGTCATAGCTCATTCAACCCATCAGTATCACCAAATTTGCTCAGCAGAGCTTTGATTACTTTTCCAAACTTCAAGGCTGGTTTGTGGTAAGACATTTTTCTAGAAAGGGAGGAAGAGAAAGCTAAAACTAAGGCCATGTTAACATATTAATAAATCTCTCAACTAGCAAAACTATTATCTTTATTTGGGAAGCTGAATGCTTCTGAATATTAAATCAAAACCACTAGCTCTGAACATCTACAAGTCTCGTTCCTGGATGAGGTGGGGGCTGCAGTGAGATTTATGGGGCTGGCGCAAGGCTAACTGCACAGCCCATGGGATTAAGCTGCTATGCATTCACAGCCATTAAAATATCCCTCTCAGCTCTTCTTTGACGCACAAAGAGGAGGATGCTGCCCTTGCAACCTCACCCTGTGCATATTTCAGCTCCGTGCCTGCTTTTAAGACATCAAGCCTCACTCATAGACCAGCACTCTCTAAAGCAAGAGAGCCTCTGAGTGTGGCTGTTGCTGAAGTGTTTCGGGACTGTCACCTTCACCTGACAGCAGCCCTACAGAGCACACCTGGATCAGCACTTCAGAGAGCATCTTACTGTGAGCAAACACCAGCCAGAGGCAATGTGTGGAATGGGGGCTTTGACATCCAGCTGAAGAGTGGCATGGAAGGGGGGTGGAATTTAAAAATTAGGGAGCGTGGTATAACCATTTCAGAACAAAACACAATTAATTCCTGCTTGGTCCTGGTGAGACTGGCAGGACATATCCACGCTATGGATACTCGAGGCTTTGGATGTCTGCCAATGCCAATCCATGTCCAACTCTCCCAAAACACAGCTTGTACCTGTTGATTCAACATGAAGGAAAATCCTTTATCAGCCCCTGTGGGCTCCTTCTACAGCCTAGGACACATTCAGCTGTGTCCAGCCCAGCTTCCCCATTGACCGCATATGGGGCAGGATGCTTTGCCTTTATTCTCCCTGTATTTGTCTTACCCTTTTCTGCACTATGACTTTTTTGTTGTTACTCTTAATGGTTGACTCACCTCTGCATTACATTTTTTATTAGTGTTTGCAATACTGTGCTCAGGATAATGGATCTTTAACTGGCTGAGGTTTGTAAAGAATATTAGGGGAAGATGACTATTTCATGGAAAGGAAACTCAGTTAAGTCCACCAGAGATGAGAAAGCCATCTCCTGAGCTACACATCCACTCTGCTTCCTGTACAATGCTAGTAAAGAGTAATTTCAGCAGGATTTGGCCTGGGCCCACAAGCCAGGGAATGAACTCAGTTATGACCTAAAGTTCACCACTAGTTCAGGTGCACTTATTTGATGTTACTTTGGCTTAACAAAAAGGAACCAGCATGCTTTTATAAAAGAAAATTCAGTCTAAACCAGATTCAATTATTATTGTTCAATTAACAAAATTTGTTTGATCAAAAATATAATTTTTAGGAGAAAGCATGAAAAACTCTTAAATAAGCCATACTTTTTCATTTTTAAATGAAAGATGGTGCCTGGCACTTTCAGCACTTTGCCCCTTGTTTTTCCAACTATTCCTTTCTCACAGAAGGCTTCTCTGTCAGACATTTTTCAATTTTAAAAAAGTTCCCTAAGAATCTTCCACTAGCCCTGACTGAAGTCCACACACATGAGGCTGGAGGGAAAGAGCAGCAGTTTAGGCAAGAACATCTCGAACCTCCCCACGTAAACTCATCCTGCCCTTAGGTATGACCCCAGAGTCATTTTGGAAGGTGACTGACCTTCCTTGTGATTGAACCAGCACCCAAAGTTTTCACAGCCTGCAGCATCAATCTGAATGCACATCCAGCTGACCAGTTAAAAAACACCCACAGAAAAAAAAGCCCCAAAGCAACACCACAATCTCCTCTCTCCAGCGTGGCAGACAGGGATGTCTTTGATGCTGCCCTTCCTTCTGTGCCCCCGCCTGAGTCAAGAGCACCCGTGGTTTCAAACCCAAAGCACGTGCTTTTCTGACGGGCAGAAGCAGAAGTCAGCTCCCCGAGGAATTCCAACGTGAGCTCAGCGTTTGTACAAGGGCTGGACGGATGGATGTGCTTTCACTTCTAAGCCTTAAAGAAACGAGAGTACATCTATGAAAGTTTCACCAAGGAGAAAAAAAAAATAGAAAAGAAGAAAAAAAGGCAAGGCAAAGGGGTTTCAGAGAAGACAGCCCCTTGAGCGATTTCCAAACATCAAAGAAAAAGGCCTCCAGCGTGTTCTCCTCATCTGATACCTTTGTTCCCCCACTCCACGCCCGCAGGCACGTTCCTAGCGATGCACAAAAGGCTCCTGCAGTCCCTGGACAGCTCCGTGTCCACACACATTACCTGCCTCCAGCTCTGACTCCCTCATGCTGGCCCTTCACACCAACTACAGCTCATTTTCCATGGCTGAAGCCGGGTGGGACTGACTAGGAAGTCTGGAGTCCCAGAGAACTCCAGCAGGTCGGTATCCAACAGCCTGGCTGCTCCTTCATCCTCCGTGCAGGTACAGTCCAGGTGAGCGCTGCTGTTCTGCCATTCCTCGTGGGGGACCTGCTTGGCTGTTTCCCACTCCCCCACCTCTGTTCCCTCTGATTTCCCTTCTGCAGGGCTGCATTTCTATTTTTCTCTTTCTATTCTCTATTTTCTCTTTCTATTTGCCCTCGAGGTTACTTTTTCCTGCCCATCTCTGGTTTGCCTTGGCGCCTTTGCAGAGGTGCAGGGCAGATGCCTCCTGTATTTTCTCTGTTTACAGAGCACACTCATGCCCAGCTGCCTGGAACTGCTGCCCTTGGATGCGTCCTGGGCAGCAGCTCCACTCCCCTGGGGCAGGGAGTGGGGAGCACATGAGTCAGGTCACAAAGGGTCGACTGCAATTGTCAGTCAATTGGCAATTATTATTGTCAGTTCCCTTTACTTTCCCCAGTCACAGAAAGAAGCTCCAGACAGCAAACTCCTTGCTCCCCATCAGGGACTGCTGTTATCTGTGTGCAAATTTGGAAGCTACCAAGAGTTTTCCTCACCCTGGACGCTGCAGGCAGGACCTGTCACTGCAGCACTGCAGAGGGGTTCAGTCTGTTGGAACTTCTTTCACAGACTAACACCCAACACATCCTCGTGACAGCAGTGGTTCCCTTTCACATCCCAGTGGACAAAGCTTGTGTGATTAAACTCAGCTTCAGATAATCTCTTAATGACCTGCTGCTCACTGCTAGCCCTGCACTGCCGCACATCTCAAGGCCGCTGCAGACCAACCCAAGGTGCAAAGACCCCCTGGGGGCTTTGATGAGACTCATCCCTGTGCTCGGCTGGCTGAGACTTTGTGACACTGCAGAAAACAGGCTTGTGTGCAGCCAAGGAACAAGCAGGCTGTGCTGGAGCTTTGCCTCTGTCAGCCTACGTGACACTCACCCCTGTGCTGAGTGTTTGGGGGCTGCTCTGTCTCCCCTGTCTGCAGGGGCTTTCCTGGAGCTAAATGCGGCAAAGGAAAGGTTTTGGTTCATTGCCTCTCCAGTCCCTCCATATAGGGTTTCTAGGGAATTTCTCTCTCTGCAGCGAACAGGCATGAAAATGAACAGGCATGAAAATGTCACCTAGAGACACCAACTACTTCCAATATGTAAACCTAGGGGTCTGATCCAACCTTCTCTGAACTCAGTGGGACTTCTTTTTTTTTGCAATGAATGGTGACCTATACCCAAACTCATTATTTCTATAGGCTGGCAAGAAAAGCTAGAAAAAGGAGCTCACTCTTGGACTTGGGTTTAAATGCAGGTCTGTGAGCATATGCTGCTTTCCAGACCTGTATGCAAGGTCACTGAAATGCCTCTGCTGAGCTTTAAGTTAAGGCACTGAATTGGCACCTGATCCCTAGCGTTTTGTGCCATTTTGAACCCTAGAAGTCAGCAGCTCCACAGGGCTGGAGGCTCGTCCCTCTGCCCCACCGGTGGCTCACAGCTCATGTCCCCACCGTGGACGGTGACAACTGGACTATCCTGCTCAGCAACTTGCCTTTGGCCAGGGAGTGCTGATAGATTACATTCCCCATGTAACACAAGACTTTAATTACTTTACAAAAGCACAGAATTCCTTGTCAGCTGTAGCCTGTCAGAAGGAAATGAGAAAATCAATGAATTCAGAAGACTGTAGAGAGAAAGGGGGACAAAATAAAAAATAAAAAAACCCAAACCAAACAACAAACACTGAAAGTAATGCTTCTTTCATTCATCTGAAGAAGATATATTACTGGAGCAGCAAGGATTTAAATGTCTAGAACACCTAGTCAAGACTTAGCCTAGGCTAGGGAGAACAATCCAGCTGTTCCTTTCTTTCCCAAGCTGGTGGGAAGCTGGGGTATTTGTTTTTTCAGCAGTGCTGTCACTATAAACTGTACTATCCTTCCCGAGTGTAACGCTTACTGCACTTCATTTAAGTTATAGTGCAGCTCAGCACAGATCTGTCTGCTGAAGTTGGATATTTTGAAATGTCTCCCATTCCTGACCCATGTGATTGAAATGGAGGGATTACTCTGTTCAGATGTTTAACTCCCTGCGAAGCATGCAGACAGAGAAATCCCCATGCTGCTGAAGCTCTCGAGTCACGGAAGCCAGGCAAAACTACTCCATTACCACAAGGCTTCAGTATTACTGGATTTATCTTGATTGCACACATTTCCAGAAAGCTAAAGGGTGTTTCATACCTCCAGAACATGGAGAATTTCTTGCTTCATAATTGAAAAATGCACAGATAGAGAGAACTACTGCAGAGAGGTGAAAGAGAGAAATTGCCAAGGAAAAATAGAATGAGTGGTGTTATTATTTTACATGGCATTATCAGGTAACAATGGCAACATACTTGGATGCATTTTTTAATGACATTTAAACTAACATTTGACAGTGTTAAAGTTGAATCCCACATCACACCAGATCCTCTCTGAATAGCATTTTCAATTACACCCTCAAAATTGGTCTAATTAAAGCAGGCAAGCATTATTGGCTCTGTTGTAGAAGTGGTATGATTCACAAAATAAAGCAGCAGATTCACAAAATAGAGCAGCAGATGTGGAGATTACTGCAGGGCTAGGAAGGATTTCCTCCATCTATTCTAGACCCAAGTCTTTACCTGCAGACCCTTCTTTACCCAGCAGCCACATAATTAAGACCCTGAAAGCCCAAGAAAACGTGCTTCTGTTTGCAGAGACCATAGTTAAGACCGGAATGATCTGCTGGGTTATTCAGTGCAAGCACAGGGCCCAACTGGTGTGGTCAACACTATTCCCAAAGCCAGCGAGGCTGGATGCTGGCTCAAGGATCCCTGGCCAGAGCTCCTGGTGCGGACATGCCCTGAGTCAGCTGTCATTAGCTGGTATTAATCCTGGCAGAGCAGCCTGTACACAACATCCTTAAAAGGGCTTAAGTGGATGTTAGGCACTAGTTAACTTATAAATTAAAGTATGAATTAAATTATCCACTGAAGGAAGTAAATGGCAATTTAAATTTCAGTTCATTATGAAGTCAAAGCAAGTATGCCAATTCACACCAGATAAGGTTTTGGCCTGGTTTCTCCTCCCCTTGATTTTAAGCCCTGTTTTGTTGCAGGAGAGACTGTGTGACATGAAGTTATCCTGCTGCATGACACTACTGTCTCACGTCAATAATTCTGTGTATTGCTTTCAATAAGCTGGTTTACACCATCTGTAATAGATGTGATTCCTAGTTCATGTGGGGAAGGGGAATACCAGCACACATGGGGGATCCTTTGAATTTCCAGTTAAAAACATTTACTGGTATATCATTATTCGGATGACCTTTTTGCTTAAATCCTTGCCATAGTCATTCCAAACAAGGTTGCACATTTCTAACACTACAGACAGATTTGAAAACAGTGAAGTGCTCTGAAATAAAGAAAACTGAGCATAATTTGTTGATCAATGAGTTGCAAAGAATCACAGACATTAGTTATACTATTTAGCATGAAAAAAGCATATCCACACCCTTCAGAGACACTGTTGAAAATTGTTGTCTTGCTGAAATTTAAAAACCAATGTCCCACCTTTGTTACTGGACAAAATAAACTCGTGAATATAAATCTCGCAAGGCTCAAAATCAGTATTTATTTCTAGCCGTATAAAACACAGTTTTTTGCCTTGCTAAGACCTGTGAGCAATTTTCTGCCAGCTGGAGGCAGTTGCTCCTCAGCCTGCAGGTCCCTTATCTGGGATTCCTCAGGGCCGCATCTGCAGCCGAGGAGAGCCTGGAAGCATTCCCAGGCATTGATGCCAAGTGGCAGGGAGCAGCCCCAGCCTGTGCTCCCACTGCCACCAGGGATGGGTCTCCGGGCTCTCCCAGCTGTCAAATCACACCTGTGATGTCTGAGGAGAGCAGCAGCTGGAACGGGACGATTTTTTTCCCGCGAAGAGTCTAACAGGGGGAGAGAAGACAGACATGCTCTAGCAGGCACACTTGCATTTCTAAGTCTGGGGGCAGCCACAAGCCTCGTTCCTTCTCTCCATAGGGACAGGGTGAGCAAGGAGAACTCAGGGCTGGTTCTTTACACGTCCCCGGGGTCTGTGGCACCACACAGAGAATCCTCCACAGCCTTACTTCCCTTGGGAAAGGTGTTCCTCCCTTTTCTCCTACCCACTGGCTAGCCACAAAGCTGTGCTGGGATACGAATGCCTCTGTGGGCAGGGCAGCTCCAAGGATATAGGAGAGGAGCACGCCTGGGCAGTCACAGAGCCGCTGCAGCTTCTCCTACAGAGAACTCCTGCGGCAGCCCGGCACGCAAAGGGACCGCAGGGATTTTTAAACCAATTCCTCACGCCTCTATGTATCCTAGCAACCCCTCTCCGAGGTTACAGATGCGATGCCTCGCCCACCTGTTGCACAGCCAGCCTGAGGCAAGTTACACATCGCTTTCTTCCCAGCGAATCCGCCGCGGCGATTAAGGAATGTGGGAACGTGCCACAACCAGCCGGCGGGTGTCACACACAGGCACCCCTGGACACCAGGAACTCGGCACTGGCTCCTGCATGTGCTCCAAGGAAAGGTCTCGCTGGCACAGGCTTTGTGATCAAGGCAAGAAAAAGGGGGTGGCCTTAATCTCTGCCGCAAAAATGCCCGATGTGCCATCACTCGGGTCCTGCGCAGACATCCAAGCACGATTTCTAAAAGAATTCTAGGTCTAAAAAATGCACAGCAAACAAAACTTGACTCCTCCCGTGCCCTTCCCTCCAAGCTGACTGAGATGCAATATAATTACAGTAAATGAGCTTGTTAAGGAAAAAAGACAAAAAATTGCTTGAAAAGCAACCTTTTTAAGGAGTGATGCCACTCCAAAATACCCTTTAGCATTTTTGATTTCCTGTGGGGGAAAAAAAAATACTGAAAACATTACAGAAATAACCATTGAACATTAAAATTTTGCTCTGCAGGAAAATTAAAAAATTTAATCAAAAATTTAAAAATACAAAATCAATTACAAAAATCTGTTGAAGGGGAAATTTACAATTTTACAAAATTTACTTTCTACCCCTGTGAAAATGGTCCTTTCTTTATGATTGTCCTGCTCATCAAATTGGATTTCCTTTGTTTGGTTATCACTGATCAAATCCTTTAAGCTGCAATATCCATTTCTCACTTGAACCTCAGTTATTTTAATTTATCATTCATCTGCATTCCTGAAAAACAAAAAAAGAAAACCCCTAAGTATTTTGCTGGGCGTTTGTTTCTTTTTTGTGTTACTGAACTTATCACTGCTAAGTCCACTTCATTCTAATACATTCAGTAATTCAAGGGATGCATGGAAGCTGCTGTCCCCAAGGCCAATAGGGAAGATGAGGTTGTCACTGCTCAAAGACACGTAATTTGCTGTAGACCTTTCTTATTCATCTTCACAGAGGAAAATATGGGATACTTCCTAAATGGTTCTGGCACTTGTGAGTTATCCCTCTTTCCCCACCCAGGCAGATAAATGCTGTAATGAGATGCAGCCATTAGTTCCCTCTCTGTTTGGAGTGCTCCAAATGTGAGCACTGATGGTGCCCTTTCACTGGGTAAACTGAGGTTGACTGCCCGGTGACCTGCAGTGGCTCCTGGGCAAGGACTGGAAGAAGCTGGCACACCTTTTCCCTCAGCACCACTTACCCCGCTCATCTCAGGCTGAAGAATACACCCAGGATGTCAAACGCTCCTTTTCACTGGGAGACTACTTGGCAGCTGGATCTGCACACTGAGATGAGTCCAGCTGAGATGGCAGCAGCCACTTCATTAGTTCAGTGTCAGTTCAGTTTTGACACGTTTGTGGAACCATTGACTAAGTTTTTATAACAAGCAAGAACAGGATTTTTATAGCTAAGATTTTTTGCAAGTGTCACATGAATTTTAGGACATAGTCCTGGGCTGAGCTATACAAACAAAACTCCCTTGTGGTTTGACAGATATCATGAGTGAGAATTGGATCATGTTTTCTGTGTGAGATAAAACTAACTGCCTTCACAGCTGTCATTTTTTTATAGTGCAAGGGAGGAAATTCAAGCATTTAAAGTTACATTTAAATGTGAAAACTTGATAGACATATCTGGCAATAAAAACACAGCTGTTAACAACACATAGAAAATACTGCAGTGGTACAGCTCAGGAGGCTGAAACCCTGTGTCTGAGGAGAATCTGCAGGTGAGAGCAGCTTCCTCATTTATTTAACACAGGGAGTAGGGCTTGTGTTTGTAGATTGTGCGGTACTAGGCAGAAATACCCTCAGGAGCCTATCATCCAGCACTGCACAAATAAGAACAGAATTTCCCAAACTTCTGTGAACAAGGCATAGGCCCTGGAATGACAATTCTTCACATGCAAGACAAGAGCCATGTTGTATTTTACTCAGGTGGAAGAGATGCACGATTCAAAGCCAGTCTCTTGAAATCTGCAGTGGACTTGAAGAATGTGAGCTCATGGGGGCTGCTTCTTCTTCAGTTTAGCAGCTCACTGGTGGTTTCTGGGGTAAACCTAAAGAATAGGTTCAGATACAGCTGATCCATCACAGCCTTGCAACATCACCAACTCCCACATCCACCAGTTATTTTTATGCAGCTACTAGTGCTAAGGATGTGTCAGGAAAATTAATGAAGTATGAATATGCTCTGGGAAGAGCATGCGCAACAAGAGGCAGGTTGTGGGTTAAAATAGCCCGGTGCAACTTAACCAGTACACATAATGGTCAGAGAACAGCTGCTGGAGAGACTCATGAAGCCCTGGCATGTTATCTAGAAAACATTAAGAGTATTTTCAAGCACACACTGACTCACATTCAGCACCCAGAAGCTATTTTAAGTGCTCCATGGAGACAAGCTGGTGTTATTAGGGCACTTTTCCTCCAGAAGACAACAATTCATTTAGAGTCACATAATCCCATCAGAGGCCTTTGTAAACACCTAAATCAGAAGAAGTGGCTGTGATGATCTCATATCAGGAGAGATTCACAGGCTGAGCTAAGGCAGGTTTTCTTAAGACATTTAAAAAGAAAATGAAACTACTTGCTGGGCAGTCTTGGTGCTGTGTCTATCACATCACAGCAGCTCCCAGAAGGCATCTCTGGAGTCTGAGGAACTGCCAATTGGCACAGGGAAGCTGGTTCAAGAAGAAAATTTGAGCAGAAGCCTACAAGATAAGTTTTTTTACCCTACTGAGCAGCGAAGCCATGGCCAAGTTACATGGCCCTAAGAGTACATACAACTCTCACCTCCTGGCAGAACCACCTCAGACCCAAGAGGAAAGAAAGACTTCCATCATTTTCTGGCCTTGGCCTCACCTCACCTCTCTGTCTCAGTTTCACCCAGCCTAGTGTCTTTAGAAGGCATTTTGAGACTCAAAGACGAGAAAACTTATACAAAGAGATAATGCTGTTATCACCTGATGACATGGCTCCGTATGATGTGAAGGCATAGACAGTCACAATGAACTCCCTATATCAGAAAGGTGGGAAGAAATATGGGAACAGAAGAGGAGGAAATTGGACTATGACAGTGACAGAGTGAAGCGTAGTAGATGGCAGGGATTTAGAGACCTTTGGGAAGCACTTTGATATTGGCATGATGGTCTCAGTAAAGAAAATTGTCAAAAATATGATCAGAGGAAAGAGCCTAATCAGAGTCATCCAAAACTGGTTTATTTTGTAAAATATTTCAGGCCTTCTTTTCCCTCTTGTTTTTGAAAGCCTTGCTGTACAGCCTGGTGAGGCTGAACAGGGAACTGTAAGCACTCGTGCTACTCTAAATACTGAGAGACAAAAAAAGCAGAGAGGGAACGGTGCCTAAATATAGTTCAGAAGGCTCCCACCTCTCCATACTGAGGTTCAATCTCCACAGCCAGCTGAGGCCAGTGATTTTCAGTCAGCTTTCAGCCACTAGCAGATACAAGACCACATCAAAATTACCAAAGTTTAGGGTAGAAATTATCATAGTTGATGAGAAACCAGGCATAAATAAAATACTTCCAGCAAACTCCCTAAAAAGAGACACTGCTTGCTTTTTATTAAGTTACAGTCCATTGATATTTAGCAAGTTTTAATCTCCCAAACCACTGACTCTGGATCCTCAGACAGAGGAAATGAATTGTCGATCTACCCCACAGCATGATTCAGCCCCGAATTTACAGGTAAACATAAAGCCATGGACTTTGCTTACATTTTTGGCTTTAAAAAAAGAGCACTTTTCTCACTATATGTAATGCACTATTTTTGCTTAGAAAAGGGAGTTCTAAAATTAAATAAACCAAAGATACAGAGGCACAGGGGATGCTGAAGGTAACTTGGAGGAAAATACCCAGCACCTGAAGCAACACACATGCAATAATCAAGAATCACAAGTAAACCAACATGCTCGTGATATCAACACACAGAAAAAAGTTCACATATTCTTTCAACAGCTATTTTTGTTTCAAATACGCTCTTGCCATGACTCTCATAGGCAGTCCTTGATCATTATGGAGAGAAGTACTTTTGTGAACGAAAAAAATAATGATGTACCAACAAACCCCTCAGAGAACACACAACTGCCAGGCTCTTGTGGTACCTCTGTCTCCTGCAGAATGCAAGTGTCTGAGGGCAGTGGGGAAATACTCAACAAGCTCATTTCTTTTCTTGCAACTAATCCACCACATTTCCAAATTTCACTTACCTGTCAGGTTCCTCAAGCCAAGTTCCCTGAGTCCAAAGTTCCCATCCTTCCTGTAGTTAAGGAATATGGCCAGAGCATATCGCTCCTCATAGAGCTTGGTTCCACGAACGATACGCAGGTTCTCCAGGGGCAGGTATTCAAACTGGTTCAAAGCCACCAACACATAGCCTGTGACTTCTCGGATAGACTGAAAGGCAGAAATGAAACAAACACATCAGACATGGTCCATTTTTAATGGTCCTGAATTTTCCAGACAGTGGATGCTTTAGGACAAGATGCTGCTACCCAAGACAAAAAAACCAAACCACCTTTGG
The DNA here is from genome assembly GCA_013398855.1 of Mohoua ochrocephala. Taxonomy (NCBI): domain Eukaryota; kingdom Metazoa; phylum Chordata; class Aves; order Passeriformes; family Acanthizidae; genus Mohoua; species Mohoua ochrocephala. Next base: position 221,871 of record VZTA01004148.1, read on the forward strand.
AAAACAAATTCTGTTTCAACTTAATGATTTCAAGCACATTCCTGTTTTAATTTTAGGGAGTTTACTAGAAATAGTTGTTTAAAAGGTAGAAAATAAAGAGGTAGCCATTTTTATCAGTTTATTGAAACTCGAACAGAAATTCAATGTAAGGCATTAAGGATTCACAAAAGGATGACTTTGCACAACACAAAGCAGAGAGCAGGTCAAAGGCCTCTGCAGTACATGAACAGAATCCACTGGGGCAATGCCACAGTTCAGATGAGATTGTCTGTCTGCAAGTAACTCTGTGCTGTACAGCGTATTTCAGGGTGGGACTGAAGGGACAGAACATGGAAAACACCTCTGGAAGAGCTCACCATCAAACAGGAACAGATGGGAGACAGGGAGGCTGGTTTGGAAGAGGAAATAAAGACAATGCACATATGTATTAACACCCATTTTGTGTACTTTCAAATGGAACCGATCACTGAACATTTTCAAAGATTCTTCTCGGAGTTTCATCTGGAAGTGCTGGAACCATCCACGCCCATATGTCCCGGTCTTCGAAAACTGCTATCCAAACCTTTAGTAAAATGATTGCTGCAGCTTTGAGTTGGCTGAAATCTTCATTGGCTTTAGATGAACTGCTCAATAACCCTCCTGCTCATATTCAGGGATTCATTGCCTGGGCTGGAAAGGGAAAAAAACCACCCCAAAATCCAATAACTAGCAAAAGTTTTTCAAAGTCCAGAAGATTAACAGAACTAAGATGCTGTTAGGAAAAAAAATACAGAACACCCAAAACCAGAGAAATATGCTCCCTTAGAAAATAAAGTTCATTCTAAGGAATTGAAAGGAATGGCCTAGAAATACACAAATGCCTTTGAAAAAGGTCATTTCAACACTCACAATGACCCCACCATCCTCAGCAGGACTGGACACAGGCTGAAGGATGCTCCTGGCCAGATCCTGGAAACAGGATGCCCGTGTTGGAGAGGATCTCTTGAGTCTGTTTTTCGAAGCTCACCTAACCCCATGCCTGCAACCACTGTACAGGCGTGTGTTTGTGTGCGTGTGCATATTTAATGGACAGAAATTGATACTACTACTTGTGTGCTTAAGTGGCTGCACGCACTTTTTCCTTCCCTTTGGCAAAGTCAATACCTTAAACAAAACACTGAAAGAAAAATTCTGCTCAGAGTAACGTGCCCAGACTATAACCAACATGATGGGGACTCCAGTCGATACTGTAATAAAAACAACCCGACAAGCAACAGCAGGCAGAGAATTCAATGTGTCGTGTATGTATCATTAATAAAGAAAGGCAACAATGGATTTGCAGCACCAAGGACAGGATCCTGCTTTGCTGGTTCAGCGCTTTGCCATGATTTCACATTTAACTGTGCACGAGCCTTTTAATTAGGCTTATAAGAGCCTGCAAGGTTATTAACACTTAGCAGTGTACATAAGGAATGATTTCTAGGCCACAAAATCTAGGTACTAGCTGTCCTTCTGAATTCAAGCATTTGTACTCAGCTGAAGCTCCTGAAAAAGCTGTGGAGCCATTTCCAGATTTCCTTGGCATCTAAACAAAGCCCAGTGTCCTGACAGGACTCTGATGAAAACCCAGTCAGTGGAGGTAGGTTGAGAAGTACGGTTCAGCAGCTCAGTATTAAATGTAGGGCTGCATTATACCCTGGGACACTGATTCCATTATAATCAGAAGCTTTCTAGCACTTTCATGATAGCTTCTTGCCTTCAGACATTTCAGCTTAGCTGGTTTGGTCAGGAATTTGCTTTTCATCATATGCAAAAATTTCTTTAAGCTGGCTTTTTTAGAGTCTCCTCAGAATTCAGGAAATACTTAAATTACACTCACGGCTTCAATTTCTCCACTGATATTCTAGGGATACTGTGATTGCTCTAATTAATTTAAATGGATGTTTAACTTGGAATTGAGTGGAAAAAATTAAAAGCAGTCCCAAAATTGCATCTGAGCAGGTCCTCCCTGCCAATTGTTGTCACTTATAACCACATTTTCTATTTTTAGGGTATGTCTTCCTGCCAAACAGCAATTCCACCTGAAAGGGCTGCAATTCAGCACAGAACTGAAATGACACACACACACACAGAGCAGCAAATCTTCATTCCAAACTTGAAAAAAAAAGCCAAAAAGAGGCCAAAACAAAACAAAAATAACCCACCAGAGAAAATGACAAAGTTCTGTTGCTAGTAATTGTGAACTGCCTCAGAAGCCCAGCACTTTGTTTGGCTTAACCAACTGAAATGACAAATTATGGCAAGTATTTTGACAAACCAGAAGGTTCTTTGCAGTCCCATGGCTTCCACCATATTGCAACACACATTTATTTGCTGGAAACACTGCCATGTTCGTGCTTGCAAAACAAAACTATGAAAATAAACCAAAAGGGTTTCTAATTTCCTATGAAACAACCACCTGACCAATCAAATCTAGTAGTCTGTTACATTAAGTCAGGGTTTCATTTTGGGTTTAAATTCAAATAGGAATGAAAAATGCAGAACAATAACCTGCTTTGCAGGATGTTTTCTGACTGGTTTCTGGTTTGCAGGGTGTTTTCTGACTGGTCCATCTTGAAAAAATGTACTGGGAATGCAGAAGGCATCTCAAGTTTCAGCCATTCATGGCCAACACTGTCACTTTGCCAGGCACTGGAAGTTTTAACATGATTCTCACTGAAAATGGACACTTGCCCACTTGGAGCTCACTCCCAGCCCTGCTGGAGTCACTGCAAATATGCCTGTTGGCTTCCATACTGACTCACAAATCCTCATGCCAGATGGGACCAGGCAGCCAGAATCTTCTCCCCTACACTTTATGCCAAGGTCAGGCGTGATTTGAACCTCTCATCCTTTGAATTCAAGGCTGGACACTTTCCTGGGTGGGTATCCTGGACTCAGGTACCCGAATGCTCTATTTGAGCTGCTTTGTTCCAGCTTCCATCTGTGTTCCAAGAAGGTGGAGTGACTCTCAACAGTGAGTGCCATCTCCCAGTCTGATTCTCCTGCTAGGGGTGCAGGCACTTGCAAAAACACATTTCCCATGAGCCTGTCCCTCAGGAAAGGCAAAAAGGAAACTGAGACTGTTGAGCATCAGCCCCTGGATAAGGACAAGCTTCCAGCAGAAACAAAAAGAGTGTCGGGGGAAAAGTGTATTAATCCTTGACATATCTAATGCCTCACAAGCTGCTTAAAAAACACACCACACCACAGGGTTCTGATATATTTACCAGGAAAAAAGCTTTTTATCTCCATTTTCAGACAAGAGATGAGCACTTGTACTCCACAGTTTGCTGTCCCTGTGTCCAGCAGTGTCCTGCACCCCAGGAACAGCCATGTCAGTCTATAAACCAGTCTCCTAACAGACTCTACGAGCCCCAGCATAGCCAATTTTTTGGTTTTTAGACCTAAAAATAGCTACCCCGAGATAAGAACAGAGCCAGTGAAGGTGCTGCCCTCCCCAGGGGGCCACCCCCAAGATGAGCAGCCCTGCAGAGGGTGAGGAAGAAACTCAAAATAACACCAAAAGCAAAAGGGTTCTTTTTGGAGGTTCTTTGTCAGGTGATGAACTGTAAAAACGAGCTCTAGACAGCCCATTCCCTTAATTGCAACTAATATTAGCTGAGCACAGATGAAGCACTTGAAACTCCCAACAGCAAAACCAGAATTATCCTGTCAGCTGGGAGTAAATGGGAGTAAAATTGTTTCCTGCCATCTTAAATCGTCCTTTGGTTTGAATCAAGTGAATCTGAGTGAAGCCGAGCAAATAACAGCGAAAACTTCATCATTCCGCCCAGACCAACAGATCAATGAACAATTAGGGAAGATGATGTTTCTCATAAACACTACCAAGGCTTCTTAACATCCATCAGGAAGGCTGGGCTGCAGCCGACACACCGAAGAGAACTCTATTGTGGGGTTTATTTCAGCTGCAGACACATCTATCCAGTCGCTGAACCTGATCTGGTAAAGCCCCTGATGCCTCAGCTGACCAGACACACGTCCCCAGCACGGAGTCAGAGACACAAAAATCTGCCACAGGGGTCAGCTCACACTTGTGGGACCACTGACAATTAATTCTCTTTTAGGATGTTTTTCCCCTTTTCCAAAAGGGGAAAATCCAAGAACATTTTGATCTACTTCAATCTCACTTGAAAGCACCAATAAACACAAGTGTGGGAGGGGAGGATCACCTGAAGAACAAGTGTGTTCAATTCACAGACATTAAAACAAGGAAGCACTTTTCATATCTCAAGTGGACTGGAACAGAGTATCTCACATTTCGCTTTTTTATCAACTAAAAAGTTTGCATTTGTATCTGGTGAGAACTGCCCAACATCCAAATTTTGAGGAAACAAATTTTTATTATGAGAAAAAAACCCGCAATACAGCAAAGTCAACACCTGCCTAACTTTAAATAAGTTCACAAATTCAATCGGGCATGTTTGAGAACGTGCTGGTAACCATCAATTAATTTTCTTTTTTTTTCATACAGTTTTACCCATGCAATGCAACACACCTGTCACTGTCACAATTAAAAAATTAATGTTTACTGAATAACCATAAAGTAGTCTCTAAGCAGCTACATCACTTGCAATTCTAACTCTGGGAGAAACAATAACAACCAAAATGTGGAAACAGCAATTTATGGAGCTCAATTAACTGTTCCATGCATTGCTCATTGAGGGTTATGAATTTCTAATGACACGAGAAGCTGAGATTTTCAAAGCAGTTCAGGTATTTACAGGATCCAGCCTTTGCCAGCTTCTCTCAAAACCCCATCCATACCAGAGAAATATGTGGCACACCCTGACATTTCTCCTGTCTGAGAGGACACTCCATTTACAGACTATTTCAGAGCTAACATGACATGCACATGAGGAATTTTGTCCCACTACAAGCTCATGTCTCGTCTCCTTCCACACTGTGCATCCTTTAATTACACCAACACTTGTGAAATTGTGATGTTAAGCCCTCCTGAGCACCAGGGGTTTTCCAGGTACTCTGTACAAGCTTCAGTAAAAATCCCTTAAGTTTGAGCACACTGATCATTACCAGAACACAGCTTGTAGAAAACATTTCCTAGTGCCTGGTCAGAAGCAAGCAGTGTATGCTAACTAGAGCTGCCTTGGCACCTGCAGGAAGATTATTGTCCAACGCACTAAAGTTGCAGTTTTTATTCAAATCGGTTAATAAAGAAAGAGGAACTTCTGGTAGTCTTTCAATTTGCATTAAGGTGTATTAAAGGCAAAGGGAGGGCTTGAATTTAATTTTGTTAAGAGCTGTACCTGAGGAGCCCTGCACTGCTGTGTGCTGCAGAATCAAACTGTGATTCAGTTATTTATGACAGTTGGTAGGAACTTTAACTCATACTCTTTTCCTCACAGACATCTGGTCTTCTTTGGTAATATGCTTACAAAACACCCTGAGCAGCAGATCAGTGAACTGAACACAGCACTCGATTCCCCCAACTCTAAAGCAGCAGTCAGTCAGATGCATCTTTTGTTAAGGCCACTGGAAATTTGTAAGGATTTTGCTACATAATTTACAGAACCCACCTTGGGAGTTGTTGAACTACAGCTCTGTTTTCTGAATGGCTGGTCTTTACACTGCATTATTCCAAGAGTAGGACTTTTCATACATTAAAATAGGAGGATTAGCTGTGCAGTTATTTATTTACTGAGCTTGATGTAGGAAACACACTGTTGCTTACATGAGGTAAGTTTGGCTGTGTCTGAGCTAATATACATTACAGGAGGGTCTAGGGAGGTCTTGGAAGAAAAACAAATCCCAGTCTAGAAACCTTTAAACTGCAGGACAATGTCCAAATCTGGCATTTGGAAAGCAAGGTGATGGACAAAAACATGGGGAGCCTTTGAAATGTGGATCTTGACTCATTTATTTTAAAGTACTGATGAGAAAACAGTCTGGGACTTGAAAAACAAAATAATCATAAAATAATGTGGGAATGGGAACATTAAGTAGAAATAGGCAAATAATAGGACCAAAAAACGCAACCTTTTTGCTTTCAAATTTTGAAATACAGTTTCTAATGACGTACCCAAGTATTCTGCCTGCTTAATACTTCTTCGACTTAACCTCAGGTGTCAGCTTGTCCCAATGTGTCTCTGCCCACTTTTCAGTTAAAAATATCATCTGAACAGAGAAACTGAGCAGGCTTACATCAGTATCTGAGAGTCTTCCTAATGTTTCCAGTCTAAAACATAATTCCTCTGTTTGTATATCTGCTTAGAAGTGTCCTAGAAGTGTCTGCTTAGAACTTAGAGGTGGCCCAGGCTGGCTGAGAGCACACAATGAATCCTAAGCTGTTTATGTTGAGCAACATTATGACCTAGACAAAGTCTGCACTCTGTAACACCCCCATCTTCATAGCTAACATCTGTCTGTCCCGAGGAACGCTGTGGAAGATACATGTTTAGCCAGTCAGTAAGACTTTCGACATTACACTGTAATACCTGATTGGCCTTCAATGTATTTGCAGTGTGGTTTCCAGGAGAGTTTATTGTACCATCTCCCAAGGGAAAGCTTAGTCCTAAATGAGATTGAAAAGACTACAATGAGAGCATTATGCTGTTACAAAATGCTTTACCACTCAGGCCATTCAGTAGTAGCTGCATTTCGCAGACATTTAAAGCACGTCAGCTTATAGCTGCCCAGTTACAGAATTTCCAACAGCACAGATTGATGCCTTTTGCTTTCTCTGCTTTTGGGATCTTCAATCGAGTAAATCATAGTTTCTTTCCAGGCAACATAAAATTGCGCAAACTGCTACTTCATAAACGAAATAATATCAACACTCTGGAAGGATTTTAGGAAAGTAATAACCATGTGCAAAGACATCCTTTTTTATCAATTTCCCTCAGAGAGCCACAGCCCGTGAGAAGCTGAGTGCATTGGAGGGTCTTGGGACACTTTCACTGGGAAAGTCAACGTGAGGGCTGTCTTGTCAAACCTTCATGGTCACATTTACCCTGGCTGCACTGCCACAAGCATCCTGAGATGTCAGTGGGCTGAAGCAAGGTGGTGTATTTATTTTGGCAGAACAAGGCATCCCATACCAAAGAAGAAAAGAGCGTTCAATTCCTCACTGTCCCTATTTGTGATAAATCCCCCTCACATTTTTACTCATGTCTAAGCTGAACGAAGTCTTGGCAGGCTGCTTACTTGGTCCTCTGGCTCATGAGACTGGTTGGAGCACCACAGGGAGCCCATCTATCTATTCCCAAGTCTTCCCAAGGGAAGAAAATGGAGGAAAAGGAGGAGGAGGAGGAGCAGGATGGATGCTCACAGTCTCTCACAGCTCAGAAGCACTCCTGGCTTCTTCAGCTTACACACAACCTGAGACAGCACGTGGATGAAGAGGAACAAAATACATGGGGAACAAAAGGCAGAGGTGAAGAAGGATGCCTTCCCCATGATGGGTTTGAAAGGTCAAGTGTCTGATCAGAAGTCAGATGGATGAGTACCTATAACAAATGCAGTGCAGGCTCTAACAGGGTGTCCAGAATTGCACACCATGGTAAGCAAGGTGCCTGTGAAGAGCCTAGGAATGTTTTGCGGTCATCTAATGGAACAAGGGACCTTTCTTTGTTCATTTGACGTATGGTGAGTGACAAGCTTCGTACATCGCATATTGTGATTGCTTTTTTCCTACTACACAGCCAGGCTAGTTGGTATGAATTACAGGAAAATCAGTAGTTAGACAAATAAATTAAATGCGTTTATTAACATTTCTTCAGTCTCTACTGTGGAAGCAATGGGAACCCTCGGCTGTCATGATTCCCACTCTTTGGAATGATGCAGAACGAATTAAACATCCCAGAGATCTGGTACAGAGGTGGAGCTCAACAACAGGCCTTTTCTATTTTTTCTGTTTAAACTGCAGGTGAAGGTGCCACACCACTCCAGAAAGCAAAAGGATGTTTCTGTTTCTGGACACAGAAACTGACTACGCATAGTGGAAATGTGTTAACCTTGCCAAATTTCAGCTCAACATTCTCAGTCTGCGTTTTTGCAAGAAGCAAATAGCTGGCTGTCCAATCCTGAAAAAGCAGTTTGCTTATTTTTGGAGAGCTTTGCTTTCCTTTTCCAAGAAAATAGTTTCCTAAAAACACACTTTCAGTTTGTTTCATATGTGCAACATCCACTTTTTAATGAGTATTTTAAAAGCATTTCCTGGGAGGAACCGATTTTATTGGTGCTCTGGGACATTTTTGCACACGAAAATTAGTGAATATTGGAGTTGTTAACTGTTTGTCTGGTTTCACTGAAGAGGAGAATCTTCACCCAGATATTGGATTTTAGCAACTCTTATTTCTAGCTGAGCATATATAAATACAACATCTGAGCTCAACATCGCACCTACCTATCGAAACTTTTTCAGCCTTTTTAACTCTAATCTTTTCAAGACTAGAAACCCTGAAGAGATTCATTAATTGCTGGCTTTTGATTAGGTTTATTTCCATTTAGATAAAAAGTGAAGAGGCTTCTTATTTTAAAGCTGTGGTTTTGTTTTGCTTATCTGGAAGATGGAGAACAACTCGGTTATTCAGGCTTTAATAGATTGTTAAAATCTCCTTCAAGGATAGATCCATAATTTATAAGATGTAAGCAATTAGTAAATGATCTGATTTTCAAATCCAGAGGTATACTTTAAGAAAGACATGTAAACTCCACTTTTTGAGGTTATGCAGGGTGTCACCAACCAGGGAAACAACCTTTAATCTGCAGTGACTGTACTAACCCTAAAATAAGATTATCCTCTGTATGAATTCCACTACTTTTCTTCAAGGGGCATACTAAAAACTTCTCCCACTCATTGCATTTTCTGTGTGTTTTCTGAACCAAGAAGGATGCACAATCTTATAGGAAACAGGAACTTTTTAAATCATGTCCAGAATGGCCAGAAACCTTAAATATACCATTATTCCTACATGCAATTATTGCACCAATGAACAAACGGTGGCTGGCTCAAGGTGCACAAACATCTTTGTCTGGATTACAGGTGAGTTTATGGAGGGGGGTGTTGGAAGAGTTGTAGAGAAAATTATTTCTCTCTTTTCCAGACACAAGAGCAGAAAGAGATGTTTGGTCTTGACATAAAAATTCTAAAAAGGTTAAAAATTAAAACTTGTGGAGAAAAGGTAATTTTATTAAATGAAATAATGGGGTCCTAGGCAAGAGATAAGAGAAGAAAGAGGAAAAGCTCATGATCAGGAGTGGGGAAGGACAGATCCAGACATCCATCATTCTGGCACTATCTAATTTCTGAGTGCCTGAGTTTGCAATCTTACTGCTTATTTTTATATCATTTTGTTCTTTTTTTAGGGGAAGCATGGCAGGAAAAGTATAATACTCTGTACAAGATGTAATTTCTTTCAGTACTCATCACCAGCAAATGATTGGACAAGCAATCTTTTGCCAATAACTTAATTAGAGGAAACCTCTATATTTAAAAATGTTCCTTAATGTGCTGAACCCCACACAATAGCTTGTTGAAGGGAAAAAAGCAGAGTGGTTATTGTCATAGCTAAGGATGGAAGAAAGGCTCAGTCATTAAAGTCATCACAGAAACAATGTTATTAACTACACAGGAATAATCTCAAGGGAGTTCTGAGCTGACTGACAGTGATGAAATAATGCAGGAATCTAAAACCAGGGCATCTCTCCTCACCTGCTTTTATTAATACCCTTATTACCTTTCCCTGGAAGACAGCTTTTCAAGAGCTATTATTGTGCTTAATATTAATTCACATTAAGCCTGGCATATTGTCAATTAAGTCTTCGGAACCCCTAAAGAGAGGGTGCTCAGCAGTGCACCCCTCAGCTGCCATGTGTCCTTCATCAGGAGCAGTCCAGTGGCCAGACTCCCAAGAGTCAGGGACATCAGGAAAAAAAAAATGCTCAAGAGAGAGAGAAAAGGGAGTGTTCAAGGACCCAAATACATCAAAGGGCCAGCAGTGGTATTTCATTGATATTAATTACTTTACAGTCTGTAAACTCTGCAGAAAGTGCCAGCTGCTGTGAGCCAGGACCATCAAAGGTCAGATTATCATGAAATCATTACAGGAGAGGCTGTTTTTACTTAGCATATAATTGCTAAACCTAAGCACACTCCACAGAACCAATAGGAAAATGAATTATTTAAATACTCTTTTTTTAACAAATAGTATTACCATTTTAATTACATCAGTATTAATTTAACACTAAAAAGTGCCTGAGGATTTTGCAGAATTAAGTTCTGCGTCTGTGGAGTTTTCAGAAATTTCAGAACTTCTGCATGACATAGGTGTGTGAGTTTAGCTATATATGGCTTTTTACCTATTTACACATACACATATATGCTTTTTAAAAGTGTGTCTGTGTGTCGTATTCCTGCAGAACTTCTTGTCTTCGGATTTTTTGGGTGACTAAAAATGCAGTCCTTACATAGTCTCCTCACTGCATGCTGCTGTGAGATAAGGGGGAAATCCTGGCTCAAATGATAGGTTTTTCTCAGTTCTCATTCTCCCAGCACCCAGCCTGGCTTGAAAGCTCACTTGGCAGCTACAGGACCAGGTTTAAGTTGCAGGCATTTCTGCCTCCAAATGACTTTTCTTTTTACCCAATTCTCTTCTACTTGTAGCAACCAGTGCTTTTGAGAGGCAACTAGGAAAACAGAAGATAGCAGGACATGGGTATTTTACTGCTGGAGATGGAGCATCCAGTCTGTGTACTCAGCATCAGCTCCGTGTCCACACACTTCCTAAAGTCCCACACACTTCCAGATGTTTCAGCTCCTCTTTCCACATTGCTCCATGGCCTGCTCACCCATTATTTTTCTCCTCCCTCTTTTCTCACCTGGAGCCAGACAAAAGAGACACTTGGACTTTGACCAGTTCATTATTTATTCCCAGCTGCTCTGAATTTCAGTTACTTCCCTGCATGGTCCCAGAGGTTAAGGTCTTTGCCCTTCCTCCCAACCCAGTCTTCCCAACCTGAGAACTCCCTACCGGATGCACCAAACACACCTTTCAGGCCCCAAAAACATCTTCTTGAATGAATAAATCCATTCATTTTTCTCAATTCATTGTTGTAATTTCATTTGTTGAATAAATTAGTTTTGTGAATATTAAATTGGACAGTGTAGATCCCGATCCTTTGAAGTCAATAAACATCATTTTACAGGCTTTGAACCATGTCCTTAAACAGGCAGGGTATGCCCAAAAAAATCATTTGGTCTTACAAAAACCCTTCATAGATATTTACAAGATGTCTCAAACCCAGCCCTTTCTGTCCCTTAAACCCATGAGATGCAACAGACTTGTTCAGTGCAGAGCACACCAAACATGCTTCAATATTTGGAAGAGTTTGGATATGTAACTATATAATTCTGCTTGGAATTCTGTGTGTGATCTGGCACACTCCATGCTCTGAAGTCCCATGGGTTGGAGCAGGAGTGGCTCGTGCTTAGCTCTGAGACTCACAGATGCAAGAAGTTATTTACAGTATTTTTTCTAATGGGTTTCCATGAATGACTAACCTTTCAGCTGAATTCTTTAGCATCTTACTTTGCCTACGCCTACTTTTCTATCCCTACTTGACCCTGCCAGTCCATGAATATTTGATATTAAATTAAAGCATTACAAACCAAGAGATAAATTCTACCTAGGGTGCAGCCCTCGCAGAGCTTAATTACATTTGGTGGTGTGAATGTTAAAGACCTGACACTGCAAGAGCTTTGGGCTTTGGCTTCTGTTGAACCAGAGCTTGAGAAAGAAGGGAACTGTCACCTGCCCAAGCCTTCTCAAAAGCCAAGGGGGTTTATTTCACTTGGCATTTACGTGTGTGCCAACACTATCCTTTAGCTCAAACTACTCCCAGGTATTGGCAGCAATTAGTAGACCATTTAAGCTTTTGTTTTGTACACTAAAAAAGCCAAGCTCAGCTCTTCTCTTTCCTCCTCCATTAGAGGCTCTTGTTCCCCTTCCACCAGCCCAGTAGTTCATCTCTCTGCTTCACTGGTCCCCAAGTGAGGATTTAGCAGCTTTTCCTTTGCCTTCATAAAACTGCCAGCCTTTTCCCCCTCTCTTGTTCACTTAGGCTGTAAGCCTTCCAAAAAAGGGCAAGGTCTGTGTAACACAATGCCCTTACGCTGTGTAATGGAATTCTTAACTGAAATGAAGTTGAAAAGTCAAGAGGAAAACACAAATTATCAGTAGTTACAAAGAAACAGCCGTGATCTTTGCAAGCCAATGCTAAGAGCTTAGTGAAAAGAGCTGAAAGTTGCTGCTCCATATAAGCATTTCTTTCAAATTTCTCATTAAAAGAGAGCCGATGGTAACGTCTGCACATCCTGCACTACGCATCCCAACAATCCTGCCATTTCCAGGGAAAGTTCACTGGCCTATCCATGTTTTCCTTTCCAACAGTTCACGTTTGGCTTGCACTGAGCCAAAGTTAGTGTGTCTCACCAGCAACTATCCAAAGGCATTCCTCTGTTTAAAGAGATCACTACTGCCCTGGCACTCCAATGCTTTCCCTTGACAGAATATCAATCAGAATGGGTCAATGGCAACATGGAACCCCAAAAATCCCGATGGCTGGGTTCACAGCAAACTCCAGGGAACAAAGAACTGGCTGTCGACTCAGCTTTGGCTCTAAAGGATAACATTTGCTCGAGAAACTTCATTATCACAGCCTTTGCCACTCTCCCTGCAAGTATTAGACTGGAGATACAGGTGTGAGAAGAGGATCTGGAAGGCACTGGAGGCTCATCCTCATGTCCCTTCACATGCTGGTGTTTCCAATAGCAAGGCAAACTGCATTTTCCTTTTCTGCTGTAGTCAAAGTTAACTCGCAGCACACCTACAAATTAAAGTGTCCATTGCTTTGGCTGTTCTTGATGAGATTCATAACTAAAGCTGAATCCATTAAAACAGACAGAACTCCAACAATTTCAGTATCATTCACCAGCAGCCATGAAGTCAGGGGAGATACCTGAGGCCAAATTCACCTAATTGTTCCACAAGAAATCCTTATGTTTAATCACAGGCTGTTTCACAGGAACTCCCAATAGTTTTAATTAATTATCTTCATGCTCTATCCTTTAATGTAACTGGAAGTATCTTTGCCAGCAAGCCATCCCTTCCCACACTGCAGGACACCTGAGGAATAGGACTGGATAGAGCTGCTGATGGGATTGCATGTGTGTCTGTGTGTGTGCCCACGGAGGGGAGGGCTACAGAGCAGGAGGACAGACAAAAATATTTGCCTGCTTCCAGGGCTCCTCACAGCAGGTATTTTCCTTCTAGGAAAATCGTGCTGGGATTAATTTCAGCTGTACCAACAACACTGAATGTTTATTTCAATATTAGCAATTATGCGACAGGCCAAGAAGAAGGAAATCTTTTCCTTTCAGAGAAGAAAACAAGCTCGGGACTAATCGGGAGAGCTCCCGAAGTGCAGGGTTAAGACCAGGAACTTCCTTTGATGTCGCCAGAGGCTTTGCTGTACTTATCACAGCTGTAGCCATATCCTCCTCTGAGATGTCCATCTTGCCTGGCAGAGGCTCGGCCTTGGTCCAGGCAGGAGGACAAAGAACCACGTGAAAGCCAGCTATAGCCTGTGGACTTCAGCTGAGGCAGCCACTGAAGAGTCTGAAAACTAAAAATGAGTCACAGCACCAAACATTGTGCTGGGTTACAACCAAACAGGCTCCTGAAGCAGATCAGGATGGATGACGAAATTTTGCTATGGGTCAAGATGTTCATATTTCCAGAATGACAGTATTACACCAGGCATGTGTGTTCATCTTTTACAGCTACTGGCTGCCTTTCCTAGGCCCTGCTTTCCCAAGCTTTAGTAGGAACCTCTCTGGCAGCTGCTGAAGGGCTGATCATACACAGAGTGGCCAAATAATCTTCCTGCTCTTCATGTTCTGATTGAACTTTTTTCCTCGAAGCACAACACTTGGCTAATCAGCATCATTTACATTTCCATATATATAACATTTGCTATTTCTGAGGCACAGCTAAGAAAGCAACTCTTCAAAGCTACTTCCATGCACAAGAAAACTCAGTACAAAGAAGACAGGCTGGAAAAAGGAGGGAGGGAAGGAGAGCTGCCTTCTAGGTGGGCAAACATGCTGACATGACAGATCTTCTCCCTTAATCAACTTAATTTACCTTCTTGAAAGCTCATGATGACAAACTACCTGGACTGGAGTGGCTTGGAGCTGATATCCCTCAGCGTCCACTGCAGTAAATTATTACCTGGCTCTGCTGATGGAGATAGAGAGAGGTGATAGTGTTCCATAACAAAGGATAAATGGTAATATCCACCATTTCTTTCCACTCTGCAGCCAAGCTGCTAAGAGTGGTTAGATTAGGAAGTCAGTACTACAGTACTATTAAAATAAAACGTCTCTCTTTTTTTTTTATTTTCTCCCTAAGGTGAACAATGGCTATAAAACCCCCATATATTTCCTAATAAATAGTAAGCTGTGCTAGAATCAGGTAACTGAGTTTATGCTAAGTTCTAAAATGCATTTTTTGAAAACAAATAGTCATTCAGATATCCATAAACATTGTGCACTTTATCATCATCCTGCTGGGTTTTCATCTGGCAAAGGAGCTGTTTATGTTATGTATCTTCAATTCCCGATTTGTCAGGATCCCACTGCTGCTATTCCCAGCCTCTCTTTGTCTTAGAGGTGCACATGTGTTCTATTGATGCAGCTTGCAGCTCTGCTCCTTTATACTTGTGCATTTTGCTCAGCAGATAAGCTTCTGCTCACCACACCATGGGCACAGGCTGGGGACAAAATATAAGACACCACGGACAGTTCCTGCGGTCCTGAAAACAGCGACGTGACTTGTGCTGACTCCACGGTGTGGTTCAACTTTGGCAGCTCTGGATTTAATTACACACTCCAGAAGGACACAGCCTTCCACGTATACATGAAATGCAGTGCACAACCTTTTACCAGAGGTCTGGAACCGCTGCAAGGCACCAAACACAGTTCAGGGACTGGGACACGAGGGAAGGAGGTCAGGCCCATTTAATATGGAAGTAGCAAATGAGAGCCAGGGAGAGAGATCCTTCTATTCTGCACTGCTGCACTGAGGTCAGCACAAGAAATAGGATGCCTTGATGTTGATTAAAAGCAGAACATTGCTTCTCTTTGGGAAAAAGCCCCCTGATGCTTACAGCGAGTGAGCTAAGAATCTGCCTGTTTTCCTAATGCAGGCAAGTGCAGAAGAAAAGTGCTGGAAAACCTGCTTTGATCCTCTGCCGTGTCACTGGTGAGCATTCCCTGAAGCTGGCAGCTACCCTGGCAATCCCCAGGTGAGACACTGTCCAGCACGCCCCTCACTTCCCACCTCCGGAGCCGTGACAACTCCCTTCCTAGAACCTTCAGCTCTCCTACGGCTCAGCATGGCAGCTCCTGGAAAATCCAGAGGAGGACTGTACCGCCTTCCTTTTGGGAAGCACTCAGACCTCTTAGTGGAGGAGAAAGGCTGCTGCTCGCCAGAACAAACCAGCTGCTTTCCACCAGCCCTCTAGAGGCACTGGTGCTTGGTGGGTGCCATGACAGAGCTCCTGGCATCTGCGGTTCCTGCACGGGAAATAATCCCCTGAGCCACCAACGCATCAACCAGCTCTCCTGCCTCATCCCCCATGGGCTGAAAGGGCTGTGTTTGACACTGGCTGGCACCAGCACAGCTCCTGCACAGCCAGGTAACCACGGGCATTTATTGGATTTTTTCACTTGGCTAGGTATTATTAGAACAGCACAAAGTGCTGTTGCCTCCATCATTCATCATAATCACATTTCTTTCCTCTGAAAAGCCTCAGATCCTGGGCATTTCAGCAATGGCTAGATTTGTGGCACTGGCCTTTCCCCCTCCTCCTGAAGCCCATTTGTCAGTGAACCTTAGTTCACAAGCTGCAGACAGAGCAACATTGACTCGAACAGCAGATATCATGCCTGTTTATGAGGTACTATGACACAACACAAAACTACCTTTCTCCAGGGTTTATTTCACTTAAGCAAATTGTCCTGTTTACATCACCCCCCTCGTCCACTACAACAAACCTCTTCTGTGAGTGGCACGGGGACAGATAAGAAGAGCTGGGGAGGCTGCAGGGCTCTGCTCAAGATCCAGAGGTGGGGGAGAGCAGCAGGTTCGTGAACAACAAAAAGCACAGCTGCTGGCTTCCGCTAGCGCTTCCTGGAGGAAATTGTCTGGAGTGTGGTGAAGATGAACTCCAGTAAATCTCTGTGGGGAGGCCACAAGTATCCCATCAGATATCAATGAATTTGGGTCCCTGCCATCTACCCTGTGATTTTTTCAATCCTTGCTGGAACACGCTGGCACTGGAACCTGACAAGTCTGGTTGAAACCAGTGACAGTCAAAAGGGAAGGTCACTGAGTAACAGGTACACACAACCCTTGGATGCTTCAGGAACCTGTCTGGATAAGGGAGACAGCACTAAAGAAACACTGAGTTTAGCCACCCATTTACCTGCTCCCTCCTCATATTTGAGCCAGAAGTCAACACATGCTGGCTCGAGCTGACTCAAAGGAGTTCACTCATTTATGATTCTGACCACCAGCTTGGAGTGAAATTCAAGCACTGGGGGCACCACACTAATGATGCAGGAATCAAATTAAATCGAATCTCCTTGGACAATGAGGATCAGCAATCCCAAAAAAACTACTGAAGACAGGTGTAGATGACCCAAGTTAGGACTTTGAACAATCAATAATGTTGATGATGTCAGGATTACATGATGGAGATCATCCAGCTCTTTCTCCAGAGGCTTCCAACAGCAGGAGCCTGGAGAAACAAGGCAGTACAAGGAGAACAAAGACACCAAAGGTGCTCCTGCCTTAAGTGGAGTGGTGAAGGGACAGTGGCTGGACATACTTTCAGCATCCTGGATTCTGATGAAACATGGGCCAGCCCACCTGGAGAATAAAGTCAGGGACAGGAGTGGCCCAAGGAACCAGGGTGTCCCCAACCCTTCCTTTAGTGCAACGGGCCAAGTGGGGAAAGGTAAAACCACCGCTGCTGAACATCGCACAACACAATAACCCAACATTTTCCAAGACAAAGGCAGGGACAGAGAAGGCACCAACTCAGGAGCCAAAATGTCAGTGTAATAACAAAATGATCACTCCCATCTATGCCTGGCACTTGCATTCCTCAAATACCAGACTTACTCAGATGCATTTAAAAAGCATTGGCAATTAAAGATGTCGGCATGATTGACCGACCAGAAAAACGTAAATAACAGAGCCCTAAATTGCATCATTTGGGTAAATATGTATTTATACAGTTTGGAAAGAAAAGCCTTGTTATTCAACTGTTGGACAGCAGCAGCGACACAGGAGCTGTTCTGGTTTATAATGCAAATCATGTAATTTGGGACACGCATTATGGGCATTAAAAATGCAAAGTAAGATCCATGTGAAATGCTGTTAATTTGCAGTAGCCACTTTTCAAAGTATAATTTCTCAGGCATTTACATTTTTTTTTCAGTGAAAAAAAATTAAACACTATTTAGAACATTTGCCGTATCTTGTTTGTTGGATCAAGATACTTTTGAGCTACAGAAACAGGAAAATGGCAATGGAAACTGGTAAATTACTGATTTTCTTATTTTTTTTTTTTTAAATCAAATATAAATTAAATATAGGATTCTCATATTTCTAATAGGCCAAAAATTTTTAATTACAAACAATCTGATGTCAACTGAATTATATTATCATCTTTGACAATTTGTGACTCTTGGAAGAATATTTATGCTGAGAAAACAGAGGCACAGAGCATCCAACAGGAAGAAACTCCAGTTTAAACCAGAGCTGTACTCAGCCCCACACAACCTGGCCTTGAGCAGGGATCAAGAGGGTCAAAGGACCAGTTCTAACCTCAATAACAAAAGGGCTCAGCTGGCCCAAGCAAGAGTTTCACAGCTGCTCCAAACCTTGGGTGTAATTCTGCACGTTTCAGTTCTATCCCTCGCATTCCATGTGGGATCCCAGTGAAGGATCTTCCAAGGACAGTGGCCAGGAGGTGCACACATCCACCACACATGATTGGCTGCACATTTGTCCTGTAGTCACCTCAACAACCTGTGAGCCTTTCCATGACAGGGACTGCTGTGTCTCCTAGAGAGGGGGAGCTGTCTTCTCCCTTCTTCGGAGTTGGAAGATTTAATCTCTAATTTTCAGTTCCTTAGAAATATCACAGAGTCTCTTCATGGGGATCCAGAGGATCACTCTGTGCCCATTCTTGCAATGCCAGCTTCACCAGGCTGCTCTCCCTGGTCTCAGGAGGGAGCCTGAAGTTGGGGTCTGCTCCCCGAGCAGATTCCTGGCACAGTGAGAAAAGGGGTATGCAGAGAAAATGAAGGCCGAACAAGTGAAAAAAGTATGTTTCCACTGCAATGCCACCCCAGGCAACCTGGGATTTGGGAACATAATCTTGAATTGCCAGAAAATGCAAAACCAATTCATATATAAAGTCAGAAACTGAGATTTTATTCGTTGGTCTTTTTGTTTGCTTTGGTTTCGCTGGAACTGTCCCAAGTGCGCACCTGAAAAAGCCGTCGCCTGGCCTGGGCTGCTCTTGGCTGTGAGCATCCCTCTCCTCTCACAGCAACTGAAGGACCCCCTGCAGTCTCAGGCAGGCAGAGGCCGGCAGTTCTCCTGCCTGGTACTAATCCCCAGAGCTGAGCTAGAGCACGGAAACAGGATCTCTGTGCGCGAGCCCTGACCCCAGCCCTGCCACGGCAGTCAGCGTGTAACCCATGGCTAGACATTTTGGCATGTTCTCCAATTGCTCCTCTCCAATCCAAACCCCATCCTATACACTGGGGAGCAGGCAAATCCACAGGCTCTGACAGCATTTGGATGATGCCCAGTAATACTTGCTAGCACTCCTGGAGGTTATTGCACAGAAAGTATTATTTAAACCTGGCTACTTTATTATTTTCCCAGCGGCAAGTCAAACAATAACCTTTGAAGTGGTGGAGCCAAGCCACAGTCTTTGTCAGATTAACCTTCCTAGAGGCCCTCTAAAATCAATTGCAAATGTTGGCTCTGAAGGACCAGGCAGATAAAAAGTTCTACCCCCTCCCCTAACTTTCATTTCAAGTTGCAAAACCAATCCACAGTCCCATTACAAATCAGATCTGAAAAATGCTGCTTGATTATTTTTTAAAGAGCTCAAACTAGGTCACCAAAAATAGAGTCTCTAATGGGCTAAATGTGGAAAATGACTGCTCAAAATTAACAAGTTCCTAGGCTCCAGGACCGCACAAAAGCTTTTTGAGTAGATTGCTTGCAACTACACAAACTGTATCCTCTGCCACACATGGCAAAAACCCAGCCTGCCAGATGCTAGGCGATCATTTGTGCAAAGTGTAAAGTAGTTTTCAAAAAACCATAAAGGGATTTTTATTCTTAGAAAATAACTCTCCAGCTTCTTTTCCCTTCATTAGGAAGTGCTTTATAAGCATGGCTCCCGAGACTGGCCGTCTGGGCCAGCGCAAAGCACAGCCTGTCAGCTCCTGCTGCTGCTCTCACACTGTTCCCAGGCATGTGGCAGGGGACAGCAGTTGGTCCCTGGATTAACAGACCCATGGGAAGGCGTCCCTAAGGATACCCCTTCATGGGCAGCACCAGGCAGTAGATATGGAGCAGTTTTGCTGGGCAGCTCCGACCAGAAGCCCCTATGAAATGGTCAGAAGCCCTGCCAGGCTGCCTCGCTGAGCCGCCCCACTGAAGGGCACGTGAGAACCAGAACACAGGGGAATATTCACCTGTTTGTAGTTAATATTCAGAACCAGGATGCCCTCAACAATAATGAGGCCAGTGACCACCAAGGTCCGTGGTCCACAGCTTAGGGGCTGTGGCATCAACACTCACAGCTTTTCCATAAGTCACAGCAATGCACGTGCAAAGCACAGGATCTTGGGGATTATAGGAAATGTGATGGTATTTTCCAGAGCCACCATTTGATCACACACACACACACACACACTCTCCAAAAGCAGTGGCTAAACCCCAGATGAACAAATAGGTCCTAAGAGTACTTACCTTGGGCACCATATCCTGTCATAACCCCTCCTCCAAATCCAAGGAACAGCCAGTACATCACCTCCACTCCCTGCAGCACTGCCTGTTGCCCTACACTTAAACACAGCATTATTTTCAAGAGAGATAAAGCACTGGGAGACATCCTGCTCCAGGGATAATCTCTGGTTTCCCTAGTATCCCTGGGACACTGTGCAGCACCTGCCCCTCTCCTGGTTGCTTCCTTCCAACCTAAGTGGATTAAATGCAGAAAACTGTGATAAAGTCTCTCAAAGTCATGTTGCATAAAGCTCAGATAATAAGGGGAAAAAAGGTTATGTCCCCCGATTGTTTTCTCTAAAGAACCTTCCATCTTCTGAACAAACATTGCCATGGATAAAAGGAAGCTCTGCCAGATTTATAGAAACAGAGAAAATACCCTTCTGGGAAGTACACACAGGCCTCAGTAGTAAACAGCTGTGCTCATGTTTTGGACATGAGTCACCCTCTGCACAAAGCTCATGAAAAATCGATCAAAGGCAAGGAGGAGGAGGAGGCCAGGGCAGACAAACTCATTCGAGACAGCAGAGCAAGAACATGTCTGAAAGCCAGGAAGCTGAATTGGTGCTTCATCACCATCTTCATCAAATGGTCAGTCTGAACATTTCATCTCTGCCAACATTCTGCCTAACACCTGAGGATTCTGCCTAACACCTGAGACCCTTGGATAAGGGATGCTTCAGCACGTGCCAAGCAGGATCCTCTGAAGCAACCCACTGTCACCAAGAATGTGACTTGGGAGATCTTCAAGGCTGCGTGTGTCTACTCAAGAGCACTAACAGGGAGGATTTGGTGCGCTGTGCATTTCATTTTTTCTGTACATGCCTACTGGATTGTGTCTCTCACACAAATGTCACTTTCCTGCAGACAGACTGACCTTTGCAAAAAGTGAAGCATTAAAAAAAAGTTTTTAAAAATCCATGACTGAAGCCCAGCCATATGTTAGACAGAGCTCCCTCCATCTCTTCAGATTCTCCATCTACACACTGAGCACCTAACTGCACTTGCCCTCTTACATCATGCTACACAACATGGTGAACAACACATTGATAACAGTGTGATGTGAAGTGTAAAACAGAATGAGAAAGCTCTAGACATATCTTTCTTTAAAAAATTGCACTTTTTTTTGCAAGAAGTATCTATCTTGGAGTACCCAGACATGGGGATGTTACTGACTTCTGGGTAGGTGACATGAAAACAACCTGGGTAAGCAACAATGTGGTGCTCTCCGATCTCAGCTAGGGGTGGCAGTGAAGTAACAGACTGTGGTGAGGCCAAACTAAGGTGCTTATGAACAGGCTTCAGCCCATCTCAGGATGGGCAAGGAAGAAGGCCCATACGATCATCCTATGCCTGCTGTTTGCTGTGCAACGTCCATGCTGAACATGAGGAAGACTGTGGTACAAGGCTTTTCCACCTGGCAGTGGAAAAGGGACAGGGACATGGGTGGGTGAGATTCGCTTTGTTTTTTTTCTAAGAAGAATCAGTGGAATTAGAAAGGCAATGAAAATAATACACTTTTGCTACTGGTTTTAAGGCACATCATTAAAATTCATGCTTGTTAGCTCAGGTCACAATTTTATTTTTAGTAGGTCAACAGAAATAGAATATTAAAATTACAAGGGTATGTTTTATGCTGGTATTTTCCCATATTTTCCCTTCAATCCAGTCAGCTGCCTGGCGCTGCATGGTGTGTGGGAGTCTGGACAGGCTTTCCCCACAGTAAACATGAGTGTGGCTTTTCAGCGTGGGCAGAGGTCTGCACAAAACCACCACGGGTTACTGGGATACACTTCCACCAAAAATGTCTGTGGGACTGACATAGTTTAGACTGTAGGCACTCATGCCATTCCAGCATACTTGTGTGTCTGTGTGTGTGAGCACTGTTCATCTGCATTCCATTTCTGGACGTGGACGTAGGAGTTTGTACAAGGGGAAATGAATTTTACAGGACCATAGCCTAAAGTCTTCTCAGGCAAATCGCCCCCTGATTTCAAGAGAAAGGATTGTCAGATTTTTAACATTTTTTACTCAAAGACCTCTCTGTCTTTATAAGAAGCTGATACCTTTTAACACACACTGCAATATCCTTGTTGTCACATACAGAACTTCTTAAGCTTTATAAGCAACAAGAGCTCGTGGATGTGATACAGTGAGTCTAAGAGAAGGTGGATGGAGTTTATCAGGTGAGGATCCAAATCCCCATTCATTAGGGAGGTTAATTTGTCAGAACAGACCCTAAATTGCCCCATCTCAGCTCCTTCCCTTCTCCCCTTGCATCTTCCAAACACCATTTCCCTTCCCTTAAGCAAACGGACCCCAAACATCTCCCATTCAATGGCTTTGTGCAAAAGCTGCAGCTTAAAAATCTCATTTCAGACCTGTAGCACAGAGAAGAGTGAAACCACAGATTCTCAATCAAGCTTTTCCATCAATGCCTCTTGCTTTTGCTTGACAAAGAGCAGTTCTTCATTACTCCAATTGCTTTGTGCATTAGTCAATGAAGCCCCAAACATTAAATTCTGCTCATGAGTTCGAAAAATTTAGGCCAGATAACTTTTTCTCTATTAGGCACATACATTACAGCGCTCCTGCATCTCCGCACAAAACCTACCCATGCTCTGGAAGCACATATCCATTTCTCCAGGCTGCCATCATTAACCAGCCAGCAAATCATTCCAAAAACAAGATACCAGCATCCAAACACCTGCATGTTTTTGCCACACACCAGACATCCACATCCTTTTCTAGACAGCAGTACAACATCTTCCTTTCTAATGCAAACTTCCACCCACTCACATACCCCACATAATGACTCAAAAGGAAAGGCAGCGGATTAATTATGCCTCTGATGCTCTCCAGGTTTTGTTCTTGCCATTATCCGACTGTGAACGATTGGTGTCCCTGAATTCCCAGGAGCCTCTTTCAGCTGTGGGTCTCAGATAGCCACCGCACAAACCCCAGGAATGCCAACAGAGCAGTGCTGATTTATGTCACCATGAGATCCGGCCTGGAATTTATTACATACCATCCCTCCAACCACATTTCTATCCAGATACTTCCACAGAATTGATTTTTTCCATTTACTTTCTTACCCTTAGAAACCTCTTTACTCCAAGACTGGGACCAAAACTACCGAGAGTCTGTTTAAGTAGAGGTGCAGAATATAAAGTGCGCTTTTGTTCAAGGGGTGATAAAGTACTCAAGATCTATTCCCTTTCAAGCATCACTTTAAGTACAATAACCTAAACACTGGAACACAGTGATTCTTCTTTTTTTTTCTGTAAATTAAGATGAAAATCACCTCAGAAATATGTAGATAGCTACAAAAAAACCCATAGCTACTACTGTCCTTTTCAACTTCATTCGTGACCACAAAAAACTTTCTCCTCCCTCACAAAGAAGCTTCTGCTTTCATGTTTTTGCTGTGGGCTCTTATTTTTTAATAAAAATAACAACTAATTCAATCTCAATGCTGAACAGTTTGGGGCTTCATTTCTTATTAGAGACTAACTTTGGAGTTTTGCCATAATTTTGCTGTGTCTAGAGTTTATCTGATTTTTATCAACTCCTTTAATTAAAAATTAGTTGCAGTACAATATTAATTGATTTTGTGATAAAATAATTAATAGCAATTAATTCATTTTTGAGTAATTAGCATATGTAATTTTTCCTCCAGCTGTCATTCTGTACCTGTCAGAAGCCTTAGGGCAGGAGAGGAGCAATGCTCCTTTTTCAGAGTGTCTGTAGAGGATGCACGTCTCTTCCCCTCATCCCAGTGCCTCTGCGAACAGGGTTTGGTATTCCAATCACTCCTTCATTGCCCTAAACTATTCGTGTATCTCTATCCAGTGATCACCAGCCAAGTTACACAACCTCTCTCTGAAATAAATAGTTTGATGTTTCATGGAGGCACTGCCCAGGAAATGCTAAGACATTGCATTTTAATTTAATTATACTCTTAAGCTATAATAATTTGCCTACTAGGAACATCATACGCACTCTATAAAATTAAGGAATTTTTTCCCCATTCCCAGCACCTCACACCTCTCTCTCACACAGTGAAATCCTCAGATCAAGCACACATCCCTGTGAAGTGCATAAGGGTCTCTCTGAAGAGAGCTCACACAGTGCAAACTCATGTCAAGTGCTTACTTTTTCCTACAGGTCTAAAACTAGCTGGGCCCTCATGTCTCATTTCAGAGAGAACTCCATAATTACAACTCAAATAACCTTTGGCTCCCAACTGAACTCCAGAGCCCAGCTCCTTTGGAAGCTGGGAGCTGCACATCCCATGGATGTGAGGGGGCAGGCGAGAGGGGGCTGCACACTGTGTGCTGCCAAAGGAACGGCCACAGAGGCATTTTGTGGGAGCCGGCAGTCCCATGGCTGTCCCTGGGAAGCAGTGACCCAGGGCACAGATAGCCTGGGAATGCTGGGCAAGGAAATTGCTTTAGAAGCACACGGCAATTCTTAATACAGTGTCAACCACAGGGACAGACCCCAGCGCAGCAGGAGCTCAAGGTTTGTCAGGCTTCCATTTGAGAATCTTTTTCTGAGGCAGCATCTGAGAGAGATTTTGCTGCTGTTAGATGTGAAGTGGAGCAGAATAGATTTTATAGCCTTTATAATCACAGAATGGTTTGAATTGGAAGGGACCTTAAAGCCCATCTTGTTCCACCCCCTGCAATGTGCAGGGACACATTCCACAACTCCAGGTTGCTCTAAGACCCGTCCAACCTGGCCTTGGACACTTCCAGGGACGGGGCAGCCACAGCTTCTCTGGGCAACCTGTGCCAGGGCCTCAGCACTCACTTTCACAGGGAAGAATTTCTTTTGTATACCTAACCTAAATTTCCTCTGTTTCAGCTTGAACCCATTACTCCTTGTTTTATCACTGCCGTTGCTGAGGAAGAGTCCCTCTTAGGATGCCTTGCAGGCCCCCTTGAGTACTGGAAGGCTGCTCTGAGGTCTCCACACAACCTTTGCTACCTAAACCATGCATCCCGAGGAATCTTCCAGACTACTGAAAACCAACAAGAACCCACTCCTGGGAACTCCTCTGCATCGTACCATGAACACTTCCAAGGCAAGTAACTGAAGAAGGTGGTCTGAACAATAGCATCCAAACCTGACCTCAGGCACATCGTGGACCTGGCCCTGTAGGATGAAGCAGGATGTCTAAAAGCAAAGCAAACTTGAACACCAAATTTGGCTCCTGTGGTGGGGACATCAGAAAGATTTATGAACAAATGTCTTCCTTTTAACTGTTCTACCTTACCAACTTCTTTTATCATAGAATTTTGTGTATCCTAAACATTGCTTTTCAAGCTGCTACTTTTTCATTGTCAATGCACACATATTTCTATCTGTTGCCAAGATCTAGAGTTGTCTTTGCCTCACTGTGAACTTCGGACACCACAAAGGTGAATTATAATTGCTCTGGGAATTGCTTCTCCTACCAGCTCATTCTTTCAACAGAATTGTAAGTCTTTGACTGCTCTTCTCAAACCTTCCTTATGTTTATGCCCAGTGTTCAGCACCTGGTAACAGCTCCCTTGGACATACAAATGTTTTCAAAAGGTTGTCTCCTCCTAAAAACTACTTGTTATTTGCAGAAGAGTGGCCTTGGAGGACTTTGTCAGTGATCCCTGATCTATTACACAGAAATTCACAGCCCAAAGGATTTGCTTGATGTTTTGGGATAGGCATAACCCGGAACTGTGGGCACATTTGAACTAAGCCACCGTGAAAGCAGGCTGTTTCAGAGAAATTCCATTGCCTTTTGTTGCACGAGTTTCAGACTTTTTCATTATTCCCACTGCCCCCCCCCAGGAGGCCATGGAAAACCCTGGCGCTGTGCTTGTCTCTTGTCCTGATGGGGGAACGAATGATGATGTCACCTACCTTTCTTACTTGTTTCTGCTCAGTTTTGATTCCCACCTAAATGTTCCTTTGAACAATAAGGATGAATAAAATCTATACCCGCTCTGTTACAGATTATGTAAAATAGGACAAGAACGATGACAAAAACCTCATACCCTGAAATTGCAGCAACCGTTTCTCAGTTGTTCAGCCCAGAAATGACAGTCACAGCTTTCCTAAAGGAGGGAAAGGCAACAGAGATGGATTTCAAGCTTTGAGCCAGAAATGCTCCACTGACCCAAGCCCAGCTTCCTGGCAGTGCCTCTTTCTGTTTCTTTTATCTGTTTATTTAACTGATAATATTTTCTTTTTTCTTAATTTTTTTTTTCTTTTGAAGTAATTTTGAAAATCTCGAAGGCAAGAAGAATGTTTCTGTTGAGCTCAGATTGAAATATTTCTGAGGAGCTGAGCGGAATAACCTGGTTCAGTTCAGTTCATCCTCAGCTTGCCCACATGTTGCTTCATGGCACTTATGATTTATCGCTTTGCTGATTTCAAAGCTGAGCTTGCAGCTCAGACAACACGGTGGTGAGCTCATGCTGTCACATCTCCCAGCACAATTTGCTCTGTCAGTGCCAATACGTTTCTGTGTGGGCATTTAATTCTGCCGAATTTCTGGATACTTTAACTTGTCATCCCATATCAGGGTTACCACAAACATTGAAAGAGCAGAACTTTCTCAAAAGCCAAGAATATCAATGCTGCATTTAGCTTTGTTTTATGCCGCTGCTGGTAGTAGTAGGGAAGTCTTCTGCTGCTCTTCAATAGCTCATTATCCAAAATCATTTGGCAATGACTAAAAACACATTAAAAAAACCCCAAACCCTCAAAATAATCCTGCCAAAACTGAATGATCCAAGAGTCGAAAGACAAAATCCACTTGGACTCACTTACCCTACAGCTAGTGAAAATCAACACCAAGAGGGGTGTGAGGAATGAGCTGTGACAAGATGAAAAAGTACCTCTACTAACCTTATAAAAGGAAATCTATGCAATGCTCAAGGAGATAAATAAAATCTGCTTCACGCAAAAATAATCAAGGCCTTATTATAACAGGAGGAATAGTAATTCCCTTCTTGTCTCCTCTCTTTCTTCACTCTGACTGCTAAACCTATGGAAACAGAAGCTACTGATGAACTACCTGAAATTGAGAGCTTTTGGTCAGTTCAACAACTGCAATTATTTTAACTGTAGGTAGACTGATCCAAAGTAGGTATTTTCTTTTTCAGTTTCCCAAATGAGTCTTTAATGAGATTCTGGGAAATGAACTGATTTTAGAGTCCTTCCACGAAGCAGAATCAGCACTAAAAATGGAACCAGGACAATCACATGGATGTTCTGTCATCCTTCTTTAGCACAGCTCCCCAGTGAACAGATTCCTCACCAGAAAGTACATGTAACTACCTAATACAGACATAATCACCATTACTGAGCCTTCCTCCACCATCCTTCTTCAAAAAAAGCTCTTGATGAAGTCACCAGGGAGCGCTAGACCAGGGCCCTGTGGATGTTCCATGCACTGGCAGAGGAATAGTGCATCTCAAAAGAGGCAAGTGCATAATGAAGACAAAATTTTGCACAACTAGTCAAAATAGATTGAAATAAATAAAAAGGGTTTGTTCTGGGTTTGGTTTTTTCATTGAATTTTTCCCATCTGCTACCTGAAAGAAGGACAATGCGGGGGCAGGACAGAATTGCCTGAGAGACAAATGGGACAATTAGGAAACGAAAGATGTCGCAACATTCCATTGAAATGGCCCTGGCTGGGGGTGGGTTGCGGGTGACACCGGGGGAAGAAGGTGAGGGGGCTACCCCGGCAGCTTGGCTGGGTTTTGCTTGGTCCTGTTCCCGGGTTTGGGGGGCGAAGGAGCTGTTTGCCCGCTTCCCTGCCGCCTGGCCGCTCGGAGCTCAGAACCAGCGCGTGTGGCGCCTAAACATCAGGGTCGGCTCTCGCCGGACCCTCTGCCCGCGATGCGTTGCCGCGGCCACTCCTGTGTGTTGGACTCCGAGATCCCGGTCTGATGCGGTTTCCCTGCACTGCAAGTCTGCTTATTCTTCTGGCTGTTTGGGGGAGAATCTGGACCCAACATGAGGGGTGTCCCCGTACGGGCCACCTCTGCGCGGTAGCCCGGCAGTCGCGACCAGCTGCAGCCCGTGACTGCCCGGCTCGGCCCGGCCGCCATTACCGCGTGCTCCCCGAGCCCGCCCCACAGCGCCCCCTGCAGCCGCGGGGGAACCATCGCACCCGCCCTGCCCGCCGGGAGCCGCCAGCGCCCCTGCCGGCGGTGAGCGGAACTGCACCGAAGGGGAAATCACTTAAAGAGCGGGAAGAGACTTTATTGGGGTTTCTGTTCTTGCTTCTTGTTGCTGCCATTGTTGCTGTTTGTTTGCCTTGTTATACACATACAAACTACTAAAGAACTGTTATTCCTTTCCCCATATCTTTGCATGAAAGACCCGTAATTTCAAAGTTTTAATAATTTGGAGGCAAGGGGATCCCATTTTCCATTCCAGGGGAGGTTCCTTGGCAGGGAACCTTCCTTGGAAGACACCTGTCTTTCAAACCAAGACAGGGCTGGAGGGAGAAAGACTGAAAGGAAGATAATGAGCCAAGGCACTGGATGTCATTATTGGTGGAACAAGACAAAGGCACAACAGCTGTGCAGGACGATGGGATTGCTACCAGCAAGCTAGAAACAACATAAAATTAACATGTTTATAATTTATTCATCCTTTGAATGTTAAGATTTAGGTTCAATATTACCAGGCAGCAACAAGTGAATGCCAGGCATTTATTTATGTCACCCTTCAATATGGAGCTTAATAGACTGATTTACAGAAAAAGTTTATATGACCTAATTGTGACAGCCCTTTTTGGGGAAAAATAACCAGCTTGTAACCAACAACTCAGGGTCTGCAATGCACTAGATGATTCAAGGTATTTGAATCTACATTTACAGGCTCTAGAATGTCACTGAAATGTTAAGGACTGGAGCAATTCGAAAAGCTACTCAATTTCATATTTGAGGCTCAAGATCAATCATCCTGTGAGAGCACTGCTAACGGTGACTGTGTCCATTCCAGATTCCTCAAAGAACCAGCCTTTCACACACCCACACCAATAAATCAGCATATTTATGTGGCAGAAAATGTCCACAGCCACAATGCAAAGCACAGCTACATAAAAGCCACATGAGGACAGAGTTCCCACTGAAAGTATAGTCAGAAATTCTAGTAAATTGATGAGTAATGTCAGATTTCGGAGTCAGGAGCTGCAGGAAGGGTGAAACACAGGAGAAGCTGGTCACAGCTCTCTGGAAACCAGTTTGCAACTTGGCTCTGTGATTTCTATTCCTAAGAGTGGGCACAGTTTAAGTACATACTGTGAGGTTCACATGTAATTTTGTGAATCATAACTGTAAGTTTGATTCACCTTCATTTATTGAGTCAAGTTTTAGGGGAATTTGAATTATGACAAAAAATTATTTGCATATTTAACAGTTACATGGGTTTTAGCACAAAAACTCCATTTGATGATTCATAAGATAAACATTATTTGTCTTCAGTAACTCATGAAAACCATTTTAAAAATTAGCTCCAGTCACCCAGTAAGAGAACAGAAATTATTAAGGATGATGTATGTAGATGGTAACAAAGACTGGTGTGATTGAACACAACTTATTTGCAAAAATATCCCTCAGAACAGTTCAGTGCCAACTCATGGCATTTTTCCAAAGTACAGTAGATGGCAAATTCTTGCAAATATTAGAAGTGTGTGAAGAATATGAAACTGGCCATCAGCAATTTGTTAACGACATTAGGAGAAGAAACCTCACACCATTAGAAAACGATCACTTTAAACAAGCGAGTACTTAAGAGTTCATCTTTATTTAGCACAGTGAAGCATGTACTTGAGTCCTGCAAGCCAAAGACATTTACCCACATGCTCTTGAGTTAAACAGATGTCAGAAAGCTCTGCTGGATGGTCAGCCGCAGACTACAGGCGGGAATGAAGGGTTGATGCATCTACGAGATAGACTCCAGGCACGATCAGTGATGGGAAACAGCAACACAGTGACAAATACATTCAGAGGAGATAATAACATGCAAATATGGTGTTCAAAAGTCAAGGGTGTTGGACAAGTTCTTGGCAATCTACACAATCTGCTGCATCCCTGGTCCAGAGGAGGGATTTTGTGCAGCACTCCAAGAAGCCTCGCAAAGGGCAGTAACTTTAAGCAGGAAGGTTTAAGCATCAAGGTTTCTTGCTTTAGAGAACATGTTCTCTAGGAAAATAAGCATGCGAGTAAAAAAGTAATACATCTTCTCAGAACTAAAAAGTTTATTTTGAATAGTATTAAAAATGCCTATTAGGATTCCATACTGTACATTCCCAAAATCTCTGGGATACAGCCCATCTCCAAGTAGGAATGAAGTCCTACCAATTTAATCCACTAGAGACTATTGCTTAAGTCCACAGTACTTCTTTAATGCTTCAGAAATGTCTCTCAACAATAAAATTTCCTTCGGGCACTGCAAGGGTCACCAGCGCAAACAGGGGAAATGTTTGCTGCCTGCAAGTTCTTTGAAATATTTCAAAGCACTAAATTTGCTCAATGAATTTCCTTTTTGGCTATTTTTTAATCTATGGGAAAAGAAAGCTCTTAACTTTTATATTAAGTACACAAAGACTGTTTATTCATGTCATTACAGCACAGTTTGAAAGTCTTTGTATTTTTTATTTTTAACTTTTGGGGCAGGGGAGAACCACCACCAACCAGATTTACGAGGCTGGCATGGACTCAAAGCCAAATTTGATCAGAAAAAGCTTTGAATAGAAGACACAATAACTAAGCCAGTCTTGTGAAGCTTTTGATATATGTGGTCTTCCCTCAAGCCATGTAATCCTACCGGAGCAACTTCAGCTTGTCATACTCTTTTAAGAAACATCCAAAGGCTCCCCAAGCCCAAATCTCTTTGGAGTGATTTGAGAGCATCATCCATACTAAGTGTTATCATCTTCTCCATGCCTCAAACTCAAGCTACTTGAAGGTTATCTCAGTGCAGCAAGAGAGGCACTTGGAGAAGAACACCAAACCAGGAGGCAAATGACTTCCCCAGGACACACCTTTTGAAGCTTTGCTGCAGGTCACGTCAGGAGCAGCCAGCTCCAACTCCCCTCTTACAGTTTTAGGGAAAGAACGTGCTTTGCTGAACAGCACCACTCACTTCAGGGCTAAATCCCCTTCAAGTGCTGTTGTAGTGACTGAACAGCTGTGGTGACCAGGGGGCCAATAGACGCCGGTGCGGGGTGGGCCCGCTGGTGGCCCAGCTCCCAGGTTTAAAGGTCCCTCCTAACTCTGTTTAAAGGCTTCTCTCATCCAATCTTGTAGACCCCCATAAGGCTGTAACCCAGCCCCCTGTTCCCCTCTCTCCTCTTCCTTATTGGCTGCCATTGTATGACCCCGCCACCTCGGGACTCCTGTACAAGGGAGTCCCGAGGGAAAAATCCCTCTCTTCACACCTGGATTCTTTCAAATAAAACTCGGGATCAAATCACTCGGGATTTCCGTACGGGAGCCGCCTCTCTCCTCCAGCTGTGCCTGGGCAATCAGCCTCGCGTGTGAGTGGCCGTGCGTGTTTCCATTGCACGGGTGTGAGAGGGTAAACCAGCGAGTGTGCAAAAGCACAGCAGAGGTTTCCTTGCTAAAGGACACTCTCTTGAACAAGCAGCTGCCCCTCCACCCAGCCCTCCACGTGGCGCATCAAAGTGCCAAAAATTAGGTCCAGTCAAAAAATAACCCAAAAGCCAGAACTGGGTTCATTTGTGTTGATTTATGATTGCATACACCAAATCCTGACCTAGACCTACCTGGATCAGCATCACTGCTGACACCAGACCAAAGCTCTTTCCCCTGAGTCTTGCCTTAAGGTGTAGAGGCCCTTTTCTTTGGAAAGGAACAGATTTGATTTTGACCACAAACACTTTTGCATGATTCACTGCCACTTCTCACAGCCTCCTAAATTCCTCACTAGTTTGCAAAACAAACACGGGTAATTGCATTTTATTTTGTCTGCGGCCTTGTTCACGTATAACAAGAGTGTAACAATGAACACTGTCAGCTTTATCTCAAGCCTAAAGTCATACGCTCTCTAGGTCTCAAGGCCTTTTCACACAAGTGAAACAAGGGCAAAGTCTCCCATTTATCTCTGAAGGGACTGACCTGAAAGTCCTTCGTGGTGCCCATGTTCAAACCTTGCCTGAAACACCACAACGTTTTCTTTTCACCTTGCTGGATCACTTTCAACTGCCAGAATAACATTGTGAGGCTAAATAATGTCACTTTGCAGGATCCCCTGGAGACGTTTGGCTTGCACTCAGATTAGAAAGGCCTGGCCTTCCCTTGCCTGCCATTTATCCAGCTCTGGAAGGGTTCTCCCGTGGCTAAAATCTTCCCCGGCTCTCTTGAAGACTCGCTCATTGTTTGCTCAGAACACGAACACAAAAAAAGCCGCTCTTGTGCTTCCACAAGCAAAGAGGTTCAACAGAGTCCTACAGAGTCCTACAGAGTACATGAAACTGCAACACATTTTGGGGTCCTTGTCCTGGTTTGAGACAAATTTTCGGAGGAA
>VZTA01004148.1:254958-521265 GCA_013398855.1 Mohoua ochrocephala
TGAATGTCCTTGGAGCAAAACTGTTTTGAAAAAGTTCGTCTGGCTTTTCTTCTCTTGCACCCAGTTTTAAAGACACAGAAAGGCACAGGAATCATGTCTGGGCATAGAGCAGGCGCTAGGGGATACACATCATGAAGTCAGCCCAAGACAGTCCTTTTAACTCAAATACAAAGCCAGGTCAACTACTTGCCAAAGCAAAGGGAGAATGTCAGTGACATGGAAATCTTTCCCCAAATACTGTAGGATTGGCTTAAGAGCTGGTGGCAGAAGCAGACATCACAGAACCCTCTGCAAAAAATCATCAACAGATTTGATACAAATATTGAGGGAAGGATTAGAGAACTTTGAACTATATTTAAAAAACTCCATTAATTAAACATTTTTTCATAGGTAAAGAAGGTTTTTGAATAACTATTTTTATTACGCTCCAAGAAAATTTTGCCTGCCTTAGAAATCATGGACTTTGGGCCAGGACACTTTAAAAAGATGAAAAAACCCCCACTGGATAAAGCTGGGAGGGGTTTTATTTATATTTCTTGGCTTTAAAATCTGTGGAGGTTTGAGCAGTAAAATTTTCAAGGTTTTGTTGGGTTTTTTTTTTCGAGGGGGGACTTGGACTTTGCAGATACAAACTGATTTCCCTGAAATCCCTCCTCTGATCAGTGCAATTGGCACAAGTTCCAATCTGTCCTATACTGTTTTATACTTCAGAGATTTTGTCTCACCTATAGAGACAGAGATGTCAAAAAAGACTGGAGACCCCTTCAGTGCCCCTATCTCCAGCAGATATATTTCCAACCCATTCCTACACCCCGTAACACAAGCTTCTCTGTGGATCTGATACAGAGATATAGTCAGCATTTATAAACAAACCTTTTCGTACCTACACAAGGCTTGCATATGAAAAAGTGAGGAACATGAAAATCGAGTCACAGAGTCTATAAAATTAAGTTAAAGTATATTAAATCCTTGAACAGACATTTCTTTATGGGTAGGAAGGCAGGCTTGAGTTCAGGCGGTGTGACTTTGTGCCAAGGGAATGGCTGGGATCCCTGCCTCTTGCTAGTCAGAATTACAATTTCTAACATGGCAATTTCATAAGGAATTGTAGAAATTCCCTCACCCCACCGCGTGAAAAAGGTTTAAAAAGGATAAGAGTGATATCCAACCAGAGAAAAAGGACACTGCCAGAAACATGGCTGGCCAAGAAATGGCAGTGTTAGAAACAACACACAAAATTATAAAATGCAAAGACCTTCAGAGGAAAAGTGCAGTATTTCCTTAACAAACCCAAAATGTGAACCCGGAGGCAGTTTTAGAAGCCTCTGCTTTGTTAAGAGAAAAAAAAAGTTGCATTGAAAACATATGGAGGGAAAAAAAAAATCACCCAGGTGGGGTGATTCCTTATTTTAATCTTGCTCACCCAAGCCAAGATCACTTGATCAGCTTTGAAGCACATAACTGAGTTATTCTGGAGATGCTGAGCTATGCTGCAGTTGATAGTGCTGCCTTCTACCCCTCCAGCTACCTCTGGGAGACCTGTAGCTGAGAAAAATTGGAAATCTGCTCCCTACTCTTTAGCTGAGGACCATGGAAAACATTTTGCATCAAATAATGCAAAAAATAATTGGAAAGTGCTGCCTGCACTATGAAACCCTGTGATATCTTTCCTCAACTGCTCTGCATCGAAAGTGCATCCTCTGCAAACAGAGAACTTGCACTTGCTTGATATGCTGCCCTGAGCCTCTAGCTGACCCCCTTTTTGTGACTACTTGCTGTTCTCTCGCAGGATCTAAGAAAAATATAAAATGTATTGCTCTCAGTAAATTTTTTTTGCCCACCAAGGCAAGACAGAAGTGCTTGAAAGAAAAAGATGATTATCTCATTACATGACACCGCTACAGTGTTTTTTCTGTTTTCTACACTGCCCAGCTCTCTGCCTTTGGAAAACATGAGATTTTAAATTGCACCTTGTCTGTAATTACTAGACTCTTGTTTTTTACTGTTTTGCAAGACATAACCCTGACAAAGGACCATTTTATAAAGCAAGAGAAATCCCACTTGTCCCACTTGTAGTGATGGTCCCTTGGCAAGTGGCTGCTCACAGCCCTCCCCAACTTTTCAGCTCAGATCTCCCTCCCAGCCCCAGCAGAAAGAATAAAGATCCACAAACAGTCAGAGAGGAAAAACACCAAGAGTTATTTAAGCTGGCAGTGTTTCAGGTGAAGGGCAACACAGTTTACCATTCACTCGCAATTACTGCCTCACTATTTGGGCAGCTCGAAGCTCGTCATTGCTTCTATCGATTGTTTTCCCAAAAAATCCATTTGTCGGTGCAGCTTAGAAAAAAAAAAAACCTTGCAACAGGTTGGATGCAGGTGCCTGTTTAGGTACCAGCCTGTCACTGAAGGTAAATGAATTTCAACTGGCTCGGTCACAGGCAGAAGCACAGAAAAGGAAAAGATATCTAAAGGCACAATGGAAATTAACAGAGAAATCCCTCCAGATGGCTCCAACACTGCCACATTTCCCCTGGTGGAAGTGTCACACCAGCCCTTATCATAACCATGAAATGGGATAGAGTAAGAGCACATCACCTCGCTGCCTGCTCTCCTTTATTCCAGCACCTCTAAATATTTATGGAAACTGATAGCCCAGGCACTGCTCTATGGCCAACTTTATCAAGCTTTTCCACACAGGAGGATGCTAATAATTAGGATCCTTTCAGATTTTGGAAATAATTGAACATCTCCAGCATACAGGGCTGATGAGAGCTTTAAAGAACCAGTCCTAAACTACTGTTCTCATACCAGGGATGAGTTTACTCTACTGAAACCCGACGTAGGCTTATTCACAGGAATAACAGGAAAGCTGCAGTAAGGCTCAAAGTTCAGAGAAATCCCAGTGTTTTAGATGCTTACCTAAATCACCATGGCCTCTTCTGCAGCGGAAGCTCTTCACAAGCAATCTTTGACAGATTTTTGGTACTCCTGATAGTTTTTACTATATCTGGCATTTTTGACAGGGACAGATGAACCAAACAACCATCCACTTCAGCCTCTTGCTGCGTGCTGCATTTCTCCTGGATGCTACTTATTACCTGCACTGGAGTAGAGGCGGGGAGCAACACTGACCCTAAGGGCAAGTCCCTCCCTTGGGCAACTGATGGCCGAACTCCCAAGCCATGAGAAAGCCATGAAATGCAGCAATCTCTTGTGAACAGCAGAGAGCTCAGGTATGAAGCTGCAAAGCACCATCAGCTGGAGAGAACGTGTTCATACTTACCTGTGCTGAGTAAATTGATCTGGCAGTGGTGAGTGTTCAAGGGAAATTAAGGTCAGATTGAAGTTTTCTGGGCTTTCATCAAGAGCTCCCCTGCCAAAGAGGTGGGAGGCAGCATCTGAGGGACATCTGGATGGAAGGGCTGGTAGGTTACATGGCATAATGAAGTGAAAAATAATGGGAAGAATGAGGTTAATTTAACATTTCTGAGCCTTTAAAAAAGGCTGAGGCTCCCCCTCAACCGAGGTGATGTTTTGGGACAGAGTGGATGGCATCTCCCCTCTAACAAGCTGGTTTTCAGCCTTATTTAGCTTTCAAGCGAGTTCATTTTCCTAAAGCATTCAGCTATGCAGCAGCACAGGCACCTTCTCACAAGGCATGTTGTTCTAATAGATCAAAAGTCTATGTTTTCAAAATCTCATTAAATACATATTCAGCTGTCAGACGTTAGCGCACGTTACAAAAAGGAAATTGATGGTTGACTCTGAAAATCCAGCCTGATGTGCTGTCCCTAATTTACCCTGGCTCTTTCAGCATACTCTTTGGAGTGTGTGATCCATTACAGTGCATTCGCTACCATACTGAAACACAAAAACGGATGAGTCAAAGGCAGAATGTCAGGTCAAATTCTTCAGGCTTAACTCAGGATTTAATTGCATTTAGAGGTTTAAGTCAGACTATTATAACTGTCTTTAAGGTAATCTCCTTGTGTAAGAGGGAGTATATAGGTCCCACACCCGGGTATATCACTCGATACAGATGTGGTGAGACAGACCCCTCTTTTCCTCATTTTCTACTGAATAATCAGTTTAGCCTGCAAGTCAGGAACCACGGGCATTGCTCATGTCAAGGCAAGGGGCTCACCTCCTGCTCAGATATAGAAGCACATGGAAAAACTGCTACAGGGATTTCACAAAGAGAGGGGCTTGGAAATCATCACTAAAGTTGAAGCTGAAGTTTACAGGAGCAAGGCACTGAGAGCCCCTTTCTGCAGGATTTTGTGTGTCTAATTAAAAGTTAATGGTTAACATCAACATGTTTGAGAGCTCAACCCACATGAAACACGAGATACATTGCTTGGATCCTGGCTGTGGGCTCTCCTTCACTAGAGGGGGATGTCTGAGAATATTAAAGCTGGTGAGTATCAAATGGGAATGCTTCCACAGGAGAGCAGTGTGCTGGATTTTTATGCTAATACCAAGCTGGTGGCTCAGTGCAAAGGTTGCAGAGGGAAGTGCAATCAAATCTGCCACTGGAAAGAAGAAAGTGAAGGCAAAGGCACCTGGAAAAGTAGCCTCCCTAGGACAGGAGGCTTGGCTGCTTCTTGGCATGTCATACAGAAACTATAACCAACACCACTCTGTTGGCTAAAATTTTGAGGTTTTAAGCCAGGCACCCACCAATGTACCTCAGTGGGGATGTACCTGTCCATCCTAGCTCTAAACCACAGAGTCATCACAGAATGGCTTGGGTTGGAGGGGACCTTAAATATCATCTACTTCCAGACCCTGCCATGGAGCAGCGACACCTTCCACTATCCCAGGTTGCTCCAAGCCCTGTCCAATCTGGCCTTGGGACACTTCTAGGGATGGGCAGCTTCTCTGTGTCAGTGCTTCATCACCCTCACAGTTTCTCCAACGCCCTAGACTGTTTGGACTGAAACACCACAGGGCAGAACTCCCTCCTCTGAACTATTTTTTCCTAATGATACTCAGGTGAGGCTTTTTGGACTGTGTCATCATGCAAATACTGTACAAACATTTTTAGACCCAGGATATTATTTAGTGCCTTTTTTCAAATTTAAGAATCAAAATTATCACACCCAAGAAGAATCATCTTGCTTGTTATAATCAATCTTTTTAAAATAAAATACTGAGCCTTCTTTGGCTGCTTGGATCGACTAGTTCAACAAAAAGGGAAATTTCTTCTCTTGATCTTCGAATAGCCTTTGAATTAATTACTTGTTGCAGCAAGAGAGAGATTGGGTTGTTTTTGTCATCAGATTTGAGATCAAGAAGAGATGAGATGATCTAGGATGAAAGGCAGAAATGCCAGATGAAGGACTGAAACCCAAGGATTCAAAATAACTACACAAAGGTGCTGGAAGTAAAACATAGATAACTCCATGGTGTTGGGCTTGGTTCCAGCACATGCGTTCTCTCAGTACCTTGTGCTGGAGGCAAATAAACACCAGACAGAGACAGAGGGTTGGTTGTGCAGTGTTGGCTGGGATGGAGCCCACCGTCCCCAGTGTGGGGGATGCCCGTCCCCAGTGTGGGGGATGCCCATCCCCAGTGCCGAATCCTAACTAGAGGCTTATGGTGTTTGGGGGATTTCTAGATGCAGCCCGCCCTTGTCCTTTGGAAACTTATCCTGAGCAATGTTTCCAATGCAATCTAAGCCTTTTTCTTTTTGGAAACTTTACTGTGCATCAGCCCTGAGGTAAGACTTGAGACTCTCGGGTGTCCTGATATAGACTGTTCTGCTCCACTCTGGGAGCCCCTTCTTGCCCCTCTCCTGTGCCACACCTTGGGTGGGCCCTGCTCAAGGCCCAGGGGAATTAGGGCTCCTCTGTGTGATAATTCTGTGTTCCCACAGTCACTGTGACTGCTATGCTGCAAACCCATAGCCACTTTCTCTGCGGCCCAGATTTTACTCCTAAGTTATTTTCTTTTGGTGGGCTTAAACAAATTCAGCCTGGCTGCAGTAGGATGCTGCAGAAACAATTATGCAGACCTGATAACATCAGTGATAAAACGTGCCCTGTCACATTTTCCAAGCCCAAATTTATAAAGGCAGTACAGCATAAATGGTATTTCACTGCTGAATGTTCTTTTTATGGAGAACACTCCCCATTTTTGGGCAGGAGGGAGGGTGTGCTTCAAAGTTCATTTTTCAATTTACAAGCCCCCTACATACTTTTCATCAGGATCACATCAGGGGCACCCTTGGATAATCAGACAGAAATGGGTTCAGCATAGGAAGCGCTCTGACAACCTGTGGGAAGTAGGCTAAAGGCCATAATAACTATGAGAAACAAACTCAAATCAAGGTAAATCAACAAAAAACATAACAGAAAAGGTGCAGATTAGAGATAATCAGCTATTATTCCAGTGAAGCAATTTCACACCAAAGAAAGAAAGAAGAGAATGCAAACCCCAACTTCCAGCCTCAATTCGGTTCACGTGGGTTCAGCATCTCCACTGCTGACACAGGTCTAAACTCTTCCTCATTCTGGAAAAATGCTGCCTCAGGTCTCCAGCCCAACGGAGGTAGCTCCAGCAGCAGGCAGGTGCTCATGGAGAGCTGAACTGGGGTGCTCCAGATAAAACTCAGGGCTGGGCATTAGCGACTCTGAAACACCTTGTAAATATGTTTTCCATCCTTTGATTTTTATTAATACCACAAACCTGTCGTTCTGGAATAACCACCAAAAAATTACCTTGTAAGACACCCAACCACTGACATTTTCCCGTGTCTGTGCCATTTCCTATGTGTCATTTGGTAATGTTGGTAAATTCAGTGGAGATGCCTAGGGTGCTTCAAATTGCAGTTGGGGTGTCAAAAAAACCAGCCCACACTTATTTCTTGTAAAACTCTACGAGCAGAGAAAACAGCATGTCTAAGGGCCCACTCATTCAAATTTAACTAAAGAAGTTAAACAGCTTCACAGCATCCAAATACTCTTAACTTATAAGCAAACAAACATTATAGAATTAACAAAGAGGTGCCAATCTAATTAAAATCAATCCACAGATACCTCTAAACACCAAGGGAGCCTGATTAGAAACTGTTTATAGTGGCTGCTTAAGCAAATTGTGAAGGAGTAATAATTCTGATGTTGTCACTTGTCAGAAAGATTTTTCTCACCTCTAAAACATTCCTTCAGCTTCAGTTTATTTAAAGTTCACATTTTAAAATGAACAACATCTTTTGTGCCATAATTCCTTAAATAGAAGGGTTGAGAAAATTGAGAATTATAGAAGTGACTGATTTTTGTGTGCTGCCACACACTTGTGAGCATCCTCACATGCTCATGAGGCCGCACAAAGGGCTTCTCTTTGTAGAGAAAGGAGCCTTTTGGGGTGCTCTGCTTCTCCATCTGTCATCCACCTGCAAAACAAGCAATGCCAGACACCCAAGGAAGGGACTGCAAGGAATGAAAATCCTGTTGCTGCTCCAGTTGGATGCTAATTATTCCCAGGAAAATGCCCAGAGAGATA
The DNA here is from genome assembly GCA_013398855.1 of Mohoua ochrocephala. Lineage (NCBI taxonomy): Eukaryota > Metazoa > Chordata > Aves > Passeriformes > Acanthizidae > Mohoua > Mohoua ochrocephala. The sequence goes on from VZTA01004148.1 coordinate 262,464, forward strand.
CAAAAAGCAAATGGGAATCTATCTCCCAAGACACGATGCTCTGATACACTCCTATAACGGGTATCTACAGGACGGGCTGTGTCTGTGGCTGAACAACGGCAGAACCTGAGCACATTTGACTCACTGCAAACATGGGACACAGCACTCCCTAAATAAGGAGGTTTTTTCCACAGCTTCTTTCCAGGCGTTTCAAGAATGCCATTTGTCAAAGGGAGAGAAGACAATAGTTCAAAAAACACACAGATCTGAGAGATGAATGAAATTGGGGCTGAGAGAGAACCCTTTCAGAAAGAAAACCTGTTTTTCAACAGGACAACCAGTCCATGCTGGCTGCTCTGTAAGTCAAGAGGAAAATTATGAGCCCCAGGCAAATTTTTAGACATCCTGAAGATAGTAAATCTTGAAAACTCCTCAAGCAAAGTGACAATGCTCAAGCTTGGGGTGAAGGCGTTTGCCCCCTTGCATGACTTGTGTATTCCATGACTAGTCTGAAGACAGGTTTTATTAAAAAGCCCCCGTGGCAAAAGCATCGAAGTGGGTAAAAACTGAAGCAGGAGACAGAGGTTGTGCTAGACACTCCTCAGAATCAAGAAACCCTTAAAAAAGATGGGGATCAAAACACAGCAGCCCCAGGATTGTCCGGTCTGGACTGCCTGGAGATTTCACAGGGCCAAGCTGATCCATGGAACCTTCTGGGGCTGTGACAGACACCCACATACATATGAGATCACTCAGAACTCAGGTCCTCTTCCTGCCTTGCAATGTGAGACCTTACAGTCTAAAAAGTCAAAGGGAGGACACGGCAGAGCTTCTCCAGCACCTGGACCCACTCTCACCCCTGTAATTATGTATTTGTGTCTGAACTATTTTATTTCTTCTTAGACACAGGACCAGCACCCCCAGGAGATGTCCATCTCCACTCTGCCACCTCCTCCTCCCTCGGCCAAGCCCAAAGGTAGCAGGAGCAGAACGTGCAACCTCAGGCTCTGCAAGGACATCTGCAGCCTCCAACAAATCCCTCCCTGCTGTTCTTTCAGGCGCTGAGTGGGAAAAAAGCACAGTCTAGAGGCTCAATCTGCGGGTGCCACCCCTCCCCTGCCAATGGCACAGCTGCTGAAGAGCATTTGTTTTTAGAAAGAGTTTTTTCGGTATCCAATTCACAGAGCTTTGCTTTTTCCTTTTTCCTTTTTTTTTTCCCCCTAATGTGTAAAGTGCTTTGTGAATGGGCCAGCTAAAATTATTTATAATGAGCTAATTTCCATAAAATTGGGCTAATTAATTTCCTTGCTGCCTGATGAAAATTGCTAACATTGGCTTTTTACTGACAATCAAGGTCCTGCAGGCAGTTTCACACCCATCTGACTGGAAGGAGGTCCAGGCTGGATCCTTAGCAAGTGTAAATCAGCAGATATCTAGTAAAACAAGCAGAGCAGTATGCTCATTACACAGGAAAAAAATAGTTTGGGCCACTTCACAGCTTATATGGGGGCAACAGTGTGTTATCTTCAATTAAGTGCATATATGAATAGAGAGCCACAACATAAAGTTACTTCTTCAAGCTCCTGAAAGCCAAGCAAAGACCCAGCTCCAGTGAAATACTTTTTTCCCCTGAGAAGAATTAGGGAGGATATCAGGCTTGGTACAGCAGTGAACTGGGAAGCATCAGGAGGGGCAGCTCAAAGGGAAAAGAAAAAATAACCTTGCAGGAGCACTTCAGTGCCTCGAGAGTTCACAAACAGCCAAGGGATTTGTGCGCTCTTAATGGATTTGCATATGAAAATTGCCACTAAAGGGATTAATATTACCCTTTTTAAAAGCCTTTTCACACAGTACTAGTGGACACAGGTCCAGCTATGGCTAATCCTGCTGGGAACAGTTGACTTGGCAAAACAAAACTATCATGTCTTACATCAATGGGATTTCTCAGGTACAATTAAAGACAGCATTTTGCAGGGCTCAGGAGCAGGAAAGTGTTCCTTGTAGCAACTTTGTGTTGTAGGCTACACTTTGATAATACTTCCTAAATCATGTTAGGCTTTAAGTATCTAAGCCCACACACCACCAAAGGCAACTACCGGTGGCATTTAGAAACGTATGATTGAGTTGTATCATGGGCTTCTTGGACTCCTAAGAAAAATTTGATTGATACTCTCGTATTATTTTGAACTGAACTCTTTCCTGTGAGCTCAGAGGTCTAAGTTTGTGACTGTCACACCCTCTGTAATGTCAACATTCACACATCCAGCCTCCCTGGTAACACACACCATCTTTCCTAGAGAGAAAAATCTTTCGGGCTATCACTCTGGATCCCCTTGTTTGCTGTACTACAGAACACCTACGCAAAGCAAAATGAAACAACTTGTTTTTCATATCTAAATACTGCTAAATGACACTGTATCAAGCTAATTTTGCCTTAGGCTTATTAACACAAATTGAATTTGGTGCTAATCAGATACCACGTTGGTATGCAATATGGAAATGTGTGATTTGCACTGACTGCTGTAAAATACAGTAATTGTATTTGTGCAAGACATGGATCTTGTAAAACACCCCACAATTACTAGTAGTCACACATCAACTGTAACTTATTGGGTAGTGCCTGAGCAATTCATCTGTTCTTGGCCTCAGGCCTACACTTTCAAATGATTACATAAATTAGGGGCAGATGCCTTAGCTTTTGAATGTATCCTGTGCCTTCTCACCTTTAACTCATGTGCTGAAGGCTGAGATCTCTTCTTCAGCACGGCCCACCATACAAGGGGTTACTCTTGTTATTGATATAAATGCCTACCCTTTTTTGCAAAGAGCAGTCCTTCCCAAGAGGGCCAGAGCTACCCATTGCGTCGTGATACACACATACACTTAATACACTGCATTTATAACATTTTTAATAGCAGTTAGTTAAACACCAGTTTCCAAGTATTCAGTGTCCCCACCACAAGGAAATGCAACTCCTTGACTCCCACGATTTTGACATCCAAGATATATCTTCATCTCTGTCAATTGATAGAAACTCTTAAAGAGTTCATTCAAAGGCTCCATTTCTATGCTGCCTCTATGTTCCCTTATTAGTTGATCACATGCTAGTCACAACTGCAGTGAATATATATCTAGCTAAAACATCGATATATGTCAAGCTAATATCTCTTTCTCCTTTTATTTCCCCTCTTGCCCTTATAAAGACACTTTATTCTAGTGAGATATTAATTATGACTTTTCTTTCCCTGGATACGGCTGCATTTGTCTTTTTGCCTGTATTTACTGCTTCATGGCAGCTCATGAAAAGAGAGTCAATAACTCTCCTTTCCACTCCCAGGAAATCTGAATGGATGACTTGCAAGAAAAGAAGAGAAATTAAAAAGGTAGATGGTGGTGGGGAGGAGGACATGAGTATTAGGCCATGATGATGCTGGATGACATTTTCCAAAGGGGCAGGGGGCTGTGAGGTTACCCAGAGAGGAGACAGGCAGGACTTCCCACCTGCCACTGTATCTGACGTGGGGCTTAATTCCCTTTTGCAAATGTAAATCAAGTACTTCTGAACAAAGCAGCCCTGGCCAAAACCCCAAAAATAAGTGCATTAGAACAGAATGCAAAATATTAGGAGGGTTAGAGGGCAAGTGAATACCAAGGGGATGCTGCAACAGACTCCGTTTGTAGGCAGTCTAGAACCACGTGGGACATGGTGGTTACCACTAGCAAGGACAAAGCCAAAATAACGAAAACCACAAAAAAGGGTGACCACTGAAACAAAGAGGAAAAAAGATGAGATGGATTGCAAAATCCTGTTCAGCCCCCCTTCAAACATATAACCAACAATGAAAAGATGCAAAAGCTACCAAATTAAGCCTGGTAAATTTATCTAAAAAATTAATTCCAATACCCAGGTAGCTATGGCTCTTGGTAGTCTAAGGTACCACTGAATTCATGCATTTAGGAAAGGATTCCAGTCAGGACCCCAAAGCTGAAGAGATGACCAGAGTATTCTCAGGTATAAAAGCAAATCTTTTAAAGGTGTAAACACAACACCCAGGTCTGGGGCACTGAGCTATGCCTGTGATCAGGGCCAAGAAGGAGCTTTGCCTGGGGGGAAGGAGTTAGTGCCTGCATGGCACACCTTTGACTTCCCCTGGAGAACCACCTTTCCTCTGCTGCTCCTGCTGTTTCCTGCAACCACCTCTCCTATTTGCATTCCCACGTTTTAATTGCTAGGTTTGGCCCAAAACCAGAAATGCAGAGGTAAAGAAGTTGAATGATGGGTATTCCAAAACCAAACAAGTTCAACCCTCCAGAAAGAATCCCCTCAAGCCTGAGGAACCACTGTGGGTAGATTAACAGGATCACTCGTACTGGCTGTGCTGTGGCAGCTTCACCCTGATAGGATTTTGGGACCCCCAGGCTAAGAGCAGATCCTCAAGCTGAGATGAGCAGAGCCAGTTCTTGAGGGGCTCCATTGCAATCAGATTCCCTTGAGCTGGAAACATGGTGCTGAGGTAGTCCTGAGCTATTTGCACACTGTCAGCCACAATCCAGCAGGAGATACTCTACATCCATCCACCATTACCACACACTCAGACTAAGCTCTCTTGTTCCACTGAAAGGAACTTTTCCAGAGTGCTATTGATATTACACACTGAAGCCTAAACAGACAGACTTGTTAAGAGAACGCATCTGCCATGCCTGTGACAGAGGAGCTCATGGAAATACAATTAAATCTTTTCAAGACAGAGAAATGTGCTTTTTACCAGGGAACAAACTTCCCCAGCTTCTAACAGCAAAGGGCCAACCAAATTTAATAGATCATTCTGCTCAATAAAAGGTTTTTTCTGCAGAACATGACAAATTCAGTCTAGAAAAATACTAAAGTGTATTAAAATGCACTTTTTTTGATCCCATAGCTTTATTCCATTTTGCCTACAACTGGTTGCATATGGGGTATGTCATTATAACTGTATTTTAAGGCTATTTTTTTCCAGAGATGTTCAAAATACATAAGTGTCTGTTTTTCGTTCATTTTGAAGAGTAACTGAAGCTGTACTTAGGCAGACTGAAATGCTCAGGCTGGGTTAGCACATATTCACTGAAACACAGCGTACTGCTAATACATGACCTTAGTAGCACTGTGTTCTTAAATAATAATGAATCGAAGTCCTAAACTATGGCATTCCAGATGAGGATACAAGAGACTTTAATCACATTTATTTACTTCAGTCCCGGGGCAGAGTCGGCTTAATGCACCCCCATATCCCAGAGCATGGTCACCGGAGCCACAAGAGCTCCAGCTCCTCTTTCTTAACCCACTCCAAAACCCTCAGCCACTGTCTGCAGGATGTATTTATGTTGCTCGGGATCAAGGGGGAGGGAGGTGCTCTTGCTGGCATTACAGCATGTAATCCCCCTTATAAATTTAACAACCTTCACCCTGAAATTCCACTCGCCTTTATGATCATATGGTTGCTCCAAAGCTTCTGCTCTCTGATAGCTGGACATCTTTTTTTAACCTAGAACTCAGCTCACCGTTATCTAACTCTGCCCTTTTAGCCATCATACTTCTTTTTGCTGTTTTGAGTTTCTTCCTTCCCCACTAGCAATATAATTTCCTTTCAGCCCTCTTTTACTGCACTTCAGTGATTTCAGCTCATAATCCCGAGGGCTCTGCACTGGCCACATTTGCAGCCAAGCTCCTTGCAGCTCACCTCATCCAAATCCCATTTTCTTACACTGATCCCACCTTTTTGTTACCATACAGTATCTGTTTCCACACCTTTCACCAGAAGAACAACATCCTCCTTCCTGCTGCATGACATGATTTACCCTTAAAATAACATTTTAACATTCAATTTGATTCTAACTGAGCAAATACTCTGAGCACTTAAGCTGGGTATAGGACTACACATTGCACTGGGAGAGCCTGCAAAGGGATGCAACACTTAAATATACTGTAGCAAGGCATGAAACTGACCTGCAATTCAGCACATCACTAAATGAACTCACCAAACCAGTCCCACTGTTGCCCTAATTTCATCCCAAATTCTGCTGTTGGCGATGACAATCAGTTGAGAGGTGGTTTGATTTTCAACAGATAACTGTGCTGAGGTGAAGGAGGGGAGTTCAGCCAAAAATTAAAAAATGCTGCCACCAGTATCATTAGCTCTCCAGGGAGGCGTGCAGATTGCAGGCTGGCAAAAGGCAGCGGTGCTGAGATGTCCTGGTAGACCAAGGACAGGGAACAAACCCACGCTGTGCTAGTGCCATGCTTTAGGTGTAGACTTGACTGGGAGATACCCTGACAAAAATTACTGATTCTGACAAAATCTGCACACCAAGATGGGAATAAGATCTTACAGGCCAATATAGACATATATTGGCCTGTACATAAGTACATGTTCATGGTTAAGTGCATCCACATGTTTACAGCACTGGTCTAGTGACTTAAAGCACTCCTGTGGGATGAGGGAGACAGAGAGAAACTCCTAGGTTTTTTTTGGGGGGGAGGGCTTCAGACACAAAGCTGGACATTTAAAAGTAATGTTTATGTTGCAAGTACTTGCTGCCGAAGATACAAGGGCTTCCTTATTAGTTTTGTACAAAGCTGAAAACAACCCTTGGTCCGCTTCACCAGCAAATGAAAAATCAAACCCAGATACATCACCCCCTCTGAAGCACTGTTCCTTGATCCTGAGCAGGTTTTTCCTACAGCCTAAGTCAAATTGCACAGGCAGGATAGATCTCACATCTATCTTTGGAACACTGCTCAATATGAAACCCCTGATTAGTCCTTAAGTGGTTCCCCTCCGTGATGCTGTCGTCTGCAGGCAGGGATGTGCCAGGGGCAGCCCAGCACCTTCCCCGCGGGAGACCTGACTGATGGACACGTTGGATTTGATCTGAATGAGCAGAACCCCTAGCCTGGGAGCTGTGAGAGCCAGGCCAGTGCTGCTTTCCTGCAGGGATTTGGGGCAGCAGGAGCGAGGGATGGGCACAGGAGCAGCACAAGCACAGGGCACTGTTTGTGCCATGGCAGGGATGTCCTCGGCACCCCACAGTCATTTGGGCAGACAGGAGAAACCCATCTCAATTTCAGGTGGTCATTTTGCTCCAGGACTTCTCCTGGGCATCAGTTCTGCCTGTGCTGAATAAGTGTCTTTGACCACAGGTCGATTTGCAGCAGTATCTGCTGCCCTTTAGTACCAGACGCCCATCTGCACCTTGCCTGCCTCTGCAGCAAGGAGGGTCCAGAGGGTCTTCAGCATAAACAGCTTAAAATAACTGTTGCCAGGCTGACGGCCTGTTTGGCTGCAAGCACCCTGACAGCTCCCCCCACCCAATAAAAGATGTCCAAGGAAATAAGAAAATAACAGTATCAATATGGAGTATCACCTCCTGTGGCAAGTGCAGGGAGCTGGGGAGCGGGGAAGGCATGTCCTTCAATATTTAACTTCTTCACTCTTTGTTCTCCATCTCAAGTTGAACAATACGTTAATTACCTGATGAAGCGCTATAATTACTCTAACAGCTCTGCTCTTAGTTATAATTACTGCATCAACACTTTCTTTTTCATATGCTTCAATCTATACCTATTACATTGTCATGATGAAGACACATTAACATTATAATACCGTATAATTAGCTGATGAGCAATTAAATTATTCCACTGCTCTTGTTCCTCTTTGCCAAGAGGTTGCTTTCCAAGCACTATTGTCTTCTTTTTCTCTGGTCTGCTTCAGAGGCTGGGGTGTTTTTTTGCTCCATTTTAAAAAAAGGACCTCATATGCTTTATTCAAACAGATTTGATTTAAAATTCTGAGAAAGTATGGGAGTTAAGGTCCTAGGAGAAGTTAATTTGTTTAAAATATTTCCAACTTCTCTCCTCTCAAGTTCAAACTGAGTTTGTTTTCCAAAAGCTAACAAGAATAGGAAAGTGTTAGAGAAATATTTGTGTAAAAAATAAATGAATTATTAATTACTCCTTCAAAACACTTCCTAGCCATAGCGTAGGATCTTGCTAAAGGGGAGGAAATTGCTAAACCCCTCAAAATTGTTTTTATCCTCATATTTATTTATTTTATACCTCAGTGAAAAAATAAAAAGCATTCTTGCACTTTTTTTCTTTAACACCTTAAAGGAAAGCATAGATAATAAGATCACTGCGAGTATCTGAGAAATCTGACTCAATCTAGACAGCAGCACCGGGAAATTCTCATGGCATTTAGGAAATCTAACAAACACTGCACAGTACACAATAACATTGTGTAGACTTCAGCATTTATCTTGATTATTAGTCGGTCTTGTAGGACTCATTTGCTTTGTCCTCTCACCTGATTTTGTGGCTGAAAATTGTCCATTTGATTTCCATTCAGTTCAAGCAACTCGTATTACTGTACAGCCTTCCCCCTCCCTCTCCCGGCTAAAATCCTTTTAATGTAGTTTTGAGATGTCTCCGGCCCTGCATCAGTGGAAATACCAGATGCATCAATTTTAGGTGGCACTGGGCTGACTGGTTTCCATTCTGAGATTGTTACTTCCTTTCAGCCACACCTTCCTGTCATGGCTGTTGATTCTTCAATCAACACTTTGTAATCAAAGAGTTGTTTTGATTTAGTAACAGAGAAATATCAGCAAAGCACCTCAGTACAACCGAGCACAGCGGAGCCCGGTGGTGCCATCTGACCAGAAGTCTATCCCAAAACAACACTGACTTTCTCCATCCACCTCCCTTACCCAGGGTTTTTTCTCCATCTCTCTTAGTTCCACAAACCCTTCATTTCCATTTGAAGATAAAGACAGGTGCTTAAAATCAAACCCATCATTTGCTATGTTGATTAAATTCCTCAATTTCAGATCTACCCGCTGAGTCTTCTGCCATCTAGCACAGCAAAGCCAAATTTCTCAACTTCAGGCTCAAGCTGTTACTTGGTCAAAATTTCTCATTTCCTGTAGGCACCTGCCCTTGAAGTGCTCATGGCTGTGCCTGCCTTCATCTCTACCCAAGAAAACCTTGAAAGACCTGACTAAATTTGTCCCAGTGAGGATTACTAAAAATGTATGGCATCTGAATAAACATCCAGAGGATGGAAGGTTGGCATAGAAGAATTTGCTTTGACTCTTTGCTGAAGGCTCCCTATCCCTGCAACACCTGCATCCACCTCACTACTAATAATGCCCTTGTTGGTGTTTGGCATCCGTCCCTTGAAGCCTGCCTTACTCCTGCCCCCCAAGCTCTTCACCCTCCAATGCAGGGGCAGATTTCCATGCGAGCAATCTGCTCCCAGGAAGGGTTGGAATTCGCTTACCTCCTGCCTACATTAGTCCTAACACTTCTGGGTGAAGTGTGAGGTTCTGAAGGCTTTGTCAGATGGAAAAGCACCAGGAAAACCAGTGTTTATCCTCTTTGATGCTAGTGTTGCGTCCCACAGTGCTCAGGATAAACTGAGCTAATCCTGGACAGAGGGACAGACTGCTCAGCTCCTGTGGCCACTCAAAGCTGTGATCAGATTTGGATGTTTCTTTTCATCTACTGGCAATTCTCCTGCATTTAAGTTATTTTAGAATTATATAGACCAATGATGTGTTATTTGTTTTATCACCCTCTTATTTTCCATGAAAGCTCCTATTTGTTTTCCGCAAGGTTCTTTGCAGAGATACTGTGAAAGCACAAGGCAGTACTGGAAGACCACAAACTGCTGAAAAGAAGCACATGGGGCTGATGCCTTCCCATCCTCTGATCTGCCCCATGCCCCATCCCTGCACACGCAGGTCACTCCATCCATGCCAGTCCCAAAGAAGCCACGGGCTCGTGTTGCCATCTGGGCACCTGGAAGCTGCCTCGTGCACGAACGAGGGAAAAGGGAAACATCACAGCAGCGCTTTGTCTTTCTAGATATCTCTATCTGCTGGAGCGGGCACAGAAAATTGAACCTCTTGGCAGCACGGTGTTGTTTCGGGCTTTTTTTTTGGCAGGGCTCTTCCCCAAAAACACCATTTGGCAGATGTGGTGCACAAACAGAGCCAGCCAGCTCATTTGCTCAGCCTCAATCCTTATGCTTCCTCCAAGGACTTCACATGAGCAACACACATGCCTCAGCCAGCCAGGCTCTAGCACCACAATTTCACTTCTAGCAGAGCTCCCAGAGAGATTGTCCTGGCACAGGGAGATCTGAACACCAAGGCACCCAGTGCCTTCATGCAAAGGACTCCCGACTAGCTGCCTCCAGAGGAATTATAGAAGGGTTTGGGTTGAAAGGAACCTTAAAGCTCATCTCGTCCCACTCCCTGCCCTGGGCAGGGACACCTTTCACTAGGCCAAGTTGCTCCAAGCCCCATCCAGCCTGGCCTTGAACACTTCCAGAGATGGAAGCTCAGCTTTTGAAAGTTTTCCAGTCTCCTCCTGCAGTGATCATCACCCCAGCAATGCTGGGGTCATGCTCTCCCAAATGGTCAGGGAGGTGGCTTTTCTTACAGCATTGGCCAAATCCAGAAGATGATTTAAGGACATATCCCAGTGCCTACTGGGGTCACCACCCAGGGAGGAAGAACTGAACTTTACACTTGATTTTTGGAAGAAGGGTCAGCTTTGGGCTTTGCAGCAATGCTGGACTGACCTGACCTCTCTCTCTCCCACTCCTCAATATGCCTTTTTCGGCACTCACAGCTTTTCCGCTTTAAAAAGCATCCCATCATTTTTGCCCATGCCATTTATTTCCCAATGTTGTTTTAAACTGTTTGCACATGGCCCCTGGTATCTCAGCGGGTGAGCACTTTACAAATAAAGCGATGAGGGGGGTTAAAAGAATGGGGCTTGATAATTCACACTAGGAGCAGCCAGATGTCTTATTGCCTTAGAAAGAAACAAAAAGGAAAAAACAGATCATCTTCATGTGGGTTTAGATGTACACAGAACACTTTAAAAATGAAAGCAAAATGACATAGCAGATGCAAAAGCTGAAAAGCTTAACACAAGTGAGCTGAAAACCAAGTATGCAAAAAATGACGGAACAAGTGTGTTTCCTCATGTTGTTTTCCTTCCCTGCACCCACACTCAGTAAGGTTTTGGTAGCCTAAACTCTCTTCAAGCAAACAGCTCCTGCATACTTTTTTGCTAAAACAAGGTAGATTTTTCTAGTTCCTAATGAAAAACAGGGTTTGCACACCTTAGTGGTGTGGTTTACAGGAACAGGGCATGGGAAAGGTAAATCCTGCCTTGGTGCACTTTGCTGATGCTCCTGCATTACTGTAAAAGCTGGATTTAAACTTGTCTTTGCAAAGAAAAAGCAAAACAAAAAGCCACCAGCTGGATGACACAATGCTGCTCTTACAAAATAACACATGGCCATACTATGGTGCCTAAAATAAAATTATCACACGCAGTATCACAGTAAATTCAATCCAGAGCTCCAAGGGAGCTGCAGAGCCTGTCTCTCCCACACCATGGTGGGAGGAGGATGTAGCAGGCACCCATGCAGGGGCTCTGGGCTCCAAGGAGGGGAACCAGAGGGTCCTCTGGGCTTTTACACAATCTTCCAACATTGAACGGACCCAGAGCAGCAAAAAGTCTCTTAAGATCACCTAATTCAGAATGATCTGTAAAACAAGCCAAATGACTTAAAAGCACCGCTTCTCACTTCCAACGCTCAGCTGAGCTGCCATTTGAGTGCACCAGACAATGGCCGATATTCTGGGGCTCTCAGCCCCGCTGGCGGATTTGGAGAACTGTGGCCCCACTGGATTTTGGAGGACTGGATAAAAAATGCCCCTCTCCAAAGCCCCCACAGCCAAGTCAGAGCAGGCTGCAGAGCTGGCCATGACCCCTCCGTGCATCCCTGGGTGTTGGGGGAAAGTACACTGCCATCTCCCATGGAAATCATGCCAAAGGCTTTGCAGAAAAAGATCTTTTCCTTCACAGAAACTGTGAAATTCCATAGAATTTCCACATCTGAGCGAGCGGGGTTTAGCTGTAAGGCATGGCAGGGGAAACAGCCATGCACAAATCTCAGACTGTAAATGTGACCGCCTTCTAAAAACCAACTGGAGCCTAGAATTAAGCCTAAACCTAGTTCTGTCTCAGTATCAATAAATACAATAATAAAATAGTCCAGGTAGTGGACAAATTCAAACTTGTAGGGAAAGTAAAAAAGTGACTTTAGTATCTAAAGGTGCTCTTTTTCCTATTTTTTCCCTCTCTTAATCAAGAAGAAAGACATTCACTGAGAACCTGAGTTAATGCTCCTTGAAGCCAATTTTCCACTGAATTTCACAAAGCTGTGGATTTTGCTCCTGGTGAACTTGGTGGTAGTTTCAAGGATGATCTCTTCAAATACACAGGTTGCAGGATTAAATGTGCCTCTGTGTTTACTTAACCCCTTGACACAACACTTAGGAAAAACTTGGGCACAGACTGTCAATACTCACAGATGCACAAGGGTCTCTGCTCCCTCTGAAATCATACCAAAGGCTATGTTTGTGGGATGCCAACATCAAGAAACCAGCTGCTTTAGCAGATAAAACCTTGCACAGCATCAGTCAAGCTCAGCTAAACTACACTGGCAGCAGATCGAGCCTTCAGCACCTAAAGGTATTTACTGAAATTCCAGAAATCATTCAGTTTGGACAGAGTTTGTGTGTCCAATAGTGATATTAGGGCAGGGGTTGTAATACATCCAAACAAAATCAGGATATGTGTTTTTTGTGGTTCTAGAAAGTATTTAGATTGGATGGAGTTAATACGGCTAGTTTGGGACTGAGGTTGTTAGACACCCAATACAATTAGGAAACAATCAATTCTTGTGGTTCATACTAAAAGGATCTTGATAAAATAGTAAGTTTTTGACTTTTTGTGGGTTTCACCCTGGATGCAATACCTGCACCTGCTCTGCTTCACCTGCATAGCCGGCAATTACACCAGATGTGAAAACTGGCAAAATGGAATGCATCCTTGTGCCAATTCTTCCTCCTTTCATGTCCTGGCTAAAACTCCTTCCTTTAGCTGGAAGGACTGTAGCTGCTAATTGGGTTTCTTGGTCATGCCACCATTTCTTTCACATGGGCCGTGGTCAAGCAATAAAGTGCTATGGCAGACCCGTTCCAAGATTAAATAAGTTATAGGACAACACGTACATACTCATGTGGTCTGTCCTGAGACAAAAAAACGAAAGTCATGTTGAAACGGCTTTTACCTCTTACTGTAAAGCTGTAAGTGAGGAGTAAAGTAAGTTAAACTGCCAACAGTGACCCTGTTTACTTCTTTGTGCACAATTCCTTCCTATTGCCAACATGGGGAATGGGCAGGATTCCTCACTCCTGCCATGCAAAGGGAATTTTTTTCACAGCACATCAAGATCTCTATAGTCCTATTAAGCAGAAATCTCATCATTTACAGAAAAAAACCAGAAAAAATCTCAACCATCTTGACACAGTCACCTCCAGCATGACTTCCATCAGATCAAGCATGCCACACATTGCTGTTTCCCGGGGCAAAGGAATTCATGGCCCTCTCAGTCTGTGAAGCTGCACAGAGATGGAGAAGGAAGCAGCTGTTGGACAGTTCTTTCCATCCCCACCTTCAATAAACGGCAGCACACCTTGGCCAACACCAGAGCTTCCAGCTCCTGCTGCAGGGCCCACAGGAGGCCTGGAAACAGTAAATGCTAAAACCAGTCAGGACAGATGCTGCCCTTCCTTTGGGATAAACGGGAAAAGCAACTGGGGCAGTGACTGCAGCATGGCAGATGCCATGGGAACAAAAGGCATGGCCGTTTCCTGGGTGTGTGGGGGGAACAGGTGTGGGAATTCAAAGACCCCAGAAAAACAGAGGAAGAAGCAGAAACACAAGACAAGAGCCCTCATCACTGGAGAAAGCCAGGCCTCATGCAGGGCCAGCATGGCTGGGTTGAGCAGTGACTGCTGGGTGAAGCTTGGAAGAGTAACTAAAGCAATTACCTCCTCTGATTTTTTAAATTCCTCCTGCCTTCGGAGGGAAAGGGCTCTGGGCAGTGACAGATGGTCCCTTGCGAGTCTTGCTGTGTCGGTTCGAGACTTTGGATGTGTCCAGCCAGCCCGTCTGTGCCACAGCCTTGCAGAAGCAGCGTCGGCAGAAGGTGACAGGGCCGGCACTCACAGCCCAGACACGGCCCAGGTGGGGAATGCAGTGCTCCACCTCAGCTGCCAGCAGAGCTGGGTTTGCACTGAAACACTGGACACTGTTTTGGGTTCGACGGCCAAGCTTTGGTAGCGGGGGGGCTACAGGGATGGCTTCTGTGAGAAGCTGCTGGAAGCTGCCTTCATGCCTGGCAGAGGCAATCCCTGGTGGCTCCAAAGATGGACATGATGCTGGCCAAAGCTGGGCCAATTACAAACGGTGGTAACCTCTCTGGGATAACAGATTTAAGAAGAAAGAAAAAAAGTTATGATGCAGTTGTAATTGCGGCCAGAGAGGAGTGGAGTAAGAACATGTGAGAAGAACAACTCTGCAGACACCAAGGTCAGTGCAGAAGGAAGGGAGGAGGTGCTCCAGGCACCAGAGCTGAGATTCCTTTGCAGCCCCGGGTGAAGACCACGGTGAAGCAGCTGTACCCCGGCAGCCCATGGAGATCCACAGGGATGCAGAGATCCACCCGCAGTCTGTGGAGGAGCCCCACACCAGAGCAGGGCCTGAGAGGATGCTGTGACCCTGTGAGAGGCCTGCGGAGAGCAGTTTTGGGAGAACTGTTGCCTGTGGGATGGACTCACTTTGCAGCAGTTTGCAGGGTTTTTCTGCTTGTGAGATGGACTCCTGGTGGAGAAGTTCACAGAGAACCGTCTCCCGTGGGAGGAACCCCGTGGTGGAGCAGGGGAACGACTCCTCTCCCTGAGCAACAGGAGAAACCACGGGTAATAAACTGACCATAACCCCCATTCCTGTCTCCCTGCACCACTGGGGTAGGAGGTAGAGCTGGAAGGAGGGAAGGGTGGGGGAAAGGGGTTTTTAAGGTTTTACTTTACTTCTCATTATCCTGCTCTGACTTTGTTAGCAATAAATTCAATTAATATCTCTAACTCAAGTGTGCTTTGCCTGTGATGGTATTTGGTGAGCGATCTCTCCCGGCCCTTATCTCAATTTAGGAACTCTTTGTTCTATTTTGTCTCCCCCTGTCCACCTGCAGAGGGGAGTGAGAGAGTGGCTTTGGTGGGTGCCTGGAGTCCAGCCAGGGTCACCCCATTACAGCCACCAACACAAGAGCAGCTACATCCTGAGCCCAAGGGGTCTCTGCTAGGGGGACAGGCAGCTGGAGAAGTTTTAAGCCAGGGCACAGCAAAGCCACCATAACAAGGTTGCCTAAATCCTCAGCAATTCCCATACAAACAAGTGTATCTGGGAAATAAGCACCGAAAATGCTTGTCTTCAAAATCCACCTTTTTTCTTGGACAAAAGTAGTGGTAGACAGAAGTCTGGGAAATGGAAGATCAGGAAGGGCAGCAATATGAGGGATTCACTTTAGTGTCCATCGGCATTGCCCAGGCACAGAGGAAAACAGAGGTCCAGAGAGGAAAAATAACTGTTCTGCAGGAATTGCACTGCATCATGCTGCAGACTTGAGAGGGAAACTAGAACAGCGGGGTCACCTTCTTCTGGCATCTCTAGATTTGAATTCCTACCCAGAGCTCCTGGAGCAAGTTAAGTGTGCGTGGACTCCCAGAGGTGCACACACACCACAAGACTTACTTTAAACCTGCAAGCCTTTGGGCCATGTTTTAAGCAAAACATCCCACTTAATAAAGCCAATAGCCAGGCACTTGGCACCGCTTTGAACCTGCCTCATCACACCCCAGCCCAAGAGCCTCTAATCAGCATTCCTCCTGACAAGTTTATACTCTAATTGATAAAATTAGACTAAGTCCTATTGTGCCAAAAGGCAGTATAATTTCAATTGCCTCTATTTAAACAATTGATAGCTCTCATACAGAAAGGACAGTACTTGAGGTAGGCAAATTACTTTTAATTCCCTACTTTTCTACTGTGTCAAGTATTTTCTTGTGGATAAGCAGGCTCCCAGGTCTATTCTATTCTGTAATCCTTCTTTCATTCATCATCATCAATCTGAAATGAGGTCCTTGAATATCCTATTACTCAATAGAGCATCTTTGTTTTGCCTGTTTATGCTTAACCCCCAGCTATCTGCAGAACAGCCTTCAAGGAGAACAAACCAGCACATACCTGTGATTGAAACTGCAGTAGTAGAAAACAGAAAGAGGAACTGACAGTGCCCTATATCACAAGGCAAGAGGAAGACTCCAAAGTGCTGCACTGTCTCCCTGAGAAACACAGCAGAAATGTTGCCTCTGCCACCAGCGTGGGGCCTCTAACAAAAATTACATTCTTGCTTTCCTGGGGACAAAGAGCTCTGCAAACAAAACTTTGCTCTGACTCTCAGCTCACCCATACTGTGAGAAGAGTAACAAAATTTGCACAGAAACTGGGACTACCAGGTAAGAAAAAAGTAATGTTGAGAAGTGGCAGGCCAGAAAACATGTGTCTCAAGGAACACTGTAAAAAATGCTTAGCTGTACACTCTGAACACTCAAATTTTATACAAAGGGGTAAGTTCAAAACTGCCCCAGATTTTCATTTTCTTCCTCAGTCAGCCACTTGTAGTCTTTCCTATAGTGAGAAGTAGGTGGTTTTCATATCATGCATGCTAATAGCAATGTTAAAAAATCTACCTAGCACTCCTCACTGAATTAACTTTTACAGCACTTTCTTGCATTTCAACATCATTTACCACAGTGTTAGTGCTGCTGTGTTCATACAGGGTAATGTGAAAAGACCTGGCTGGAAAAGAGTTGGTTTTATCTGGTTTTATCTTTTGTCCTCTCAGAGATAAAAACAAACAAACAAACAAACAAACAAAAACACACAAAAAACCACACAAAACAAAACAAACCCAAAAAACCAAAAATACCCCATCAGTTTTCAGTTTGCAAAGACACAAAATCCTTAGGATTTTTTTTTTTTTTTGAATGAGAGATTTGTTGAGATGGATGATCCTAGAGGGATGGGACAGATAAGCTGCTATCCCATAGGCTTCACGTGTATATACTCTACAAACACATAAGTACTCCTATTTTCAAGCAAACCGTTGCTGTACATAGCTCAAGTACACATGGCTGTGGTCACATATCCATGGCATCAATCACAGGATATGGTCTAAGCCTTCCCAAAGTTATACACCACGTTCCGTTTTAGTAGGAAAGACTGGAAATTGTTAGAAATGCTCATTTTTACTCTACTCACTGAAACAGCAATGTCTTCTCTCAAAGGTGTAGAGAAAAAATAATTGACGTCAGAAGGACAAAGGTGACCTGGCTTTGGCCACAGCAAAGACCATCAAACTAGAGTTCTGGAGCAGAGGAAACACACAGTTATTTTCTTGCCTCCTTGATGGTTATCAGCTCTGTTTTTAGGGGTTGTGTATGCTAAGCATACACTACCTACACACACAGCATTTTCATCCTACCTCTCTAATTGGTCTAATCATGCATTTCATTAGTAAGGTAATTTCTAATGTCACACATTGCATTAACCAAGTCCTTCAATTTATTTTCTTCCCCACTTTTCTCAGCTAATAAAGGAGAGCAAGGAAGAAGGAGAAAGAAACTGCCCATGTTCAACACTGTTAAAACTTAACCAAGCTCTGCGCAAGCTTTTGAAGTTCACACCTCCCAGAATTAGGGCAACTTTATTTCATTTTTACAGCTGCTACAGACTAGAAACGTGGGTTTATAGGGCATTGGGACACTGTTTTCCAGCTGGATGGCTGTAAATAGGTGGCTGGGAAATGCCTACATCCTCAGTAGCTCCCTGCAGCCCTGCTAGCCAAAGTCTCTGCCTTTCAGAGCCCATCAGAGATGGATGAGTGACTCAGTTGGCACTCAGCATCAAGGAAGGGGATCCTAAGCCACAGGGCTGATAATTTCCAGCCTGTAAATCCACTAGAAATACCTCCCTTGCCCTTCCTCTCCTCACCAACCCCACAGTTTACTTTGTTTTGAATGGATTTGCCTATTTATTTGCTGTCAACTGCTACTAGTCTGCTTCTAGCAGGACCTTAAATGAGCAGAGGACATTGTCCTGTTGGCTCAGTTCAATTAATCATTTCAACTGATGGCTGCTTAATTTAGTTGGCAAAACATCAGCAACTACCCTGCTAATCCAAACAAAACCAAATCCCTAGGGCAGAGTATCAAGGCAGGGTGTGGGGGGGAAAGGTGGGGGGTTATGATCAGATCTGTCCCACTCTGGAACTGCTCGTGAAGCCCTTCTACACCCTTGGTAAGCGCCTCAAGTAACACAGGGATGTGCTGTAAAGACAGGACCAGGAGCAGAGCAGCAGAAGAGGACAAGATAAGCACTTGAGAGCTCCCAGCCCAAATCCCTGCAGCAGCCCAGAAGCTCTCCGCATTGCTGGGGGTCTGGGTAACCGCGCTTTATCCTGAGCTTTTTGTGTGGTGCTGACAGCCAGGCATGGAAGAAAGCTGAAAAACAGCAACGTGCTCTTTTGTAATCTTGCTGTCTTGCTTGGGACACTTCACTCTAAGCGATAAGACCCAATCAGTGGTGAAGGTATTCATAACTGAGAGCAAACATCCGCTATCTGGCTTTCAGTAGCTTCCTCGGGCTGGCTGTTCAAGTTTCCTAATGCCTTTAAAGACCTCAGACCCCTTTAAACTAAAGACACTATTTTAAGGAACTCGATGCTAAACATGTTTTTGCCATCAATAGGAGCCTGCCAGACACCTCACAGCAGCTGGTAAAAGGGTTTGCCTGTTTACACTGACCACAGGACTTACTGAATAGCAACGTAGTTAATGTGATGAAAAAAGCTCCTAATTTTCAACTAAAGATAGAACTTGATAGATTTATTTAATAAGCAGCTGACTTGGAAAATACAGGTGTCTCCAGAGTGCCATGCATGATCCTGCAGTGCCACTCAGGCCACCTCCCTTCTCCCTGGCCTTTGGTGCAAAAACCTTCCCAAATGCTAAATGTTGCCTAAACACAGATAAATTTAGGAAGTCGGATTGACTGCTCCTTGCCACAGTGTGACTGACAGCTTGCAGAAACTAGGGAGAGAATTAATGTGTTTAACAGTGCCACAATAATCACAATATATTTACATTTTTCTGACACATTAGTCAAACATTTATCACTTCTTAAAATGCAGCTATGATACTTTGTCTAAACTGTCATGAGTCACAATGTAATTACATGGTAATCATATGGCAATTAATTTATATGATATTCATTTGAAACAGAGAAGAATTAGGCTTGTGATAGCGTGCAAAATTAACAGGCACACCAGACAAGGAATGAAAATCAAGCCACTGGTAGAAAAAAAAAGTAGGAAAATAAATCTTAAAATCAATGTTTAAACAAATTGCTCCAAGCTCTAGGGAAAAGCTATGAGACGAAACCATCTTAATTTTGTCTTTCTGAATTTCTTTCTGAAACAACCCCTCAGAAGTTTTCTTTTTAAACTTCAGTTTAACCCCTTCCACCCAACGAAAAGGATCTTGTTGATCACCCTACAACATGCATTTTAACAGTTTCCAAACTGAACTACATAAGGAAAACAAACAAAACATGAGGTCAACACACTAATGAAAAGCTCTTCTGTGTCCCTTTTCAGGATTTCAGGTCTCCAGGTCGCTGCCAGGACTTACAAGATGCTCACGTGCCAACAGACAATCATGGCAATAACGAGTTCTCCTTGCTTCAGAGACCTCCAGCCTTGCAATCTCTTTTTCTAATATATTAAATAACTGCAGGTGAAAACTCGCTGTCTTGGGCACCGACCTCTGGTCACCAAGCTGAACCCTCTGGTGATGGGAAACTCCCAGAGGGACAAGGTCCGAAGGAGGCAAAGATGGTTCAGTCACAATTATAATATTGTCTCTGTCCAAAACCTAGGAGCAGGATGACTGGGAGAAAAAGAGATAAGCTAAAAAACCAAGGGGTACCCACCAAAGACGAAGTTCAGAACTTATGAAAGGCCTTGAACAGCAACATTTTAACAGCAACAGAGAGTAAATAGTAAAAAAAGAAAAATATTTCACAGTGAAGAAAATTAAGATGCTGTATGTGGTAAATTATTCCATTTACAGCTTCCTTTTAAAAAGTCATACTAATTAATGACTTCAGCTAATCTCATTCTTATTCACAAGACAGCCTGTATTTATTTTGCAAAGAAAATGTTTAAATGGAATAGCCTATTGAGAACTTCCTAACTCATCTTCAGCAGTTGTCTTGGGAAACAGCACTGTAGTCATATTTAATACATGCACTGTGTACAGCAACTTTGATGAAAAGGGGAATAAAATTATACAATTATTGCATTAATTATACATTATACACTTTTGTACAGTGGCCCTTGGTGCTTTTCAGAATAGCTGGGTCACCTGGAGGAAAATCGCACTGCAAAGCTTTTTCATTAACACTCCAAGCAGCTGTAAGAACAAAACCCAACAGTTACTTGAAAATAAGCCCCATGGAGTAGATGAGGTGGGGTGCAGGGGTCATGCAGTATCATATTCCCAACAATCCTCTTATCCTGCTTTGGTCTTGGAAAACACTGATTCATTCTGGCTCCTCACCTCGGGATGCTCTTGAAACATGTCTGGAACCACTGGGTTTTGTCCAGCAGTTTAAGTCAACCTGACACAGTGCTGCCATAATTTCCCCATCCCCCTTATCCTCACCTGCTCTCATCCAACCACAGTGCCTGGCCCAGGAGCTCCCATGCACTGGGAAATGGGAAGCACCATTTTGGTGGCCCCCCTCATGAGGGAGCTCCTTGTGCACTTGAGATAGCATCACCCTGCAGGAACATGTTCTTTCCCTGTCATGCAGGTCAGGGAGCAGCAAATCCCAAACTACAGACTCCATGTGCTGACGTGGAGTCTGAGAGGCTGAAGGTGCAGCCACCATGGCAAATGTGGTGCCAGGAATAGCACAGTCCCCACTACTCTGAGCCCCCATGCCTGGTAGCCAGCCAGGCCACCCACTGCTGGTGCCATCTTGGCAAAATCACCAAATGAGTCAGGTCTGAATAAAAAACCCAAACTGTTTCTGAGGAAAGACCAGAGGAATGGTGGCCGGCATTGCTCTGGGAAGCTCCAGCCACAACCAGAAGATGGTGGAGGTGACGCCAGATGTGGGAGGGGACGCTAACAAAGATGCAGGGGAACCTGTGCAAAAGGGTTAAGCTGAGGCGTCACAGCTGCCTGGGGCCTTTCACGTGCGTTGATTTACAACTTCTTGGTGCCTCACTTGTGAAATGGGGCCCAAAATGACTCTGCCCGTCCAACAGCACAGAGCAGAGCCCATCTCGTTCAGGACACGGATGACAAATGGTACTTGACAGCATCCCATCACTTCTTATATATCACAACTTCATTGCCAGCTGTCATACTGCAGAGCCACTCTCAGGCTCCTCCCCTGAAGTATGGGGAAGAAAATAGTTATTTCAAGCTCCTGATCCCATTTACTGGTGGCCTTTCTATTTGTGTGGGGTAAATACACCAAGGCTTAGGCAAATAATGAAAAAATAATAATGACCTAATTAATTCTCTGATTGATTTGATAAATGCTCTCCAAACAGAGAGGAAAATGGAATCATAAATAATGTACTCTTCCGTTGATGGAAACAGTTTCGAATAAACCTGCACTGGCTCAGTGTTTGCTGAGACAGCTTCAGTCTGCCCACAGGTACCGCACCTGCCAGGAACTGCCAACCTGAGTTCTGATGTGCTGTTGCTCCATCTGATGCAATGCCTGATGTTTTAGGAGCAAGGTGGAGGGTGCATAAAGCAGCTGAGGCAAAGAGATGTCCTGGTCCAGAGACATGAGACGGTCACTCCTTTTACCCATCGCCCTCCCTGACTACAGCGTGTGCACGTTGAACTGCACCAAGTCTGTGTTTACAGGTGGGCAGAGAAAGGCTTCAAGTGGTTTGGCCTTTTCTAAAACCCAAAGTCCCATCCGGCTCAAGCTCAAACACAACAGGGAGCTGCTGTGCCTAGGCAGGAGCTGGTACCCCCACACAGCACCTCTTACCCAACAGTCTCCCCAACACCCACAGCCTTCTTCAGGCTCTGCAGCAGACCCATCCTTCTCTCCTTGGCACGTGCCTGAGGCAGCCGAGCTCGCAGGAAAGGCTTCAGCTGAACTTTGTGTTTGTTTCTGGCTGCCCTCCCTGCCTGCAGAGCTAACACCGACAGCTCTCACAGCGCACCTCTGTGAGGTGCATAGAGAGCGGGCTGGGCAAAGTGCCAGCAAATAAATTATTTATCATATTATCGAGCGGGTTTAGCTGATCGATATGAAGAAACCCCCAAATGCACTGAAATGCTTAGCAAGGCAAAATCCTTGCATCTACCAGATCACTACACCGGTCTTTGCAAGGACTGGATTCTTCTCTGGATTCTTCTGGAGAAGGACTTGCAATGCACATATGCATGTTTGTAGTCAAACCCTAACCCCACTGCCCAGGGCGTCACCAGCCTGCGGGCCACAAGATAAGCACTTTCAAGACTTACCAGAAGTATCTTGTTCCTGCTTTATATGCTCAAATCAGTTTTCACAGATGACTCTTTATGAAAAATGCCTCAGTGGACTATAAATTCTGCCATCTCTTCTATGCCTGCTCCAGGCTCCCATTAAAAATAGCAAAGACAACTAGTTGTACATAAATAACTTATACATCTATGGATAAAGCCAGTCAATGTGGGAGATCAGATCCAGCTCAATTACTGCCTCCATGACAGCAATGGGAAAAATACTCAACCATGACCTATTGTAAATCCAAGAGAAAAGGCTCCAGCAGGGACTGAGCAGTTCCTGTGCTAATTGTACATAATTAAACAATGTAACAGCACCCTTTACAATAATTTCAATGAAGTTCAGTGATACACACATTTACACATTTTATTACAACTTCTGCGATCTTCGTTTTGTTTCATTTATTACATTTCTTACGGAGGCAAGAGCTCTTTTCACTACAACAAAATCTGACCTGCATTTTTATGAATAACTTGTTTCCATCAAATTTTAACCCAGCAAAGAGAAGGCAGATTTGATAAAATGCCATGGAAAAATCCATCCTTATTAGTTTGGAGAAAGTTTTCAAAGAATAAACATATCAGCACGGGGGGGAAAAAAACCATCCATTTTTGGTTGACCAAAGTAAACTGCATATTAATCTCGAGTGTGGCAAATAGCTCCGCCTGGGAAGGGGAAGGAAAAACACACTTGAAAAATCAAGGTGCTTACTGCTTTGGAGTTTATTAGAACGCATTATTTAAAACAAATTAAGAACTTGGAGATGAACAAAAAAATTTCAATCGTTGCAAAGAAACGCTTTGCAGGACTTTGGTTTGATGAGTAAAATAAAAAGATTTCTCGCTTGGGGCAACCCCAATTGACTTTTCTAATTCTTTCCCAGTTCAGCTGAAGCGACAAATATTTCTACAGCTCTGGCTTTTATAGAAGTTTGCTTCTCTTGGTCACAAATCCTCCTTTGCCACCTCCCTCACCCAGGTGCTGCAATCTACTATTAGGTCTCTCATAAAACATCACCCATTACCTTTTTTCCCCCTATTGCAAAAGCTTTATCATTGACAGCAGGAGAATACTCACGAAACATCCTTTCAATGCCACCAAAAGAGCACCCACTCCCCAAGCTCCACTCCAGCTGACCAAGATGAAATCCCACCACTGAGATGCCAAGAGTGCTCGTGCTCATCTCTCCAGCATGTTTTTCCCCAAAGGTTCCGGGCTGAGCATCGCATCAGTTTGGCCTCAGTGATAACTTTCAGTGAACAGCTTTTACAGGGGACAGTCCCCCGAGGCTCTGGCATGTGCAAAAAAAGTACATTTTTAAAGCTAAAACGGAATAATCCATTTAACTTGTACCAGGGGAATGCAATACCTGGCTGCTGTACAGTGCCTGCATTTCAGCTGTCTGGCTGCAATTTACCATTGCTCCAGTGGGAAAGTTTGAGAGGTCTCCTGAGGAACACTTTGAAAATAAAAAAAAACCAAGGTGAAAACCCCTGAATGAAAACACGAGGAATTGATTTAGGAATCTTAGAGGCAAAGATGATTATGCACCACCTTACATTTCTGGGATGAAACTCTGCCAGGCACCGAGAAGAGGAGCAGAGGTCTTATGATGAAACGACCACGTGCTAAAGCTGAATGGGTGGCTGGGGTGAAAGACAGAACAAGATGAAGATACCTGGACTCCGACACAGACAGGAGCAAAGCTGCCTGTTAAGCACAGTCAGATACGAGGTTTGCTGGGATCCCTGGGAGAAGTGTCTGCTTGGCCATCATTGCATGCAAACCGTGGAGTAATCCAGCAAATGCTCTTTGACAGAGGGCAAACTGTCAAAGACAGACAGAGGGTTTCACACTGACAGCCCCAATATAAGGGATTGTGGTTTACCCCCCCCCTTGCACTTAGGGAAGCAGCACGTACGTCCTACCTGTCCTCCTGTTCCTCCTACCAGCCTTGTTGCACAGCCTGCCTGGTTTATTGCCTCTCTTTGAAGGAGGCAAACCTCTGGGGAAGCATATCAGGAACAAATCGCAATCAGTCT
Organism: Mohoua ochrocephala; assembly: GCA_013398855.1. Taxonomy (NCBI): domain Eukaryota; kingdom Metazoa; phylum Chordata; class Aves; order Passeriformes; family Acanthizidae; genus Mohoua; species Mohoua ochrocephala. The sequence continues at coordinate 287,097 of VZTA01004148.1, forward strand.
TCATAAAAAATAACAACAATAAGGGAAAAAAAGCGTGGCTGCCCACAACAGCTGGCAGCTTTGCCTCCTACAGTTACCTCCATCAGCCTCTCTTCCACGCACTCTCCTGATCGTGCAAAGCAAGCCAGAAAAATGAGGAGACATGGAAAAGGAGGAAGGAGAACCTCGGAAGCAATAATAGGCTATGAATCTGAAATTTGAACAACAGCCTCTTTTTTTCTCCTGGTAATATTGTTCCAAGCAGCATGGGCTTGTAAAAGTCTAATCACTTCCCATCTGGCTCATCAATCACACAAGGGAACTGGTCCCTCGCACAACAGAGTGAGCCTCAAATTGGCTCCCACCAATAATAAAAGATAGTGGAGAAGGACAATCCCTTCAGAGGATTGTTTAATAAATCACGGTTAGACAGGGAACACGAGAGAAATGGAAAAGATCTCTTGGAAAACCAGGGCCATTCAGTCCCACACGGCTTACATTATTGATACCCACTTGCTTCGACCAATGCTCCTTAGTGAATTTCCATATTTTGATTCTTGTTATTCAACATCATCCAAAATTAAACATGAAACTTTAAATATTTAAAACCAGGCCAAGGTAGTAATTGGAGCTGATGGAAATTGCATGCTGGCACTATTCCTGCTGCGTGTGCTTGCCTGGCTGCAAAAATGCCAGAGACACACTGTTGCTACTCCTCTATTTTCAGCAGTTGCTGACATTTTACTGTAATTTATTCTCATTTTATCTTCTTCTTAAAAATAACAACAACAATGCTGTCCTAATAATAAACCAACAGCTCTGACGTCCAAAAGACCTTTTGGCAGAGGACTGTTTCTGCCAGTAAAGGGTGCCCAAGCTCGGCACACGTAGATGTCTTGCGGAGCACATCCTGCCTTTTAGTCATACGTTTTCCTTTCAGTAGCCTTTCCTTTCCAATGAAGGGGGGCACAACTGTCAGCCACCAGCAAGATCCCATTCCAGCCTGTATGTGGTGCATTTTTTGATGGCCTCCTCCTCCACTTTTATCTGTCAGAAGCACTAAAGACTCCCACAAGCCATAAAGTGTTTCTGACATTCATGGCTTTTAGATCCTGGGTTTCAAAGAATTGCTGAAGGTTATGTTGATTAAGCCCAAAGACGTATTTCTAGAAAGCTGTAGCTTAAATAAAAAAGGTGTTTTGCTGTCACAGCGATCAGCCAAAACTGTTACTGAACCAGAGCATATGGGAGACGAAAGCCATCAGAGAAACGTGTGATGTTCCAGGCTGCTAAGATTTGTTCTCTCCAGCAGAGATCAGAGGCAGTGGGAAAGCAGAGGAGGCATTTAGCTCAATTAAAAAATAAACAAATGAAAACAAAGTCTTGTATTGAGCGAGATGATGGCCGATTACCTGCCAGTTAAGTGAGGGCTAAGAAAAATCATTGCCTCTTAAAAGGGCTATCAGACAAAAGTCCTTTTTGTTTTGTGAGAGCCCCAGAGGGGCACTCTGAGATGCCTTTGGAGGATGGTGCTGGAGACGTTTATTTAAGGAAACAAGAGAAACCTTGACCGGGAGCTTTCCTGAAGCCAAGATGAAGGCTGGCTCCTTTTCCTTCTGAGAAGTCCCTGCTAACCACACACAATGGGATTCATCCTTCGGGCAAATTAACATCCAGTGGATGCTGTCTGCAGCAGATCTGATAAACATTTGCATCCACTACGAATTCATGCAATGATGGAGCATTAAAATTTCATGGGACAGAAAGAAAAATTGAAAATTGTTTAAGGAGCTGTTGAGTTCAGGCTTCTCAGAGTTGCAGGGATAGTTCAATCAGCAGACATTGTAAAACTACCAGTTGCTTCACTTAGCAAAATTTCAGCCCTTATTGGAAGTAAAAATATATGTAATTTCCTTCCAGAAGGAGCACCCCAACACTTTAGGTACAGCGAGGGCTTTCACCAACAACTAAAACTTTAAAAGAAAAACCATGACGAGGCCTCACAATCTGAAGGCACATTTGGAGAAAGGTGACCTTTTACGGGAGGAGCTGAGGTGCAGAAACACAACCAAAATGATTTCTTTTTACACTGAAAGCTCAGGGAGTAGGTGAACTCTATTCAAAGTCATTCAAATAAATAGGATTTTTATAACTCCTGGCTGCAGGCTTAGCTGGCTCCAACGTGTTTGCACGGGTGTGCAGATTACCTTATTTGAAATGCTTCCCTTTCAGGGCTGATATTTTCAAATTCATCTTGTTAGATGGAGCTAAGGACACCAGGCCTGGGAATACTGAGTGCTGTGAGGTCTCTTGGGAACAGCTGCTCCAGACCTCCCAACACGGGGTGGTGTAAAACCCTGCTTACAGTGCTCCCCTTTCCCACCACTGCCTACAGAGAGGCAGAAAGCTTCCAAATGCCACCTGAAAAATCCTCTTTTTCAGAAAACAGAGATACGGGTGGGTAGTTCACTCCCCCCGCCCAGTGGCACAGAAGCACACTGGGGAACTTTCCAATGATAACCGCCGTGTGACACCTGCATCCCTGCGATCCACCAGGGCTAAAGCACACTAATAATTACCTCTTCTATTAAATAAATACTACACATTTGGGTCAAACACCAGGCTCACAAAGCCAAAGCAAAAGCGGTATTTTAACATTTTGCCAGCATTTGCTTGGTGAATACTTGCAGCCAGCTCTATTTAGCCACCAGCACAAGCCGAATCGATCCCAAAGCAGGGGATGGCAGGGCTGCTGTGAAAGATGCCAACATATCCATGTTGGTATAGATTTACATGTGCTGGACCTACTCTGCCCAAGGAAATGCTGGCTTGCCTACCAGGAATACCTCTAGCTATGCCATGATTTCATGATTTTGGGACTTTGCTGTTTCATTAGCCTAGTCCAGGCGTGTGCCGGCCGAGCACGCTCCATATTGATTTGCAAGGCGAGGAGTCTTCATTGCAAATGAAGCAAAAGTTCTCAATTTCACGAGAAACTTCTGCTTAAAAGGCCAATAACATCAAGCAAAAGACCACGTGAAAACACTTGCTTTGCAAGGACTGATCTCCTCTCACGCAATATGCAGTGCTTCCCAACAGGCTCTAAGCAGACGTATTTGACTTTACATTTGATCACTTTGAGTGATTAAGGTGTCCCCCAACCAGGGACACTTACAGGCAGTGCAGGAAATAAATGCCCTTTTAAGCACAGTTTATTCTTATATATGCATTGTTCCGCTAAAATAATTCACTGCCTCCTAATGAAATGAGCACGACTGGCTCCAGAAATGAATGAATACTTACTCCCTGGTGATGGGTATTTATGTGCAGGGACAGAGGGTCTGTAATACAAGATCTATCCTTAACGCCCGAACCTATTTTATCTTCATTTCACATGATACAAGTGAACTGAGTGTTGTTTTGGGACATAATTGATCTATAGCTGAAACGAATTGGCTCTGCAGCTCAGTGAGGAGACGAAAGAGTGGATAATCTGTAGTCTAAAACCAGCTGTTCTGCTGAGATCAAATTATTACTTTGGCACTGAAATGATGAGCTGACAAGGGAGCGTGTTCCAGCACCTGCCGTCATTACTGGGCACCGCTGCCGTGACCTCCGGCCACGCTGCTGCTGGGCACCAGAGCTAATTGACAGCACAGGTGGGTCAGCTCCCACTTCCTAAGCTGATGAACCTCACCTGGCCTCAATTCCGAATGCCAGCATTTTCAGGGAAAAAACAGGCAGAGGGGGCAGGCAAGGAGGATGCCCAACACCGGTTGGAGAGCTGGGACTGCAACCAGCACTAGCAAAACCTTGTAGGTTGAAGCTGGGCAGCTGTCTCCACTCTCTATGGCAGTTGTAACACAGCATAAATACCTGCAAAGATTTTCACCTTATTTCTCTCTGCTTGCATATTGCTGACAATTATTTGGAACTGAAGTTCACTGCATCCCTTCCTGCAGTGCCCTTCCACAGGGATCCAGGAAAGGGCTGTTTTTAATCATCACACGAATGGGACAGAAATGCAGGGAGGACACAGGTTTGCCATTGCCTTTTCTTTTTCCTTCATCATCTTCTGTGCTTCCCTGATATTCAGAATGGATTTTGCTTTCTTAGGCCTTCACTCTGGATCATAGTTTTAAGGGTGAACTGTCATTATTATTCCTGGGGTATGTATTACACCAGGGGGTTGTTGCTGGTTTACAGAATTTAAGCCAACCCTGTTGCACATCTCAAGCTCCCCTGTCTGGAGGCAGCAATATACAGATACTTCCACCATCACCATTGATATCCTGAATTAGACACCAATTTGTAATATTGTACAGTTTTTTTGCTGGCACTTTAGGATCTGAGTCAATCCCAAAACATGAGAAATCAGAATAAGTGGTGACATCAGGGTCTGGCCACCATTCAAGCTCTTGGACCGCTTGGCTACGAATCTCTCTTTCACCACATTCAAACTGAATGGCATTTACTTTGAGGGTTTCAGCTCCATGTTTTGCTCAATAAGGTTGTTTTCTTAAAGCATGAGCATAAACTCTCTCACAAAATATATTTTTGGTATAACCACTCTCCAGTGAGCAACATTAAGCTATCAGTATTATTTTTCCTGCACAAAACAGTGCAGGTTTGTCAAAATCAGCGTGATATTTCTGCCTTGCCTTTTGACATTTTCAGGTTTATTATGTTCAGACGTTACCTCAAAGCACTTCATTCCTTCTCTCTGGAAGGACTAATGACCACCAAAGGAGGAAAAGAAACACTGCATGCTATTCAGTACAGCATGCAGACTCTATTACCCTTTGAGTTAACTTCAAACGTGAGTACCAGTGGATGAGACCAGTTGTGCTTACCCTGTGGAAGTACTGCCGTGAATAGGACTAGACCCTCAACGTTTTAACCAAACCTTTCCTGTTCCACCTTTCCATGATGATATATGACCCCAGGCACATCTCCCCTGAGAAGACAGTGGTACCCGATTTCATACCCTGCAGGATTCAGCACTCAGAACCAGTTCACGTGTGGTTACCACAGATATTCCTGCTGGCTGCTTGTTGGGTTGGGCAAACCCATCCTCAATCCCCCAGTCCCACAAAGACACATCCTCTATCACACCCTGGCCAGCTCCAGTCCCTCAGCTCCTCAGACCAGACCCACACAATGAAGCAGCTTTCACCAGCACACATCCATGAAAACGCTCCCTTGACACACCATTTTTGAGGAGGATTCTCAGGAAGGCCAACTCCTCCCTCTGCCCCAGCCTTCCTGGGCACCCACACAGGATCAGCATGACTGTGGGGCTGTAATTTGTAATTAGTGGCCAGGCTTGGGGTGGGAGCATTGTTGCTGAATTCTGCAATCTGCACAATTGTGCTGACATTTCTGAACTATAAAAGCCCTACGGCTGGCATCTACAGAGGAAACCTTTAAAATTGATCCAGTTTAGCACAAAAACTGTTGGCTAAGCCTCAATCCGTCCCTCTGCTCCTCCACCCCTTGACACAGCTTACAGCAAAAGACTTTGCTTTTCTTTTCATATGGATTTTAACAGTAATTCAAGCTCATTGATCCAGGACTCTGAGTCAGTGTATTACAATGCAAGATTATTCAGCTCTCTCACAGTTGGTTTGTCTAATTTCATTTTATTCCATAATAAAATGGGATTGGAGGGAGGGAGGGTTAGAGGAAAAATTGGCAATGTATTGCCTAAATGCTCAAGAAAACAGAAAAATGTTACTCAAAGGAAAGTGTAACACGCTTCCACTCGGCACAGGCTGCTATACCTCAGTTACACATGTAGGTATATTCCTCTCCATACCACATCTGTGCTTCCGACTGCCATCTCTGTTCCACTGAAGGGTTTGAGAGGGTGGGTGGACAAAGAGAACAAATAGGCCTTAATGACTTCTGAGCAAAGCTTGTCAGTGAACAGCGCGAAATGGTGGGGTTTATACCATCTCCTAGCTAGGGTCAAGACTTCAAATCTCATTACACTCACCATTTACACCACACAATCTTTCTTTCTATTCTTGAAAGATAACTGCTCATTTGCTTTACACCTAAATTATAAATCCATTTATAATTTAAAAGTTTTTGCAACCACAGTTGTTTTGGGGGCTATTTTCCATTGGCTGATTTGACTTTACTCTGCTGTTTGTTTTCCTTAAGCTTCAATAGAAAGCCAGCATTTCCAATCACACTGGTAGGGGAGAGCTTTACATTTAAAGAGTAAGATCATTAACAACATAAGGTGGTTGAAATAAAGGGTATAATTGGTTTCACTGGCCTAGAGGGAAGATCAGCTTTGAAGAGAAACAACACCTAATAAAGAAGGTTTGCACGGTTTTATTTTTAATAATGTCCTCCCCTCCACTACCAGCATTTTTATAGCACTCATCCCAGCAGCTTCTGCAGTCTGGCTTAGCCACATGTATTTTGCAGACACCCAGGCATCAGACCCCTCCATGGACGGTCACAAGGAAGACTCTGATGAGGCATTCAACAAATGGAAAAGAAATAAATTGATAGTCTGTATTTAATTTTTAAAAAGTAACAAGCCTAGACAGAGCCGTAAGTCCAAACAGTTATTTTTGTTCATGTTAAGTATTTGGCTGCTGGTCTGTATTTTCATCCTCCACACGTGACTCCAGCTGAACTGCTGCCAGCCTGCACCCATCCACCGTGTACCTCTGTGGGAAACACTCTACCTGGAGCAGTGATCCTTATGTCCTGGGCATATTTTTGGTCCTGGAGCCTCTTGCACCTCATAATTTCCCAGCAAAGTGGTGGGAGTACTGTGGAATGGCACACTCTCACAAGCAGGAGCACTCCCATGCCGTGCATCCCACACCCACCTGGGCACCCCTGCTGGGCCCAAAAGCTGCCAGAGGGGCCTGTGAGGTTCAGCAGGACCAGTGAGAAGGACAGACTTCCACCTCATATCACAGGGAGGACTGGTGCAGACCCTGGGCACAGGGGAGCCACTCCACATCATCTCCCCAGTGCTCTGCTCTGCCTAACCAAGGGCAGCTTCACTGCAAACACAAAAATGGGATAACGAGTGAAGAGGATATTGTTGATCTCGAGCATGTGTGTGGGTCTGGGCTACTCTGAATAATTTAAGTCAGGCTTCTTTTATCTCCCTCCTGCTCCACAGTGACTACCACTGCCTTGCACATGAATCAGACAGGCTTCCCAAGCAGCTGGAGATGGGGCGCCTGCTACACAATAGGAGCTGAACGGGAAATGCTAAAAGACAATTTAAAGAGACTCCTTAATCAGCCTGGACTTTAAATCTTGACCTCTCCTCTCTACACATGATACAGCTGAAGGATGCTCACCCTTATCGAAGGAGACACAGGGAAAGAAAGGCTGTGGGAGAGCTGGGGAAGCTCTTGGCCACTGCCAACCCAGAGAAGGGGCAAAACAAACCCCATGTTGGGATCCATCCCCAAGTCCCCAAGAGCTCTGGCAGGGGGGCCTCTCTGAACTCCTCCTTCATGGGGAAATGCATAACAAAGGGCAGACTGATATCACCTACTCATCACTCCACTCCATGAGAATGATGGCATGAGTTTTATACAGCAAATCAATCATGGGGACATGGACATGGGGATGTGGCTGCTACTGCCCCAGTGGCTTTGGCAGCACTTACAAAGGCAGCCCTGCAGCAGGTGGGATGTGAGGAGCAGCCCAGTGCCATCCCCAGCAGACTCAACCTCTTCTGGAAATCTGCAGCCATCCTCCATTACAACCTCCCCCGAAAAAATGCTTCCCGGGGACTCTCAGAGCGCTCAGCAGGCACAGACACAAATCTTCGCTCCACAGTCCATCGCTGCACCAAACACCCAGCTCTGCATTTCCACAGACTCCAGCTCTGCATTTCCACAACACCAACTCTCCTCCTAAACACAACTGATTATTTCAAATATACCTTTCATACCAAGCCACCAAAAATAATTGCTAAATAACATATGGTAATGACCATATATTTGGTTACAGCTTGGCAAACTCAGCCTGAGGATCAATTGTATACTGACCCAGCCTTTTAGGGAGAAGGAAGGGGAGGTGTGAGCAGGGTCCCTGAGCAGCCGAGTTGCATCCAGCAGCAGCAGCCAGAGGCTTAGACCAGACGCTTCAGCACAAAATGAGCAGCACCATGTCCTGTGTCTACAAAAAATGGTTTGAAACCACGACAGGCAGTGCTAAAAAAGAGGATTTTGAGCATCCAAGGGAGGCACAGGGGCTGCTAAGGGCAGCCTGCAGAGCTACGGGGACTTACCTGAATTACAGACACCTGTAATGAACACTAGGACAGCACAGGAAAGCAGGTGATCTATCAGTATAACACAAGGGGGATAAGGAACAGAAGCACAAAAATAACGTAACACCTCTGAAGACATTTAGGTCAGAAAGTGCTGGATGCCTTTTCCCTACCAGATGGGGGCTCTGGGAGTGGTGGGGTCGGGATGGAGCTGGGTGACCCTCTGTTAGGGACTATGTGGAGCGTAATATCAATATAAAGGGATGAGGGCCATGGGAACACCAGTTACCACAACAGTGCCTGGTATTTAGCTACTCCCTGTGCCTGCAGCATTTCAGTACCTGCTTCCAAGCACAGGACAGGCCTGGAAGACCATGCAAATCTGTGGCATTCCTCTCCTTGGCAATCCAAGCTTCCTAGCCATTCTGGGAGGAGTTTAAACTGTTGTGATTATTTTAAGCTGCTATTTCTACACAAGCAATGGGAAATGGCAGAGGAAGCCATTCTCCTGGAGCAGAGCTGTATCACATATGCCTTCTGCAATTAACCTTTGCTCCCACTCCACCCCCCGAGTCTGGGATGCAGCTCACTTTAAACTCGGCTCAGGTTCACCCAGCACAGCTGGCAGCTGATCACAGCCAGTGTGAAACATTTTGTCTATGCCAGAAGCGTGGTCTGGCATGCAACTGGTCTCTTGTAGCCCATCCAGCTAAGCAGTTGTGTTCAACAGCAAGTTGGAGGTGTCCTCTTTCCACCTGGATTTGTGTGGCACTCACAGTTCTGACCATCACACCGCCGCTGTTTATGTTTTGTTTTCTTACAGGTAAGGTCCTGGGAGGGCAATTACGAACACATAAATACATGTACTTAATTTCCATGTCCGTAATTACCTGGAGGCCACTTTGCCTCTTGCCAGCCCAGGACAAAACACACACTGGCAAGTGATGCAACTCACTGTGTGACAAATGCTACAGGGCGGCCTTGCCCAGCAAACCCCTCACGAAAATCCCCGTTCTGGGGAAGCGCCACACTGCAATGCTTTCCTAGCGCTTCTGGGGAAAATCCCCCTCCACAGAGACACAGCTACCCCCACAGCCTGTCATTCTGGGAACTCCTGACAGGCACAGTACTCCACAGCAATTTCTGTTGAGCAGGGACCTTATTGAAGCCTGTCAGCTGGGCAGTCAGATACCATTTTGCTGCAGAAGGGATGCAGAGCTGTGCTGCCAGGCCTTCAGGAGCCACACACATCATCACACTGCTCTGCCAAGCAATGCCCTCCCGTCTCTGCACACCCCTCCCCGACACGTCTGTTCAGATGCAGACACTCTCTGTGCCGTCTCCTCTCAGCTCTGCCACCAGAGCTTTCAAAAGGGTCTGCTTAGCCCTGTTTTACTGTAAAAGACCAAAAAGCGTTAAAAAAAAACCCCACTTCTGTTTTTTTAACTAGAAGCAGCTCTGAATGCCATGGGGCCAGGCAGCATGCTTTGCAACCCAACTCTTCCCCTGGCTCTCTGGCAGTCCTCGCCCCTCAGAGGGGTCCTTTTCACCAAAACTCGCTCCAAAGATTAAACACAACTAATAACAAAGAATATAAAGCCCAAATGGCCAAATCCCATCTGCCACAGGGTCTAAATGTGACTGTAAGGAACAGGCTAAGGTGGGGCTGGCAGGGGTTCCCACCAAGCATGGGGTCGTGTGTGCTGACAGAGGGGAGATGAGGCCCTACATCTCTGCAATAACTGTAAAATTGCCCCCATGAAACATCCACCCTGTTAAATGTCAGACAGCTGCCCTGCAAGTGTGGCTGGGGGTGCTACACAAGCACTGCTGAGGTAAATGAAAAAGAACCCATAAAGCAGTGGTAGATAATTTTTGAAGACTGTTGATTGCAGTTTAAAATGAGTTTCATAATCACTTGGGAGAGTTATGACAGGGAACAGCACAGAGCTTTGATCATGTCTTTAAAAATAAATAATCTGAATTGGTTAAATAAAATCCAGGCACGAGAAGACAATTTACTGACGGTGAATTGCTAAAAGCCAGGGGATTAGTCAAAGATAACTCTCATTTACCAAATGTGTTTAACAGAACAGAAGTACTTGCAGAAGATTGTTTTGTGATACACTAATTGTGTATTTTTTTTTGAAAATTGAATATGTAGATGTTATTAAGAAATAAGAACAGCCCACAATAGGAACTGTCAGCTCTGCCAAGTGAAACCAAAATAGGTTCCCCCTTCTGTTCTTCAAACAGTTGTTTGCAATATGAACCAGCGAATAATCTGAGCTTTTCTCAAGGGTTTTTTTTTTTTTCTGAAGCCCAAAGCAGGGAAGTAAATCTCAGCTCTCGCCTGGATGAGACTCAAGACACGCACCAGCTCAACCAGCTTATCTGGTTTCATGGAGCAAATCCTAGTGCAAAAGCCCGGCCTGTGCAATTAGGTGAAGCATTCTGGTGGGTTGGGAAGCAGTGGGAGATGGGGCCCAACCCCTTATCACTGTCACTGCTGACTTGCTGGGTGAGCCTGGACACACGACAGGGACAAGGGAGCTCCGAGGGACTGTTTTCCACCCAATTATTTGTCCTGCTCAGGTCAATCACACTCTTGGCAGCACCTATGCCCGTGAAGAGCCTGCCTTGGCTGCAACAGGGAGGCAGGACTGCAGCAGCCATGGGCTGCATTAACCTCAGCCTCATTTCATTGCCAAAGCTGGCAGAGGCAGGACTTCAAAAACTGAATAACCCCTTGTACATTTTCTGTGAGTAGGCTGAGCCTCAGAAGAGGGACAAAGCAAGCCAGCTACCAGCCCAGAGATGTCAGAAATATCTTTCCTTAACCAACACTCAGGCTTAGACACAATTTTTCCTGCTACTAAGTGCTCCTTTCCTCTGCCATGACTCCTATTGTGGCCACAGCACAGGGAAGCAGCAAGCACCAAGCAGCAGGAACACAGCTGGCGGAGCTGGAGGGAAGCACATGCAGAGCACAAGTTCATACTGCAGTTGCTCATAAGAAAGCAATACCAAGACTGTAACACAACCAGGAACCAAAATAAAATACATTTAAGTAACACAGAAGATTTGTACTCCTGCTCTGCACACAGATAAGAACAGCAGGAAAAGAAACAACTGGCATGTGCAATTCCTCACAAAAATCAAGCTCCTCATGATTTGCAGGCCTGGAAGTTTAAGTGGCTGAGCACTTCATTCAGGTGACAGACAGCCCCTTTTAGTCTTCATCAGCAGATATCCAGAGAGCTAACTCATAGACATAAAGCAAATCTACTTAGGGAATAAATGTCTAAATAAATATGAGAGATGGGATGCTGATCTTTTAATGTTCCTCTGCAGGGTAAATAAAATTATGGGGTTTTTTCACTTCAATTCATTTATGCTATTTGTTTATTACTGCATGATGAAAAGGCTCAGCACGCGTACAGCTCACAGGGTCTTGCCTCTGACCTGGAGCAAGAAATTGCCCAGCTAAGCTGAGCACTATGGAGAGGGCAGGTGGGCACACAGAGCCACGGTCCTCATCAGCAGGGGCCACAGATAACCCAGGGTTGTACCAGCGTTTACGTGAAGCGTTTTTGGTGGAGGAAGAGGGCAATTACTGCAACAGAGACTAAAACACTGGAGCAGGCTGAAGAGAGCGTGATGTTGCACGGCGAGTTCACCGTATTTAAGTCTGAGAGAGACAAACAGCCTTTCTCTTAGTTATGTCCCATCTGCCACCTTCATTTGGCCATTAAAACAATTTTTAATATGATAAAACGAGTAATACTGCCTAACTAATGAATGTCGAATTATCGGCATAAATGTGCCAACATTTATTTATTTATTTGCCTCACCGAAAACATGTTCTCTTCTGTTTGGTTTTCTACTTTAATGACTACAATTTATCATACTAACTAGGCCTTCCAGTTTGCTGAGTTTTGTTTCGAGTTCTGCTTTTTTGCTGAGATATCTGTGAGGGGGCAGATGCAGGTAAGAGAAGTAATAAAACTAATAAAAAAGCAATAGTAGCTGTCACCAGAAAAGCACAGGTGACCAAACCGCCTTCATTTTCTGAACAGGGCCTTTCCTTCTTGTTCTCATTTGATGATTTTACTGCCTTCTTTCCACCAATATTTCACGCTACTTATGGCGGCCCTCTGTGAGGAACGCTAATTCCTTAATTTCCAAGTAATTTGCTTTCCCTACCTCCCAGCAGGCAGCATAAGGAGGAAGCAAAGCCGAAGCGGAAGGACTGTCTGTGATGAATTCGAGCCACGCTCAATGGCCCAGTCAGGGGTTTCAGGAGGCACCTGAAACTGCAGAGATGCCCCAGCCAGAGCAGGGATCCTGCCCTCCCAGGAGCAGGATCTGCCACCTGTCCAGCGCGTTGGGGAACGCTGGTCCAGCTGCACCAAGGCTGTATCTATTTCAGAGTAAAAGCATATGTGTTTTCCCCACCTGTCACAACTGTGAAATGTATGGATAGCATTTACTTCCGAGGCATTAGTCACTCAAATTAACAGGCAATCTGTTAGTCTGAGTGCAATTAGCACCCCAAACTTTACTCCAGACATGTCTGGTAGCTGAATTTTGTTCGCAGATCTTTCAGCAGCCTGGTGTACACTTAAATATACGCCAATGTATGGCGTGGCAAGGCTGTGAAATCCCCAACAAATTCAATGCGAAGCAAAGCTAAACACACTGCTGGAGAGTTGGCTTTGCCTTTGCTAGAAACTGTGGTGGAAAGTTCACAGTTTTACAGACTGGAATTGAGCACTCAGCTCACCCAAGACCTAGCAAACGGAATGAGTGAGTGTAACCCAACCAGCTGGGGCTGCCTCCCACTGCCTCTTCCTGCTGCCGGATTTAAACTCCACCGCTCCTGCCACGTGAACATGCCACTTACACACAGACACGCATCCTGGAACATGACATCAGCATTTTTCAGAGGTACAGGCGAGCAATATGAGCAGTGTAAACCCTTATCTGTGTCATGGAGAGTACAATCACAGCACAGACTGCAACCACGCTGCCACAAGCTGCCTTTTCTACCCTAGCCCTCAGACCTACCTTCCATACTACAGCCACATTATCTGCAGCATCCTCAGATGCTCACCTGGATCACTCCTTTAGGGGGATATTTCCTTAAACATAAAGAATGTGAAATGCCAAATAACGATGGGCTTAAGTTCTTTGAACTCAGTGTTCACCTTTCTCTCTTGTGATTGCCAGCATGGCAACGGAGAATCTGCAAACCACATTGCAATGTTCCTTCACAAATCCAAAATTTGACGTAAAGAGAACTGAGGGAATACACAACCCAGGCTCCCCAGAAGCAATACACCCTTCATTTATCACAGACTTCCCGTGGATGCAGGAGATTCAGTTAGGCTCATAGCTCCAGTCTCATATCTGAAGAAGGTTTTATGTTCATTCAGCAATCACTTTTCTTCTTTTTCTTAAATGCTCCACAAACATTGCCCAGAGTTCTTCCCTTAGTCTATCAACCAGTCCATCATATCTAGCATTTTATTAGGATTAGCTTCTCCAGTCCTCCAGTGTTTATCTGCATGATTCTCTGACCTTCCTAAACCCCACCTAACCTGCCCTGTACCTGCTGGTAACACAAAGTGAGAGACCTGCAAGGTGTCGCCTTCCAGTGTCACACCTTTCTCCCCCACATCCTGGATAAATCTAAATGACTCACACTCAGAGCACCTGTCACAGCAATGACATTGCTCTTGTTCTCTGCACATCCCCGACATTTTATCATCCTCTTGCATCACAGTGGAGCTGGTGGGAGAGATGCCTGGTCTTTTCCAGCCCAGCACCCATCGCTGCTCCCCCAAACACAGAAGCAGAGGGAAGGAGAACAGCAGCCTGCTTACCCTCAGGAAGGAGAGGTCTCTGTTGTGCTCGATGCTGGTGATCTCCAGGTTGCCCATCACTACCTCGCAGTTCTCATAGTACTTGCGCAGGGCCCGGTACTGCTGCTCCAGGTCAGAGAGGGAGCTCAGCTTGTTCTCAGTGCCGGCACACACTGCAAGAAACCACAGCACAAACAATCAGGCCAGTGTGGAAGAGAGGCACTGGAGCACAGAAGGAAATAAAGTCTGTACGCAGTGATACAGGGAGTTGCAACAAAAATCTGTAATGATTCACACTTGAATATCAGCAGTAGAGACAGGAAGGTAGAAATACAGCCCACGACCATCTCAGCAATTTAAACACCTCTCACCAAATGGGCTGAAGTACTGGTATTTACCACCAAATGCAGAAAGGCTGAAAAGGCAGAAACGCAGGGAAAAGGCCAAGCAGGCTGCCCCCAGCACCTAAAGGGTCAAACCTATGTCTCAGTAAACCCATATCAATTCCACCAGTGACAGAATCAGATACTGGGCAGAGGCGCTCCCATCAAGGGCCGAAGGACACAAGGCTGGAGAGACATGTGTATCCAAGCTGACCTGGGTAATTCAACATTTTCACTATTCTGAACAGTATTTTGGACAAGCCAAGAGCAACCTGAGCAGAAGACTAATACCCAACATTGTTTTCCCCATCACTTTCCTTAAGACCCCAGCTCTTTCCAGCTGCTTTATGCAATTAAATAGGAGAAAAACAACAGCAAAAACCACATTGTCTTTCCACAAGTCCCCAGGCTGAATGCACAGTGGAGATACGTCAGAAAACACCATCCTAATACAGGTTTCAAAGTACACCCTTTAATATTACACTGCTCTGTTCTACATTTTGAAGCCCAGTTCAAAGCCACCACAGAATCCCAGTCTATCAGCCTGCCATGCATCATGCAATGACAAAAAAAATGAGAGAAACAAACACAGAAGCAGCATTTTACACGGTCAGCTTTTCACACATTGCTCAGCCTGCCAGGACTGCCAATGCTGCTTAAATGTTCAGGTGTGGGGCTGGGCTGGTTTTGGTTTGTCTTTTTCAATGCACTTACTTTTCCTCTTAATCAACAGCTTGTGGGTTGTTCTTATCTGTGAGCAAATTAATCTGGGTATATCTAAACTTTTGAAATGGGCATTATATTATGTACAACAAGAGCCTGACAAGAATAGCATTTCTGGAGCCATTCCTACTTCTGGATCAGATCAATACAAACAAAACTCTCCATGACTGGAGGCATAATCAGTAAAATTGGCTAAAATATACTCTTTTGAATGATGCAGGTCCTTTTTATAAATACCAAAAGTAATTAGGTTTCAGAGTGCTACAATTATTGACTGTTTACTTACTATACCCCCTCCACTTTTTTTTTTTCCTCAATAGAAATGGGAACAATTCTCATCTCTGTTCCCTCTGTGGTCTCTCTGCTGCAGAGCTATTTGCTCGTGTGCCAGGGCAATTCAAGCTTCCAGCAGCCTCTTGGCAAAGGGCTTCAGGAGGCAGCCAGAAGCCTATGAGCTGCTCAAAGTTTTCTCCCAAGGAAACTCCCTCTGCCCCAAAAATGGCAGCAGAAATCTGTTCCTGCTGAACCGTGACTCCCACAGGGAGGGAGGGCACAGGCTGGTTTCATTGCAAACCATTCACAGGGTGAAGGGCTGATCACATCATTTTTGGGTCGTGTTTCCAGGGGCTTAAGAGCACGGACCAAAGCTGAACAGGCACTGCAAGGCCTCCTTCTCCAAATACAGGCTGGGTCTGCCCACCATAGGAAATGCTGGAATATAATTTCTTTCTATGACCTGGTAAAAGTAAAATTTCAAAGTTCTTGCTACAGTTAAAAACTTGAAATATTTGACCTATGTTCATTATACTGTGTTGAAGAAAAACAAAACTGCTTGGTTTGCTCAGGTTTTAAAATAGAAACTACCACCTCATTTTGAGGCTTAACTTAAAAGCGTGAACATTCCAATTTTTAAATTTTCTGGTAAAACCTTACCACTTAGAGTAAATCATACCTAAACAAGACTTTATTCATAATATTTTTAACAGCTATTTTGGGAGATTCCCAAGATGGAAAGACGTGGTCATATTGGGACCTCACATGGCTCTGGTGGACTGGGAACACCTGGAAGGATTAACCACTGCAACTAGGAGATGGCACATCTTTCATTTTGAATTACAAAGCCCTGTCCTAGCTCATGTATAGAGCTTTTTCAGAAAAACCTCAAGATCTGCCCTACAAGTATGCCAGCCCTTCAGGGAGACACATGCCTGTGCCTGCCAGGACACCTAAAAATTCTTGCTTACCGATTACAAAATGGGTTTGTGTGTTTCTTCCTTAAATACAGCAGTATCTATTACAAGACTGATCATATTTCCAGCCAGGTAAGTATTATTCTGTCTTATGGCTCCCAAGGACTAATAAATACCTTCTGTTCCATTTTGCAATCCGTGTGAAGGACCAACACAACTCAGAAAACAATTCCTGCAGCTCAGCTAATAAAGCTATATACTGCAACACTGATATTCCACGTTGCACACCCATTAAACGTTTCCCGAAAGCTAATGCAGCCACTTGTTTGCTGTGAGGAGGCAGAAACACCTGGAGCCTGTTCTTGCAAGAGGATTCAGCAGGGGTGAAGCCAGCCCAGATGTGAACCGGGGCTATGAGTTTTAGTTGACTGAGATTAATTTTGTACAGCCAAGCCACTCCAGTAACTACTCCCAGTTTTTGACACGGCTAGTAATCAATTCTTTTGGATAAAAAAAAAAAAACCCTTAAAGCTAATTCAGAATAAATCATGCTGATCCTTTAAATTTATCTCATAGCAATTCCAAGTACTTAATGTCTGTCTTAAGAAGAGAAGCTTCCTCTGAACCTCTGTTACACAGAACATCTCCTTTGTTGCACCTCACACCTGGGCCTTTGCTGCCTGCCTGATCTGTGCCAAAAGATCAATGCAACCCAGATCCTGGCAGCCTGCTCTGCCACAAAACTTGGGAAACCAGGGAAAGTGACTGTCCGGCATTAATCCTCCCAACCCATTGCATGGCCTTGGCCTGGCTTTTGTAGCTCTGTGCTGACTGGAATGGTCATCTCCTCTCAACAACAAAAAATTGGTCACGGATTGCCTCAAATCAAGTCACGTACCAAAAATGATTATCCTACATCAGTTGAGGGGCGCAGAAGTGCACATTTTTTTTCCATTGGTACCCAACCAGCAGTGCAAGCTGATGCAGAAACAGAATTCAGAGCAGGAGAGAGTTCTGACCTGCACAACAAGCTGAAGTCAAAAAGCAAATGTGGGTATAATCATGGATCATTAATAATCCATTATTACAATAAGTCATTAATCTCTCTGTCTCAGGTTTGCAATGTATACTTTTGATGCACCTAATAATTATACCACATTCAAAATACAAAAGAGGAAACTATGCCAGTATTTAAGAAAAGCAGGTTAGGTCCTTCATCACTTGCAGGAGGAAGGGCTGGGACAGTACCTCCCATCCTTTGCAGAGAATCCTTTAAAACAGAGAGATTAGATATTCTCTTGGCAGGTTTTTTAAGGCAAGTAACAACTAACAGGGTAAAAAGGCATTCCTGCCATGAGAGAGAAATGCTGCTGCCATGGACAATCACAAAGGTACTCCTGTTGGCCCACTGATACCAGGGAGCCAAACCTGGGAGGAACACAGGCCAGAAAGAAGGCTGTGAACTGGTACTTAACAAGTTTTATGCTCTATTTTGAGCCATATGAGGCAATTCCCAGCTGCTCCAGGGCAGAAATAATTGTTCTGGGTCTGATTTGCCAAGACAGTTAAAAAGCACTAAAGTAACCGTGTCTGAAGTGGGAGCTGAGCAGGAGTCACACAAGATTCCAAGTACCTCTGCCCCTGAGCTCAACACAGAGCAGGAACACATCCCGTTCACCTCCTGCTCCTCTCCTGGAACAGCAACAGGCATCTATGTGTTGTAGCAGCTCCTTAAAATTAAGTGCCAAAATAATATGTATTTGCAGGGATGTTCCAGCTGTATACAGGCATAAACACGAGCACAACAAAATGTATTTCCTTGTCACACCATGCAAAACCAACATAATTTGTATTTCATGAACCCTCTTCAAAGCACTTCGTGGCATATTGTTAGACGTGTTGTTTTTATACAGCCCCAGAAACGGATGAGCAACAAA
This sequence comes from Mohoua ochrocephala, assembly GCA_013398855.1. Lineage (NCBI taxonomy): Eukaryota > Metazoa > Chordata > Aves > Passeriformes > Acanthizidae > Mohoua > Mohoua ochrocephala. The sequence continues at coordinate 305,439 of VZTA01004148.1, forward strand.
AAAACCAAGATTGGGTGCTTTAACTGTTCCTGCAGCAGAACCTCTGCTGGTTAATAAAAAATACTCATTCCCTGTCTCTAACACAGGGCAAAGAGTAGCAGCTTAAGACGTGCCTCCAGTCTGAAGCTGCTCTCATTGTCGAGCATCCCTGGTCACGTACTCTCTGCCTTGCTCAGGGGAGGCCTCACAGGGACATCTCCACGAGGGAAACACTCCAGCGCTCTTTCAATGCACACCCAGGAAAATCAGACTTCCCCTACATTTTGCCCAAGTTTGTGGGGGAAGCTCCAGTCTGACCTGATTTACTGACATACCACGAATCCCTCAAACCCATCTCTCCACCTAAACGTGCTTGGCCACTCCTGCTCTTTCCACATTCTGACAACAAACCTCACAGAGTGTTCACGTGCAGAGTCACCCACCACTAATGTTATCCCAAAGCTCAAGGACATGCCTCTTGCATCTGAGAAGTCCCAAACCAGCAGTGACAGCACCAAGGCAGTGGCTACTTCTCACCTACATCCCAGTCATGGGGGATTTTGGGTGGGTGCTGGAGCAGAGCACTGCTTGGCCATCACAAAAGTGGATTTCAGGCATTACTCACACATTCACACTTTACATTCAGTTGTTTACTTATTACCAGCTACCTAAAGTGACAGAGTTTCAGCTCCTAATGGCCCCAATTACAACAGTAATAATCGTCTGTATTGAAATGAATTTATGCTTTTCATCAATATTCATGCACATGACTTGGAAATTAATTTCCCATTGGCATTTTTTCATAAAATAGCCAAATCATTCAAACACCCACTCAAAGGTGGAAAATAATGGAGACATTTAAAAATGTCCGTTAGATTCTGCTTTTTAGCTCATTATTTTGCTCTGCTCTGTTGATGATAAATCTATATGTTAAATTAAGAAATCACACTTGCCTCCATCTAGTTCTCCTTCTCCTAATACTAATGGATTTTACAATCCTCCCAGCTCAACTTTTGGAAGGAGATAAACTTGTTTCATTTCTTATTCAACCCCTTTCCAGATCAGCCTACATCTGGAGTACTGAAGAAGAATGGAATCCATTATCTCCACTACGGTCACCCCCACCTCAAATCCCGGTGTCTCACTCCTCTCCCAAAGCACACTCAAAGAAGCAGTGATGAGGCATCCTCCTCACTAACTCCAAGGGAGCTATCTCGAGCATCTGAATGTATTTTCCTTTGAAAAATAAAACATTTATTATTATCTCTTTGGCAAGGATGCAGGAGAGCAGTGCATTTGCCTTGCACCAGCCTCTGCCCAAAGGCAGCACAACCTCCCTTTGTCAGTTTGTCAAGTGCACCAAAAACACAAAGGGAGGCTTAAATTCTTGGACTCACTGGTTTCAGGAATGTCTTTATAAAAGGACAGTCACACGTTCCTTCACCCCAGAAAAGACGAGCCCAACAACAGTCATCATCTCTTTCTAACACATTCTGCTCCCGTACTTCCCACTTATTTACTTAATTAGCTGGTTTTTTACAGACAGCACCATTATCACGGTTTCTTGAAAGGCAGCTAACAGAACTGTTTATTAATAATTGCAAACACTCGGCAATTTGTTAAGACCCCCAGATGGGGGGAATACTCGACCCCCTTAAGGAACAACTAATTACCAGCAATCCCCATTCACTTCTTTCTGCTCCATGCTCTCAGCAACAGCCTGGGCACCCTGTCACAGGCACACAGGAAGGGGAAACACACTTTCAATCCTTCCATTATTATTTTACAGTTCTCCTTGAATGAGCTGCAAAAGCCCCGAATTTTCTTGCAATTAGGCATGTCCTAATGAAGCGAGGGCTGTCTGCACTTACAGTCTTGCAGATGTTTCCCATGAGAAGGCAAAACACTCCTGGAGGTCGCCAGCCGTTTTCCTGTAAACCTGGTGGTTTGGGAGAGCGCTTTAGAATTGGAGGCTTTCTTTCCCTAGGTGGGAGACTGTAATGAAGGAGAGCATAATTTTCTCTGTACTCCTAATTAAAAGCTCAGCTGGCACAAGTGTTTTCCTTCCGCAAGGTCTGCTCTACACTAGAAAATTATCATCCCATCTGAATCCAGTTGCATGCAATCAACCCGACTGCCATGAACCCCTGGACAGCCACATGGCCATGAGAGGAGCTCAGCATGGCCACCCAGCTGCTGCCCAGCCTGTCAGGGTGTCACTGGGATGAGGTGACACAGTACAGGCTGCTCCATGGCAGCATCACTACAGTTTTAATCCCTTGTATACCTGCATGCAAAATTCCAAAGGGCCCGGAAACACAATCCTGGGAGTGCTTTTATAGTGTCATAAAATGGTTTGGATTGGAAGGGACCTTAAAGATCATCCCCCTTAAAGTTCCACCCCCCTGACATGGGCAGGGACATCTTCCACTAAACCAGGTTGCTCCAACCCTCGTCCAACTTTGAACACTTCTAAGGATGGGGCAGCCACAGCTTCTCTGCACCTTAGCACCCTCACAGTGAAAAATTTCTTCCTAACTTTTTAGCTACAATATTAGTTATTTTGATTTTCAAGTTAAGCTCTCCACACCTACCACATTAAGTCAAATTAAAGAATTAACTATCATTTTCATCCAGACTTTCATTTACAATACTAGAAAAGCACTCAAACGCTTCCCCCACAGCCTTTCTTCTCCATGGCATGGAGGAGTGGTCCCTGGGGTGGATAGTACCAGGGACCAAAAGCTTTAATTTCCTGAAATGTGGTCACTAGAATCTCAAATATCATTTCATATGCCATTGTAAAAGCTTTCCATCATTTCCAGAGAAGTTGCAAGGATGTGTGTTACCACCATGGTCCCACTTCCAAGAGAAGCTGATCATATGCCACCTACAAATGGAAGCTCATTCCCAATTTTATGAATAGAAACAGCTGGGCACAGTAGAGACTGACAGTGATTGTGACTCCATCAAGAAGGATTAGCTAAGTGTGATAACACTTTCCCGAGCTGATGGAACCCTCTCCCTGTGCCAAACTCTCCAAAATCCCTTTGGTGGATGCTACACAGCGTATTTTACTGATGTGCCTTCCTGTTCACACCAACCAAAAAACACCATCAAAATGTTGACCAGATTTATACGGCGACATTTCAAGGATATTTTCTTGTACTGATCATGTCAAGCCATCATCACCAGCTTGTTTTATGCCAGTATTTCCAGCACTGTTTCTCTTTTAGTTATGTCGCCTCTATATTATGGTACAGCAACTGGAAAGGACAAAATAGGAATAATGTTGTGCAGGACCTGTATCACACAGTTACCACTAAAAAAGGGCAGGAATTAATACAAGAATTTTTACCAATGGTTCTTCCTCCTCAAGCCTTGGTACCAAATTTTTTTTGCTGTGTACTTCTTCACTTTTTCTCCCTACTCTCCATGAACACACACACACACACACACACACACACACTCTTCCTTTCCTCATTTTGTTCTATTTGAGGGTAAATAGTCGCTTCTTAACTATAATGTAGGTACTGGACTTGACAAGCAATTAAAGCAAACAATTTCCACTCATCTAACTTTGCCAAATTAGTCATCTACCATCTGCTCTATCATCTGGCTCTCCTTGAGGCCTTGCTGTGAATCTGGAAGCACTCACTCTGACAAGGAGGCAGCAGATAAGCCTCCAAGCTCGTTGGGAAGCTGAGGGATGGAGGTGACATGGGGGTGACACGTGGCACCGTGCTGCTCACCGCCACCCCCACCGGGATGGCTTTGAGGAGACGCCTGTGGCTCCAGTGGTCAAACTGGCAAATTACCAGCATGCATGTTGTGATAGGAAAACATTTAAAATCTAAATATTTCTTTTACAGCCACTTACGCAGCAGGGTAGCTTAGGAAGACTGTGGGATTTTCACACCAGATGCAAAAAATAACTTAGTTTATCGAAATATCTTCAGTATTTCCAAGCTACTTCCCAGTGAAGTACATAACCCAAACATGAAATTAACAGACATTATCCAAGGACGATTTGAGTGGTCTCTGCTCCCAGCACCTGGCTTAGCTCAGGTAAGGCTGCATTTTGAGACAACAAAATCGTTTTCAAGTAGCTCTGAAATGCAACACTGGTCTCCTCTGCTCTCCAGCTTCTGAGCACTGGCAGGACCTTCTCCTTTTACCAGGCTTCCATTTTGGGCTCCTTACTGGGCCTCCCAGTACAATTGAAATATCACCAGCATCCCTTTTCCAGCTGACCTTCGCTTCCTCCCCAAAGAAATCAACTCCAGAGCGCAAGTTAGTCCACGCAAACGTTGCTGCTCCGAACCATCACGCAGAGGAATCGCCCTCCCTGTTGCTGCTGAAGAACATTACAAACTGTTCCTGCACTAGTCAGGCACTTGAGTGCGGCACCCAAGATCAAGCGTGTGATTAACTCTTAATGACATGAACCAAAATTCTTCCCTACAGCACCAAAGTACAGACCATCACCAATATCTTCTAAGACTAATAAGCCTGCAGATAAATGACCGTAATGCAAGGCCACGTGTTCTTCCAAGTGCCAAGCTGAAGGCCTAAAAGTGTTCAAGCTCTCCCTGCTTTCCAGCCCTCACTCTTCTCAAGTCTTGCTCCAGTGCAGAAGAAGTGCAGCCTGTTTCCCTTCTATCACTGCGCCACAGTGTATCCTGGCTCCCTACCAGGGCAAAGTGGTGGAAATCTCTACAGGTCCCAGCAGTGAGAAGGATTTGGGTTGTTTTTTCAATGCCAAGGGAAGGACTGGAGGGAAGATGATGGAGCACAAATCCACAAGCACCAGGGGAACACACCCACAGGTGGGAGCAGGGGAACCGGGCACGTGGTCTGGTTTTTGTACGTGTGCCTTCAATGAAAATCAATTTGGTAAGGGATGCCAATAACATCTGCTGTGAGGTTGGACCAAAATCACTTCCCAGCTCCCAAACCGGGCTGCTTTGCTGGGACATGAAGGGCTCTTCCCCCAGGCAGTGCTCTCCAGGGTGCTCAGCTGGCACAGAGCACTGCCCTGGTGCTGCGGTGGTGGCCACATTCCCTTGGCAGCTCCTGCCACTCTGCTGGGACTCACACAGCTCCCGACAGCCACAGGCCTCCGCCTGTCTGCCTCCCTCCCTGCTTCTCCCTTCCCCAGAGGGCCCCCAAATACCGCAAGCACTCACTCAACTTAAATGCATTTTAATTAATGTTGTGCAAACATGCGGAGTTTGTGCGTGCACAGGGGAGCGCGTTCATTCAGCTTCCGCCTGGTTCTCAGCCTGGGAAATCCGGTGGGAGCGCCGGCAGCCGCTGCGATGGGAATGGGATTGCAGCCCTCACTGCCTGTACAATATTGAAAATATATTGGCAAGATGCTCACAAGCCCTCAGATCCTCCTTACTAGTATTTAAGCATCGTTTATGTAAGAGATGCAGCTCAGAGCGGGTAGGTGGGACAGGTGCTTTTATGTCTCTACTGTAACTGCGGGTAATTAGTCACCACTAAAGCACACAGCAAGAGGCGCCTCATTACAGCTTAAGCACAAGCCACTTGTGACATGTAAAAGGTATTTCCCCAAGATCTCCCACAGAAATCTTCCTCGCATTACATTAGTAATTATCACATAACCCAAATACCACCTAATAAAATTATTAAAGTAACTGTTAAATTTCAACACCTAAAGAAAAGGACTGCTTTGGTGGGAACAACCTTGCCAAATTCTGGCAACCCAATAAAGCAAAACTGCAGGGGGACTTAAAGGGAACTGGGAATTAAAGAAAACCAGTATCTCATGGGACACACCTGAAAGGGCCAAGCCATGCTTTGGGTGTCCCCATCACCAGGCAAGAACAGACTCAACACTTCAGAGCTGCTTTGCCCAAGTGCTTCAAGGTGACTGTGCAATGCAGGAGAACGTGATGACAGAAATACCCTATTTTAGCCAATACACACACATCTATTAAGTTGAGACTGAATGCAGTTTATTTTTCATTAATGAAAATAACAGGTTCTCAAGCAACACGATAACCTTGTCAAGCAGGCAGGAGAATCCAGCTCACGTAAGACAGCTGAAATGGTAATTACTTAGACTTGCAAGGAGTGCAGATGAGGGGAATGGCACTCCAGTCGGAGGGAAAGGCAGAGGCCGTGCTGAGGCTGTTCATACACCCAGGTGGACACCGCACCTTGTCTGGAGCCAAAATATGCTGTGTTAGGAACAGAGACCACGTCCTGTTATGGGGTCATATATGTTATGGTCATCAAGTCAAAGAATTGATGTGCTCTGTTACACAAGACTTCCTTACACCAAAGGTTCTGTTTGCCTAACTGCCCGTGGATGCACTAAGTAATAAACCTCATATGTTTTTTTAAAACAGGTGCTTTCAGATAGCAGTTAATAGGCAGGAAAAACAAACTCTCAGTAAATAAAGTCAAGGCAAGAACCTTTTTTTTCTTCTATATGCTGTGCATTAAGAACATGCAGCCCAGTGTGAGGGCAGCATCTTCTGCACAGCCTATCCCTGGTGTGCTGATAACCTCACCGTACATGAGCAGAATATTCAGGGCAAACTCCTGCAGCACTGAAGCTTCTGCCTGTTTTACCTGGGAGGGGAGGACTGCGTGTTTGCGTTTGAGGAGCTTCTCAGTGTGTCTCACTGATTCTTTAAAAATGAGAGAGGCAGCAGCTGAAATCACAGACTGGCTTCACACAATTCCTCCTGAGCCTTTGTAAATGGTTTCTCTTCCCAAGGCTGGAGGGAGCATGGGGGAGTCCATGCTGCACCTCAAATGCAGTTTCCCTGCAGCTGAGTCTCGCAAAGCAACTTCAACATCTCTAATTGCTTCCTTCACCCAACCTATTGCTGCACTGCACCAACCTAAGGCATGTTTATTTGTTATTTTTAGTTATACGTACTTTCAGAAATCATCTCAATAGCCGAGTTCTAACTAACCATACTTAGAATCAGGTATTATAAATTCTTTACAGAACAGTTTGTTCAAATATACTCCCTGTTAATACTTGCTGTTATTTCTGCTGGGCTTTTAAAAATGCACTCCATATATATTTTATAAATGTTTGGGTTCATTCCTGCCTCCTCACCCCAGAGACTGCCCTTAAACTTCTGTCCATTGATTGTGACGGTATCAATTTGTAAAGGTCAACAGAAAGCTTCTCTGACAGCTGAACTCAAAAAGCAATTTTTAAATGAGCTGTTTCTCTTCCTCTACAAAGCAAGATGCCAACAAAATCAAAATCCAAGGTCTTTATTTCACAGGTCTGACCAGTGGCTTTGATAGGCTTTGGATCCCTGATGGCCACTGAACACTCCTTGGAAATATGAGCTTGTTTGAGGGTCTTAAAAAATAGCAACATCTGAAATAGCAGGTTTACAAAGAGAAAGGGAAGAGAAAGAGAAAGGTTTACTGAAAGAACAACATTAATTTGCTGCTTCTCTGAAAGCCTTTGCAGACCCTGGATAACAGAGCTCCAGGGATTGCCACACAAACATCACCACTGTATGGGTTTGGCCTCATGCATTCTTTTATCATACATGAATAACTTTTATTTTGCACTAAAAAAACCCACAACCAGCTGGCCAGTCAAGAATCAGACTATACCAGCTTATTTTGATGCTTGGTTCTGATTTCTTTTGAGAGAACAGGTTATTTTGTTTGGGATTGGGATCAAAAGCCTCTTCAAAAGGCATCTGCCCTTTCCCCCATGCCATAGTTTACTGAATATCTCAAATTCATAACCACTTAAAGGAGGGCTGTGCAATTTATGACACTGTTATACATAAAGAAAACCTGCCATAAATCAAAGAAATCAGTTATATAAATGAGCATAAAAGTGCAGGGAAATGTCACAAGATAGCAATAAAGTATCTTCCAAATGGTAAATCCCGGGAGCAGAAGCACCATTCGTTTAGAATCCTCCGCTCAGCAACAGCAGGACTAGTTCATCACTGGAGCCACGAATACAGCAGTCCTGGGAGGAAGTTTTAAGCACAGGGTGAGGGGGGTTTACCCTGCAAACAGCTATAAAGCCTTTCACTGACTTCCCAGGTCCCAGCCCAGGCTGCTATCTGAGATTTGGTCATTTTTCTGCAAACACTACCAGCAGAAGAACAGACATGTAACAGCAAAATGCCAAGGAATTTGTTGGGATGAAAGAAATGCAATGCCTTATAAAACTCTGCGGCCACCCCCAGAAAAGTGGTGGCAGCACCAGGAGGATCCGTGGACAGATCAAAGCTTCAGTTCAGTGGCATGTGGAGACGACGGCAGGAGAAAATCTCTCTGAACTAAGCGTGGTGCAGAAGACTCCCACCTCACCCCCCCTGTGATGATTCTGCCAGGGATTCCCTTTCCACCCTGCTTGCTCCAGCAAGGCTTTAGGTGAGCAATCTGGAGCAACCACCAGACTGTGCCCTTGGGCTTATTTCTAAGGTCTGTACACAAGCCATTCCCCATCCTTTTGGACCTGGAGAAGTTAGTCTCAAGACTATTCCTGACCTCTCAAGTGGACATTTACATGCACCTTTATCCTGCCCAGGGTAACCATTAGCTCACTGCTACAATAACACCCTGCAGTGATTGCCAAAATCATCTGTTTTCTGGTTCTTTCATCCAAGGCAAGGGGGACAAAAAGAGAAGACACAACAGAAGACAGGTTGCTTTTTTTTGGAGACATGGATGGCACTTTCCCACAGACCAAAAGCAGCTTCCTATTGTTGCCTCTCAAGTGAAGATGACAGCATTTCTGCCCAAAGTCCTCCTCACCTGACTTTTTTTTCTCAAGCAAACATGGAAGAAGGCAGATGAATGCCAGGTGCCTCACTGCTCCTCCCCAGGCAGAGAACAACAGGCATGCTCCTCAGCAGCATCACTGAGAAGAAAAGCCAGGAAGCAATTTTCCCAACGCAGGCCCTCTGTGAGGAGGCTGCTCCCAGGGTCCCCACTTCATTAATCCCTTCCTCTCGCTCGCGCCGCTCCACGTTCCGGTTCAGCTGAACCTGGGAAAGGAGAGGGAGGCGGGAGGGGGAGCACGGGGCACCCGCCATGTGATTCCCGGCCAAACCTTGTGCCGGGGGCTCTGGCCAAGGCCTTGTGCTTAAGTGATGCGGGAGCACGTGCAGCCAGAGCGGCTCCGTGCAAATTCAGCCGCTGCAAAACGTCCTTGGAGCTGCCTGGCTGTGACGGGGAAATGGCAGCCAAGGTCAGCAGAGCTCGTCTGATGGTAATGAGCCTGAGCCGGTGGCCCCATCCTTAAAAACACCCAGACCCTCCCCAAAAGCATCTCACAGGGTGCAGAGACATTCCCAGGAGCAGGGCTCCCTTGTTCTTCCCCCCCAATACTGTGCTTACTAAATGCCTCAGCTTTTTATTACATCCACAGAAAAGCACAATCCAGCTTGGACTGCTAGGAACAGCTTAATTAATAACAATTAGCTGCAGCACGATTGTGATTCAGGAGGCGTTTTGGAGCATGAAGGAGAAACTTGACACTTTTGCTTGTGTGCACGGACATAAGAAATTCCAGGCGAAGTTAATGGAAACTGAGCGGCTGAACAATGCCAAAATTCAAATGTACTGTAAAATTACTAAATTATTTCAATGTCACAGGAAGGCGTCGCACTACTTCCAGGATTATTAGCCCTTGGAGAGTTTTAATAATATTTGGTCAAACACCTCAGGAGCATATCACTGGGATATTATAAAACCACTGAGATAATATAAAATCCTTTCATATTTTACGAAAGGGTGGGGTGGAAATCCCTGTTTACAAAAGACAGGAGGCCACAGCCTCGAAAAGCTGGGTGCCAGGTCCGTGCTTCCTGAGGCCACCTGGTCCCTGCCTGGTGGCGGATGCCTCAGAGGGGCATGTGCTGTCCCCTCCTTGTCAAGGAGAAGGGGAAGGACACTTTATGAAATTGCTGTTGTCTAAAGTGGTCGAAACACCTGCCAGTCATGGCAGGTTTATTGGCCACGCTCCCCGCAAGGGGGGCTGCATCTGAGTGCCTCCGCCTTAATTAGTGTCATCGCAGTCAGATGCAATTTATGTTTAAATATACATGGGTAATAAGAAGACAGTCCAAGTGACTACTTTCAAACAACAGCAAAAAGGTGGAGGCTTCAAAACTTTCTGCTGGAAATCAAGAGAAATTCTTAGCTGGAGAATGAATTGACCCGCTATTAACAGAGTCTTTGCCAGGCTGGCATCATCTTAGTAAAAACAAGCAAAGCAAGCACGAAGTGACTGTACAGGGTCGATCATGTTTTGAGAGCATGAAAAAGCACAGAAATGTGCACCCAGTGTGCTAAATGTGAACATATGAGGGCATTTGTGCAAGGCAAGTTAGGCAGCCCGTGACACTCAGTGTGAAAACTGCACGCATGTGCTGATGTTGATTTTCACAAGGTTTCTTGTGGCTTTGCAGGAAGCTATCACCCTGATCTCAGGAAAATAAAAGTCCTGTATGGACCAGCAAAGCACACTTATCTTCTGGCAAAAAAAGAACATATCACAGCCACGTTGCAGGCAGAGGGAATTCCAGGTGGTAATGCCTGGCCTGGAGGGAGTATGTTTGGAAATCGTTCTGATACAGGTGGGATGCAGCTAGAAAACCAAGTTTTTCAGACTACTTACCAACAGTAAAACAGGCATTTTCTAAAGTAGGTAGACCAAGAACATGTGGGCAAACACTGGAAATGAAAGCAAGTGGCTCCTGCCCCTAAGACTTGCCACAAATCTTGCCTGAGCAGAGCCCTACCTCCCACAGGAAAATCATATGCTCAGTAATGTACGCTTTCCTTATCATTTACAAAATCTAAGCCATATTGTTGTAAAAATGTGTCTGAAAGTATGAAAACTGTTCCAGGGCTTCTGGCAGAGCCTGCAGATACATGGGCCAAAAATCTGTTTCCCAGCAGCACAAATCCACCCTGGCTGTCCCCGGCATCACCATCCGGAGAGCGCGCGGCTGCTCAGTGCCACTGGTGCTGATGTTCAGCAGCCAAGGAAACAGAAATCACCACATCATGAGTTTGCCAGCTTATCTTCACACCTGCTTTTGTCAGGTGCAGCTAGAGCACGACACTAGACTTATTTTCTCTTAGGTCTCTGCAAGATCCCTCACTTGACCGTGACAAGTTTCCATCAAACTTACATTTGACAAATTTGGCATAATTAAGAGAACTGGTCGGATATCAGTCTCCTTTCCATTGGTGGTGCTGCATGAGAGAAAACAGTGTTTGATGAACAGCTTTGGGCCCTATTGTGTTACCTACATCAGGCTGAAAGGCCTGTGGCTCTCCACACCCACAGAAAGGAGAGAATAGAAAAATATACACCTTACAGGTCATTTGGACTCAGCGAAAACCTAAGAAAACCTCTCAGGCCCACCTCAAGCTCAAACCACAGCCTTCTGTGAACATACTACTTGTCTGTAGTCAATAACGCAGGTAATAATCCTGTGCTTAAGAAAAGCACCACTTTTGGTTTAGCTGCCTTGGTTGTCCTCAGTCATGTTCCTTCCCTAGGAAGGTAAGGTTGGGCTTGAACTCAAAACTAATTGCCCCTGTAGATTTGGTTCTTCATGGCCCCACTCATCCTGAAAGGTGGCAGAAATCCCCCAGTACAGACTCCACCCACCACTCTCTGCAGATTTGCCTCTGGGGAACGATAAGCACTTGCTGCAATTAATGGTTCTCTGTGACCCTTGTCCCTAGATGAAAGGAGGCAAACCTCTTCCACTGGGCTCAGAGATAGTAGCAGCACCACCCAGAAAAATACAGGGCCTGTAAAACTCACCTGAGTGTGGTACCCCAGTCTGGGGGTGCAGAGGATGTACCCACCTTGGGGAATGGGATAGTCCTCCCCTGCTTCAGCAGGAAACACCTCCCTAAGTCACGCACATGCCACGCTGAATCCTTCCTCTCCCTCTCCTCTCTGCACCCACTGGTGCTGCATGATTAATATCACATCAAATTTGTCTTTGTACACTATCCCACCAATCTTTCTTTTTGTAATGTTCGCTTTACACCAGGTGACAGTTTTAGTGATTCCTCCTTTATTTGCATGTCCCCTTGAAGAAGCTTCATTTCTCCTTCTAATCAAGTCATTAATTTTCAAGAAAATCGTTCCCACCCTGAGATGGCTGGATTCTAATTTGTCTCTGTCACACAAATGACAAGTATCACCTCATTGTCATGCTGTGATGTTCCTCCACATACCTGTATTTGAGTAGGAAAAGCACCAAAATTACTTTTACACAGCCACAACTGCTTTTCTTTGTGGCAGTTTGATTCTATCATGATCCTTCCTTCAGGTACTTTGTAGCAGTATTATACAACTACTCGCTTTTTATTTCAAAACACATCTTGTTCATAATTTCTTTGTAATGGGAGAAGTAGAAATGATGGTGCCAAAATTACTTTCTTTTGTATCTTCTTTGCATCCTGTTTACTAACAGAGCTGACCACCTGGGATGCCAGTGCACACTCCCCTGCTGTCAGATTGATGCTTCTTTCCAAAAGTTCTTTCCGTGGTGTTGTCAGCACATGGATTTTCACATAACAAAAGCTGAATGCATCACGGTAAAAACAGAGTTTATGCGATTTGAAATTGCACCAGGCAGCTCCTCTTTTTCCTAGCGTTCTTCCAATTACACCCCTTGCTTTTCTTATATCTCTTTTTCTTGGACCCCAAACTGCCCCCACTAACTCTGGGCCACCAGCCAGGAGAATCAGGAAATGCTTTTAGGAAAGGTAACCTGTAGTGTGGCTGTAAACGACGATGGAGGACCCCACAGTTTGCAATTTGCACCTGCCTTTTTTTATCAAAACACCAAAGTACGGACTACATCTCCGATTTACTACAGCACCTGTACGTCTCAGTCTTGAGTGTACTAGGAATATTTGGCAGAAAACAAAGGCTGAGAGCCAGAATTGTGGCCACTGGACGATCCTTACTCTCATGTCCATGAAACATGCTTCCAGCAAAGAGTACTGTGCCACCAATGAGCCTGACTGACCACAAACAGGGGCTTTTCCAGAGAAAAGATCTTCCTGATTTGCAGGAGGGCATCTATGATTTTCCTCTGCCATTTACTATAAGGCACTAACTTCATATTAAAATCAAAAATCTGGATTCTCATAGATCTTTAAGAACACTGATCGAATTCTTTCTCATCTCATGCTAGTTCTCCTTGAGGAAATGTACTCGAGCCTCAGAACTTCCCCTGAAATCATATTTGGAAAAAGGCTGGGGCTGCAACTCCTTCACTAGCTATTCCCAGCACACAGGATATTAGATATTAACAAATTTCGGTCCAACATAATTGAATAAATAAAATCTTTCTCTTAAAGACAGATTACTTTTGGTTCATTAAAGCACCAAGGTTGTACACAGACCCTTGAGGATTGTCCTGTCTTTTTGATTTCCTTTCTGTTGTGCTTACTGTACCACCTGGTGGAGAACACCACCAAAAGTGATGGGAAAACAGAAGTAGAATTATTCATAGAGGAACTGAAGACCTTGCAAGGGTTTCTTTTCTTATTACTGACAGTTCAGTAAATAATTTCTGCTGATGGGCCTGGATTACCTGGTTATATATTCACACGATACCCCGAGTTCACATGGTAATACTGAGCACAGCACCACAGGGAGAGGGTTATTCACCAGGGAAGTAGCCTGGTCCTTGCCCTCAAGGTTTTCCCTGGCAACGCTTCTCCTTCCTTATCTGTCCTTCTCCCTTATCACCTTTCCTTCTGCCCCTCCTCTCCCACAAGTGCCTCAGCGGTGGGTTCATCCCTACAGCCATATCCTCTTGTTCACACCTCTCCCCTCTTGGGAGGCAAAACCACCCAGGTGAGGTGAGAGAAACCTGCAAACAACAGCACCTGAGCCAACAGACGCCAACCCGAGCCCCGTGGGGTGGGAGCACCCTTCCAGCAGCCCCCTTCCTTCGGCAGGGAATTCAAATAGCGCTGGGCTAATTGCAGTGCTGGCAGGAGCAAGGGCTCCAATTCGGCAAATTCCAGATGCACCTCTGCAAGTGCGAGTGTTCAGGACTCAGGTGAGAGGAGTGAACTGTGACTGAAAGGACTGATTTTGTGTAGTATCATCTCCCTCCCTCTCCCACTCTTACAGGCTGTTGCCGAGTTGTGTGCAAACACTGGTCACATTTTTCCAACCTTATAATTGCAAAAATCAATGAGATTCTCAACCATAAAAAGGCAAATTAGCAGAGCGGTTCCCCAACACGTTTCATTGGTGCTGAAAAAATCAGAATAGATAAAATGAATCATTGTATTTGGGCACCATTTCAAAGCCCAACTTCAGGGAAGAAATTAATTAAATACCTACTTTAACCTCAGAATTAAACTGACAACAAAAGTTGTGGTTTGCATTTCCACTGTGAAATTCTCCAAATGCATTGCAGTGTCTGATTTGAGAGGCAATGCAAGAGATGTAAAGCATGTGTGCAGGGGGAAAGCACGTGTACTCTTTCATCATCCTGAAATAAAACCTCTGCAAGTGACAGCTCAAAGAACAGCGGACAAGAACCTATTTCTAGATCTGGAGGTAATGCCATTATTTGTAAAAGTTCGGTTGGACTTGGGGAAAAAAAGTAAATGTATGAACTTAGGGAATTTTTTTTTTTTCCCCAGCTGGAAGAAATAGCTACAACTCTTATAAAGTCTTATATCTATACATAGTAAGACATATACATAAAGTAAGAAATAATGTGAAGCAATATCAAGCAACACTACCCGGCAAAAATTCAGATTCATTTTGTTTGATGAATTTATCTTGTTGGTCCCCCGACAAAAAACTTTTCATTCAGTTCTAATTTACTCAGCTAGGCTCCTGATGTTACAGACATGCAGGAAACTCAACACAAATAAATAGCCTTGCAAAGAGCAGACCTGGAGCACACAACAGACCTTAAGCCTTTGCTCTGGTGTAAAAGCAAACAGGAAGAGAGATTTCCACGTTTTGCATTTCATAAAAAAGAAGCTTAACTGAAAACTCAGGCATCTTCTCTTTCTTTCCCATGAGCTATTGCTAGATCACTTGATTCTGAAGGAGTCTATAGCTTAGGGGAAAGCACCCCTGGCAACACTTTTTTTTGAGTGTATTCTGGGTGTAACAGTATCTGTCAATTTTGCCTCCAGTCTTCAGGTACGTGGCTCCAGATCACTGTGACCTTCTGGTGTGTGTTAGAGCAGCCTCACCGTCTGCCCAGGGATGGATGTGAGAATCCAGCACCTCACCTGGGGCTAAATTTTGTGCTGAATTCAAGTTCACACTTGACCCTCGACCACTCAAATTCACCTCTGCCTCTGGAGCAACATGGGTGAAATCCCAATTTCGAGTGCCCTGAATTCAAGAGGTCTCAAAAACACTAGAGAAGAGAGAAAGCTCCTGCAAAGAGGAGGCTCACCGATCCAAAATCATCACCTGGGAAAGAGTTCATAGATAACTGGGATTCTCATATTCTCGTATCTGGGATTCTCAGATAACCAAAGGTGTGGGTTGCGCAAAAACGAGGAGGAAAATAAAAGCCAGTGGAAAAACACATGATAAGAAAGCAAAACGGCAACATGGTTTTAAGGTCAGGAAGGTATAAGGAACCAAGTCTGAAATAAGAGCATTTTCAGCACTGCTTTTGAAGTCTTTAATTCAGAGGCCTGGCAATCAGTAAGAGCAACAGGGTTTCTCTTCGTGTTTTAAACAACATCAACTAAATTAACCTCCCTGTAAGAATTCACACCTAATTTTAAAACTTCAAGCCTTTCTCAATGTACTTAAGGACCAGGCAGGCATTTAATCACTGCCTACATTTCAAGTAGTGCAAAGAGCTGAGTTTCATAGATTGAAGCATTGCTTACCTGGAAATACATTTTGACGTGAAGCATGCCAAAGTATGGATTTTTAATCCTATATTTAAAGTATCTGCTTCACAGGGTCAGATCTTAAAGAGTTATACAGGTATAAGCATTTTCCAAATGTGGTGGAAAATGTCAGCAAAAGAAAGACCTGTGAGAGAATCTGGGTGTCAACATATTCCTGAAATGAACAAAAAAAAAAAAAACCAGCCTTACAACATTAAGTCTTACTCCCTTTTAGGAAAGCAACAGAATTAAGTAAATTCCTGGAAATATTCCATTTGCTAAAACTAATGAAAAACCCAAAAAGATCCAAAATGTATCCCTCAGAAAAAATCCTCCTTTAATAAAAGCCATAGCATCTTGTGTTCAGGTCTGCAAGACATTTCTTGGGCATTAATGTTAGATTTTACTTTGTGTTGTGTCAGTTCCCTGCTGTATATTGTATGCACAGCATTGCTGCAAACATCACATAAGTAGGATCCCCCCTATTTTATTTTAACTTCAGTTTGCCTGGTAAGTGGATAGAATAAGCAGTTTTTCCTCCGCTGAGGATAATAATAAGAATACAAAAGTTTTCATCTTTGCTTGTGTCTGCATTTATGGGTTTTACTTGCTTTTGGGATCGCACAGCAGTAACACTGCCTGAGATGAAGTTGCAAGTCCTTTGTTGTGGGTCATGATTGATTTTTAACTCCACCACCTTCCAAATTCTCATGCCCTAAAGCCACAGCTTTTATGTTTTTCTCTCTTCCTCAGCAGAAGTCATCTGGGAGAGAGAGTAAGGACTGGATCGAGACTGATCATCCTCCCAGTGGCATTTGAAAATTCAAGCTGTGCCTTATCACCAGGCGCAGCGGGGAGGACACAGCAGCAGCAGCTTTGCAGACGTCAGCGGGGGCTACCTGTTCAGCTATTGAGTTTCCAAGGGGCTTAAATGGCTTCTGAGCACCACTCATTAGCAGAGCAAGTACCCTCCACCGCAGTCCCTCTGGAGTCAAATAAAACCAACAACTCAAGGAGAGATGTAACAGCACTTGCTAACTCTCGCCTGTTTAGGAAGGGATGTGAAAAGGAAAAGAACAGACGATTGCGACTGCTTTATTGCTCAAACGAGGTTATCAAAATGATTTGGGGACACTGACGATGCAAAGATGCTGGTTTTGGCTTTAAAGGAAGGCTGGACACCAAATATGCTCATATAAGGTAATAAGCTTTCAAAACTTCCTCCCAAACTGAAAGTGCACATTATTTTCCATGTTTCCATTTGAGGGAGAAAAGATCTTTTTCATGTAGTTAGGAATGGGCAATGCGTGGAGCCAATCATGCTGCATTGTCTGGTCAACTGGGTCATATACCTTGACCCCAAGTCACACAGAGATGAGCTTCCCTTACCAGACACTGCTGAGAGTCTAAGGGGAGATGGACTGAGAACAAGTAGAATACAAAGTGCATAAAAACTTTCTACTATCAGTTTGCTTCACATTATTTCCTCATAAATCACTGCTCCCACTGCCTGTCCTGTAACTTCATTAAGCAAAAGGCTCTGTCTAGCTGGCAGATGTCCACTGTGAACTGCCAGAGCCAGAGTTCCAATGCTAGTCTTGAATAAACTGCACATCTCCCATCTCTCTTGTACTTTAAAACAAAATGCTCCCGCACCGTTTATAGTCAAGGATACAGTTTACAGTCAGCAACAATAATTCCACAGCCTCCAAGTCAGAGACACAAGAAAATAGTATCTCACTCATCCCTGCATCAAGGACAGAAGTCGATTTGTTTTGGAACAGCATGTATTTTCATTTTGGGAATGTAACAAAGGTGAGCACCCTTGAACCGTCGTGAACAAACCCTTTCCATTTTGAAATTCAGATTAAGACAAAAACCAAAGTGCAAGATTGCTGTATCTTCTGAATGATCCTGAAGTTCACACATACTTCATAAGAGTAGGAATAGCTCAGCCTGTGGCTCCTTGAGCTGGTACCTTGGGGAAACAGCAGACAGAGGCACTCAGCACTAAAGCTAGAGAGGCTGTTTGGGTGTACATGGAAGTGCACGTAAAGGAGAAAGACAAACAAACCATGGAATTCTGCAGCAAAATACTCTCAGAAAACTTCACCACAGAATCAGAACAGCTGGTCTAGAGGACACCCTGGGTGGCCACAGAGCCCTTCTCTCTGCCCAGCCACATAATCTTACCTAATATAATTTCAAATTCTCTGTGTACTCTCACGTACTGCTAAAGACTAAGATGACTATTGGATATGGGTTTGTTATATGGCCACACAACTTCCTGAGGCCACCGAGTTCCTGGCCAAAATAAACATTTATGCCCATGTGTCTCTGCTGGAATCCTGCCACTTTCTGTTTCCTTTGTCCCTATTTACTTGCTGCTGTCCAAATACTATCTGCGAGATCCTGAGGACTTGTGCTTTATCTACGTTATTTGCATAGCACCTGTGACACCTTCAATCAGATTTTAATGTCCCACAGCCTTAGTCAGAAGAACGGTAACCAAACTGCTTCTCTTCCTCCTGTAAATGTGAAGGAGAACACACTGCCTGTTCTTCCCCTCCCCACACTCTCATGGGCTTTTTCGCAGTTAACTTCTTACCAGCGTGAAAATAACTTTTCTCCTGCGTCTCTCGTCCCTGGATTTTGTACAGGTGACTCATTACTGCAGGTCGTACACAGCAGCTAAGGACAAAAGGTGTCACATGCTTCTCACTGATGGTGCATGACAGCATCCCTCACCTCTCTGCAGCCATCCCAGTTGAGCACTCAGCATGACAATCTCTTCTACAGGGTCAAGACCAGCTCCCTGCTTGGCATGGGTAACAGCAGCAGACCAGCAGCAGGCTGTACACCCAGCCCCACATGCCCAAGTGCCCTCTTATGGCTCTAGGGTCCATCAAGATACGCAATGACAGTTTTGTGGTCCAAAATAATGCAGAAAAACCCCCTTTCTTCCTTTCTATTTTCAAGTAGTTTAGTATGTAATAGCTTCAGATCCACAATAATTAAATTAAATGCTTATATGCCATTCAGTGATGGCCCTACCCAGGATGACCATCAGGGTTTAGACAAGGCGAGTTCAGCCAGCCCAAACAGCTCATCCAATTACTTCCCTTCTATCCATGGAAAACCAGAAAAATTAATCCCAGGTAAACAACATTTGGGTTAAAGGAGGGATCACCAAGATGTCTCAGTGCAGCTGCATGTGCCTCCCAGTGCAGCCTGGGGCAACACTGTCGCAGCTAAGTCCTGAAATTCTTTCACACTAGGCCAGGACTTTTCCAGGCTGGAACCTTTTTGGGGAGTAAGAAGGGTGGGGAATCTCAGCGCTGACATTCATCGCTATTTACCCAAACCGCCTCTATTCATCATTCACTGAAATAATGGAAAACTACTCAAATCACCTCTCCTTGAGCTGGAAGAAAACAAACTGACAACAAAAGCGAGTGACAGGCCACATCTAAGCAAATAACTTGGAGCCAAAGGATGCCACAGCGTTGCTGGGAGAGCCTCTGGGAACTCCCTGGGGAAGCCGGCCTCCAGCCTGTGGCGCATCCATAAATGCAGAGGATGGAGGCTGAGCTCTGAAGGACGCAGGCATGAGTGGCTGTGCCTTCCATGTGCACGGCAGCAGGCAGAGAGGGGGAGCAGCAGGGAGATGTCTGAAGCCTTTCCCAGATCGCCGGGCAGATAAAAGACGACAACTACAAAGCATGCAGGCTGAACAGTGAAGGTTAAATATGGGCTCTCACTGCCATCATTTATCCCCCGAAACAGCTGGGAAACTTCCAAAGTAGTTAATATATCACGGGAAGGGAGGAAGCGAGACCGACTGTATAAACACACCTCGGGGCCTGCTACTGTTCCCATTCCTGCCTGTCGCCCAGAAGGGCTCTGCTGTTTGCCAGCCTCCTGTGCAGGACTGAACATTGCAGGAAGGCAAGAATTAGAGTGAAACACATCCTAAAAATGACTCACAAGAGCTTTTTCAGGGAAACCAAATTTATGTGGTGATTTTGGGGGGGGCTGGGGCCACTCACATGCTCGAGCCCCCGTTCTGTCCCACTGCAAGCTGCCTCTGTCACAGCAGCTCTCACAGATGCAGAACAGGACGCAGTTGTGCATTAAACAGGAGGGAAAACACCATCCTATTCCAGTAAGGTTCAATCTGCAAAAGGCAACATGGATGAAATCAAATGGTAAGGAATACATTCAATTTCACAGTGGACACAGGTGAAAAATTACCAAGAGCTGATCTCCTAGGGGCCAGAATATGTCACGGAGAAGTGTGCCGAGGCTAGAAATATACTAGAAAAGTTTTATGGGTACAAGAATCTGAGACAGCTGAAATACCCTTTTTTTGGTGTTACCATCATAATGCCTACAATGAAAGGGGGGCAAAGCTTCAGAGCAGTTCTCAGTTCAGCTTTGCATGAGAGGAGAGATAACACTCCTGCAAGCTGGAGCTGGGGACTCAAACACTGAAGTAAAGCAAGTTTTATGTCCTTTGGGAAGGAAGCCTGGTAAAATTATTGAAAACAATCTATTTTATTTCATACCATAGTCTACGGGAGGTATCCAGTATCAGCAAAAATGCCTGTCCCAATCTCACTTTTGTGGGGTTTTTTGTACCCCGTAAACTTTCTGTTGAGTAGTTTGAGAACAAGTGAGTCCCATAGGTTCATTTGACCAAAGCGCTTTATAGAGACAGAATGCATGGCAGTAATGTATTTAAGAGAAGCAAAAGCAAATCAAATGATGTCTGAAGATGCCAGAGCTCTCTGTCTGTCCAGCCCCTTGCCCTGGGCAGCTCCCAAGCAGCACAAACCACACAGACTTAAGCAAGCAGGTCTGTCTCCACACCAGCTCTCTTGAGGGCAAATTGGCAATTTGACTTGCCCAGAAGAAATGCCTGAAGCAATTCAGGCTAAAAAAAACATGCTATGGCAAGGTTCAAAGTACTTGAAACGTGCAGAAACACCCCTCCAACCTTAACAACCACTGTCACTGTTATCTTCAGGAATAAAATGTAATGCAAATGGTAACACAACGTATCACAACGAGGGTGCGTCAGACAGATGCCTTTGAAATGAAGAAATGGTGATAATTACAGTGCATAAGCAAAAAAATTGGTTTTACTGTTCAGAAATCTTCTTCCCTTTTATATGGGGGAATGTAGCATCTGCTCCTAATATAATGCACCAATAATTGAAGCATATAGTGTATACTCATGGGAACCATAAGGCTGTTTTATTTATTCTTGGCCAATTGCAAGGATAAACAGATTTCACCAAAAGCGGTGCATATGGAACCCTCTCTTCATGGAGAGCCCATATATTTCTGCAGGGAGACTGAAACGCAAGAGAGTCTCAGCTGTGAATGCTAATGGAACTAGCAGAAAATGAGGTAGTACCATCAAGTCTGACCTTGATTCCTTCCCTCTGTATTGAGGAGTGCCATCCAGGTTAGCCAAGTACCTCTGGAGGGAATGGTTTTTAGGTGGCGTTCAAGCTCACTGAAACAAAAAATGAAGCTGCAAAGTCCAAAACTACGACAGGCACTTGCTTGAAACATTAGCAAAGGGATCTAGATTAAAGGTAAACAAGCAAAGAGTGAACACAACTCCCATTCCCTGCCACACCACCTTATGCACAAATAACATATCCACAGACTGCCTGACCCTTACTACAGATGACCCAGGGAAAAAAGAAACAACAAACAAATCACAAATAGGTAATAAATATCCACACACAAATAACTGCAAGTTCCTAAAGCCTGGCAGGGGGTCAGGACCACAGGCGACCAGTTAGCACTCATCTTCGTGAATTCATCTTGTACACAGGTGTTTCATTTTGGATTTGACAGCCAGCCAAAAGCGGACATATTTCGGGGGGTTCCCTCACAGTTGCTGCGTGGAGAGACTGGAACGGAGAGCTCTCCGTGTCAACCTGCATTCATTACAATAATCCTCCTTCCTAATGGTTTTAGTGTTGCAGCCAGATAGCTCACTTTGCACTCTTGCAAGGTGATTATAAACAAATCAGCCTGCCAAGGTGCACAGATCTTTTGGAAAATAACTCTAACACGGTAGGTATTTGCTCCTTCTCCCCCCTCTGCTAAGTTAAATCCAGCTGCCTTCATCGTTCAGGGAGAGCTGAAGACGATGACAGGAACTCCATCAGGTTCGGCCTTTTGATTAACTCCAGCACGTAACATTTAGCTTCTGGTGCAGTTTGTAAGCAGAGAGGAAAATGACAACTTTGCCTTGGAAGATGCTAGATAAAAAAGCCCTAAAAAACAACATTTCCATTGACTCCATAAAAGAGCTGTTTGGCTTTGCACAATCTTGAACTCCACCGGGTGCAGTGAATTGAAATCTGTGGTAGAAGCTTCCCAAGTACACACAGGAGAATATCCATTTCTCTTCCTGGGTTGTAAGCAAAAGATATAGATCAGCTTGAAGAAGAAGAAACTGCATCTGCTTGAGAATGAGTACAGATTACAAGCAAGGGTTTTTTTAAAAATCCTAACCTAGTAACTCAGCTTCTGTCACCAACTAGCTGAAGGAGAAGTAAATCCTGTCTCTTAAAAATGTTCATTGGCTACATTAGAACAAGCTCAGAATTATTTTACTGACTTGTGGTGACTCTTAAGCAACTTTAAAATGGTTACCAAGGACTGTGCCTGAAGTGAGAAGCAGTCTTTTCTAACTCACACGTTGCTCAGGCTATGTATAGCCAGACCTAATACCCTTCTGCCTCTACAGGTTTCTGACACAGATATGCTGCATCTCTGAGACAAACGCACAGCCCTATGGAACCATTTCTGTTCCCAGCATCTTCCCGTGATGAAGAATCCACGGTCTCTCCATTTTAATTAATGCAATGCTTTGTCATCCTCAGTGTTACAAAGACACCCCCTAATTCCTACCTTCTGTCCTTCCTGCTGGCATTTAAGACCATGACTCATTCAATGTCCTTCTCTGCAGCACTCTTTATACGCAGACACCAGTGATCTTCCTCTGCCCCAGGTCTCTTCTACACCAAATTTTCCATCTTTCTTCTCCTTTTTCTTTCTGTCCAATACTGGGGGCAATGCCAAGGAGCAGCTTCACATCCCCTCATGAGATAGTCAGTTCTTACACCAATTATGATGCTAACTACCTTCACAGGAACTCATGCCTGGCTTTCAGCTTACAATCCCCATAAGCCCCGTATTAATGATGGCTGTTACAGGGAAATTCTTTGCTTCCGCATCCATTCCAACACAACGTGCTAAATGCTTTACAGCAAGGTCCTGCCACACACAGGATTAGGCTCCGGTTCTGAAATTTGCTCTGTGTAACAGCTTTTACCTCAGGTTACATTTGCAGCAGCAGTACCTGAATGAACCATTTCCATTAACGCAGTAAAGAACAGGAGATAGTTTACCAGGTGAATCCCCCTGTGAGTGCTTTAAAAACGAGTTTGAGCTGCCCGGTTTAGAGATGGTACATTTGTTTACGCCAGCCTCACTGGAAAGTCAACAAGCTCCCTGTTGCCCACCGGGTCCCAGAGGTGGAGAGGGAAGAGAAGGCAGAGAGCAGCCACCAGCACGGCCTCTCCTCCGCACGGCACCAGCCCTCCAGCCCCCATCAGCAGCTCTGCCTGATTTACTGATCCGTTACCAATTTATATCAGGAGCTTCTCCAGGACGAAATTGAAGCCTGCATCTCCATGAAAGGCTATAAAGAAACCCACACACATTCAAAATCATTACAGGGTGATATTTTACTCTGTTAGCCCATTAAACAACAGATGAAATATCAGGCTCCTGGAATCACAGCAGTGCTGTCGTTTCTAAGACACAGCCCTTAAAAGACCACATATCTTTTATTCTCAGGATTCTCAGAAACGGTATATTTTTTTTTTATATTCCAGAAGCCATCATCTGCAGAAAAGATTTTATCTTATTGCTTAGCGATGGCAAATCTATTTTCAATAAAGAATGAGTGTTCAGAGGCTACTAGTATCACTCACTACTGCTTGCAAATGTTGGCATTACAACTGTAATTTCTTCTGAGTGGAAGGATGAATTACATTTAGATTAATAACTGCGAATCCAAAAAACTTTGAAATGTATTTACCAGGCATTAGTTCCAAACTGGGTATGCAGCTTGGATTTGTTCTCCAGTCCCTGGAGTTGTGCATCAAGGTCTGTCTATGCTGAGGAAGCGCTACACGCTAAAGTAGAAATAATTTAATGCAGCCTAATTGTTTCATGAAAGCATCTTTAAAATGATGCATAGTTTGTTTCCCAGAAGTTCGGGGAAAATAGCTCAAGATAAATTGCACTGCTGTTGTCAGTGCAGAGCAGGCAAGCCGTGTGCTCCTCGGTGCCAGTCTCACTTCTGCCACAGCAGTGACTGAGCCCCTGAGCCCACGGGGCACTCACTCAGATGCCTTCCTGCAGCCCTCAGCATGGGGGGCGCTTTGGGACGCTGAGGGGGACCCACAGAACACAAAGAATTTATGTAGCCTGTGAAAATCAAGAGCAATTTTGGCTGCAAGCAGCCCGAGGCCTGAAAAAAGGCCTTAATCTCCCTTGGCACTCCCCTGTATACACTGAGCCTCCAAGGAGCTGGATACCTCTGCCGTGCTTGGAAACTGGAAATACTTCCCATTGAGGGCAGGACTGGTTATATCCACAAATCAACCCAAACCATAAACACATCACTTTCTTCACCAAATTCCTGCCAGAGGTCCTGAAGCTTCTAAGCTGCTGATTTTACACACCAAACAAGGTATCTCCTGGAATGCTTAAATACCTCTAGGAAGGATGTATTTCAAGAAGTTTTTGTACAAGCGACCTTTCTGCATTTTTTCTCTTCCTGCCTCCTGGAAACTTTTGTCTGCTTAGATACGTTACAGCAGTTATGTTTCGTGACTGACAATTATCTCATAATGAAAAACAAGTCACAATTAATAAAGCTCAAAACTAATACCTGCTAAACTCATTTAATGATTTAATGAAGTAGGAGAGAGTCTTATGAAAAGATTTTAAAAGCAAGGGACTCAATTTCCAATTAGAGCCCACAATCTATTTGAGAGCCTGCAGGCTCCCAAGGTAGGAGACAGGGAAGAAAGGAACGGGGAAAAAACCCAAACAGACATTTTTCTGGCGTTTTCCTTTGTATCCTTCTGAAGGGAAGACTGTCCTCTGCTGTTCATGCTGAACTAGTCCCTCCAGGTGCACGTAAGTCCAAAGACAACGCAAGTTCAATTTATAGCCCTACATTTGATTCTTGAATGATGATACACCTTTAAATATTTTTGCACTCGACCAGCTCTGCTAATAAGCCTAAAACTAATTTAATGTTGTGCTATTCATTAATCACTATTATGGAAGAAAAATGCTGAACACGGGGGACGCCCTACAGAGGAGCTTTCAGGGTGTCAGACTTCTACCAAGTGTATACCACCCCAACAACAGCCTAAATCAAAAGAAAATCCATAATAATTTCTAAAACAAAGGACTGGAGGAAAACACCACCATCGGGCTTTCAAACAACAGACAAAACAAAACAACAGGTGTTTAGGGAGAACGTTTACCCCATCCAGTTTTCACACAAAGTACATCAGACCCCAGTTTAGTTTATAAGGCACTTAAAATTTTTTTGGGGAGAAAGAAAATTCACAGCAACTTCAATAAGCTTTGCCAGAAGCTGACAACTGCAGGCAGTGAAGAGAAGGGCAGACAGGCAGCTTGAAGTCAGTGGATGTGGAGAAGTCAGATCCAGCTCAGCACCCAGATTTAATACAGAATGGGGTCACTTCTCTTTTTCAACCCATTATACCTGCAAGCACACTTGATGTGGGATACCCCTTTTGCCATCTGCAGTAATAATCCTAGCATTTATCCACTTATTTTCCCCAAAAAACTGGTGACTAAGTAGTTCTACTAATTAGACTGTAACGTCTCACTTCTGGACCTGTCAGGTGGCATCTCTCTGAGGTCTCCAGCTCTAGGGAGAGTGACAGTTTCCAGTCAGGCTCCAGAAAGCTCACCTAAGGCTGTACACCCACAGGGCTCCCCTGGGATTTCAGAGCAGCTAAATACCTGAATCCCTCTCAGTTACCCACGAAACTCTCTCTACTGCTGGGAGGTTTTTTTAGGTGAAAAATCCTCTAGTTTATGCCCAGGTAACACAAATTTAAGTCCAAGAGGATCTACAGAGGAATTGTAGGATTTTACAATGGTTGAAGTAATGAATACACAAATCTGCAGAGAGTTGGATCAAATCTCACCTTTATTTCTGAATACACTCACAAACATCTCTCTGTTTGCAGTTTACTATTGAGCTTAGGCTGCTGTTATCCATGACTGTCACAGCTTCTCCCACTGCCACTTTGAGTGTAGCACCTGGACCAGGAGGGTAGGGACAGGCAGGACCACACGGCACAGACAGGAACAAGCTGCAGGGTTGTTTACACTCGATTTCATCTCTCCTTATGATTTTCAGCAGTGAAACTATTTTATCTCCCTTAAGCACTGGCTCCCCCACAGTACATGGACACACTGACACAAGGAGCAGCTGACAACCACAACAAACTCCACACAGCAGTTCTCAACTGGGAACATGCTCTTCACTTGCCTTATGTCTGGGAGAGTTCTCTACCCATCAAAATATTATATTTATTAGCCACCTGTATTATACATAAAATGAAAAAATCAAAAAATGAAAAAATCATTCGACACTCCTTCATTTTCAGGCTGCTAAAGGTCACCCTGCCCTGAGAAAATCCTCGAAAGTGAAATAGAAATGGCAAGTACAGCACAACGTGCTCTCCTCCTGCC
This sequence comes from Mohoua ochrocephala, assembly GCA_013398855.1. Lineage (NCBI taxonomy): Eukaryota > Metazoa > Chordata > Aves > Passeriformes > Acanthizidae > Mohoua > Mohoua ochrocephala. The sequence goes on from VZTA01004148.1 coordinate 332,172, forward strand.
CACTCGCATTCACCTCTTCTCATATAAAAAAAAAAGAAGAATTCTAAGACACCAAGACCAGATAAAGAGTAGTTGAGCCACCTGCACTGCTGTAGCAATCACCAAACCAAGAATGGCAGAGCTTCTTGCAGACCTGAGGGTGACCCAGCTGGTGGCTGAACCGAGCTGTCAATTGCTGAAGTTGCATCTTCTTCCATTGCTCACGTCTGGCTCATCGATGGTTTACACTGGCTCCCATCTTGTCAAGCCACACAGGATTTTTATTTTATTTTTACTGGACCTACAGAAGTTTCACACATACCTAAAAATAAAAATCTTCCCATAATTTTGGCTGGTGCCAATGTATATTCAGCTCCTGAAAACGTGTATTTCCAAGGCAGACAGTCTGTTTCCAACTGTATACAAACCAAACCGTGAAGTTGGAATCACTTTGCTCATTGTTCCCTTTTATTATGTCATTTTTTTTTTTTCTCCATGCCCAGGGCTCTCACAAGGGTTTGCAATATAAGACAGAGCTGCCAAAAGAGCAGATTTAATCTCTTTCAGTTTCTGGGCTCCAGAAATTTCACAGTGAAAGCTTGCAACTGTGTTCAGAAAATGTATGTCTGTTAACAGCAAACGTCTTCTCTTCCTTGTGTTTTATGGACCTCCTCGCAAAATGCACAAAGGAGCCAAAGATGACAGATCACAATTTTAAAATCCTGTGCTAGAGGGATCCTGAGCTGTTTACCGGTCCCTGAGACACAGACTGCGTATCTTACACACGTAACTTTGATGCGAAGTGCTTATTTCAGAATGTAAGGCCCCAAACCCCACTTTTCTCTCCAAAGCCAGATGCTCTCCAGAAGAAAAGAGCTATAAGCAAATTCAAAAGCTGTCCTGCAAAACCCCCATGAATTTTCCCAGCTCATTCAGCAGCTCGGCTTTGGGTACAACTACACTGGATGGTGGCAACATCGGATATCTTGGACCTCTGAGGCTCCATGGGAGAAATAACCTCCCCCTGCTCAGTCTGTGAAAAATAAGACTCATCAAAGACTTTACATGGGTAAATCACATCCTTATTCTACACGTAGCAGAACAGAGCCACAAAACGATACCATGCCAAGGGTCAGGCAGAGTGAGAAGGGACATGTGCCACACTCCCTGTTGCATGCAGGAGCATCTCAGGCTCCCTTTGCTCATCCAGGAGGGCAGGTGTGTTCAGAAATTGGGAGCTCAAAAGGGTTTTCACCATGGCTGTCACTGAACGCAACACATCAGTGCCACAAACCTCATGAGCAAGAGATCAGCATCACCACACCCTTTCATCCGATCCAAGCTGCTTGCATGGGAGAACACCATGATTTTAAACTACATTCCTGCAAAATATTGGTGTAACTTAACCAGTGCTTACTTACAGCCTCAATGAATTGCTGAACCAGGATTGATTCAAGGCCTTACTTACATTGCCTTGTTTAATCTATGTCTATATTGGGTTGGAATTATTACAGAAGCACTTCTGTGGCACCCAAAACCCCTGAAAAAGAAAAGCACTGCATTGATCTCCCTGTCTTCTCTTCCACAGCCTGCCTGAGGAGCAACAGGAAATACGTTAAGAAGTTATTCTCCTTCTCTTTTTAATAAAACGTTCTCTCCCTCTACCCCCAAATCAAATTTAAATACACAACAATAAAACACGCATTACTCTTCCTGTCAAAAATTGCAATCACATCTCAGGTAGAGCACAGCGACTCAGCCCCAAGGCTGTAGTTAGCCAGGTTTCATTTGACTATTATGTTCTCCAGAAAAACAGAAAGAAATCTATCTATGCTGACACAATCAAGATTGCAACAGCCAAAACACCACAGCTGTTCTTTGAATATTTCAGATGATGCTCTGCCATCACTGATAATACCAGGACCGCCTGTCTCTTCCAGTGCTCTGCTACAATAATCAGCCTGCCAATAGGAATATCTGCCACCCTCCCAGCTGCAGAGGAGCCTCTAAACATTTAATCTGGGCTATTATTTCCGCCCTGCAAGGCTGCAGTTTTGCATCACAGGCACTAGAAACAGAGACTGCTCACGAGAAATGAGGAATTTAGCTACCCCGATGTAACTTTAAGGGCGGGCGGCTCTTGGACTCAGTTGTTGATCCCTTCAGGACAGCAAGGTGTTCTACCGTGGGCTTGCGCTAAAGCTGTGGTTTTGTTGTTTCCTCTGCAAAGCCCTGGTCAAACTGAGAAAATTCAAATTTTAGAAAAAGAAAAGAAAAAATTTTAAGAAATCATTTATTAGGCTGCCCTTCACTAACAAAGGAAAAGTCAGGAAAAAGTAACCATTTAATATTTTAACACAACTCTGTGAAAACTGGCTCTTCAAGATGAGATGTCTTTACCTCAGGCATTTTCAAAAGCCCAGATCTTTGGGACATCACTGGTATTTATAGAAGTCCTGCCTCACATACAGTATCTTCCTGAATGGCATGCAAAGCTTAACTGTGGAGCTTTCAGAGGTGTAGGAAAGTCTGACTTTTTGTCTTGAAATACCAGGCTGTAGTATTCAAAAATGTGCTGACAGCATGGACAAAACACACATGACAAAAAAAATAAATACATATATTTAAAGGAACAGTTGTGTAAGATGTCTTTTTCAGATGCAACCCCTGGCAGTTCCGAGTGAATGATTCTAAACTGACAGCTATTCTCTATTGCACAAATGCCAATGAGCTCTCTGAACACATAGCAGGAGAAGCCGGTATTTGAGCATGGCTTGAGAAACCACAGAAACCCTCTAATATGTTATTATAATCTATAAAGATTCAGTAAAGGGGTTAATTAGGGATTAAACAGTCATGCTTACTTGTGTATCTTTAGCCCAGTGATTCTTAAAATGCAGTAATACAGGGAGGTCTCAATAACAAGAGGAGCAGGATTCCTCCTATGGATTTTTAGCCATCCCAACATGCAACATCTTGCCACCAGTCAGTGTTGCCAGCAGTCTGGGACAGAGCCTGCTACTGAGAGGGGGCAGTTCTACTGCAAATGACTGCTCCCGTTGGGATTAAATCATGCTTAGAGGCACCCATTTATAAGAGAGGGATTCCTGCCATGCTATCTTAGCACTCGAGCAAAATTATATTTCAGCATCTTTTAAACCTAATTGAAGTCAACCTCTCTAGTTTTTGTATATAGGCTTACTTAGATTTCAGCTCTTTTGTTTTAAAGAGTTTATCAGGGGTTTACAGCAATTTCTAATGGATTTTACCCTCACCGAAAACCATTAATTAGTACCCTGCAAACAGGATTTTCCAAGTTGGACTTGCAGCAAACAAGGATGGTTTCCCCAGAGGCTGATTTAACACCCTGGTTTGACATTCATTACCAGACTGGGAGGAATCCTGCAGAGGACTGGCCAGCCACTGCTTCAGTAAATAAACTCTCTCAGACATGTGCTCAGCCCACAGAAATTTACTTTTTTAGTCCTGGGATGCCACAGTTTCTTTCTTGGTCAAGACAAAGATGCCTTTCATCACCCTGATGTTTTAATTTGGGATTCTACTGGCAGGCTAAAATACCAGTTAAAATAAGTAGCAGATTCAGTACTGCAAGCTGAGCTAGAAATAGAACAAGCTAAACACTCAAAAATTCCTCCTTGCCTGGAAGTAACATGACACACAGGAAAGAAACTTCAATTCCGGTGGGTTACAGTCAAGAAAAGACAAGAGCCCAGTACCCCTCAGGTGATTCAAATTTCTTTAGACACCTACAGCTGCCCACATTCATTCTCGTGAGCGAAATTCATGCAGCAAAATCAGTGCTGCTGCTGCCCTACCCTCACTGCCTTTTTCCTGAAAACTCTCCCTGTGGGCTGGGAAGGAATGTAACACGATCTGGAGTTAACGGTGGAGGACTAAGCCTTGCCTTCCTAAATCATTCATTAATAAATACCAGAAAGCAAGGCTACAGACCTTAATCCCTGAAAAGCCCGGCGAGTGCCATGGCTGTGATCTTGGGAGGGCTCTCGCCACACTGTGCGTAAAGAGCGCACAAAACAAGCGTTAGGAGCCCCGAGCACGGCTGGGTATTAGCACAGGTTCACAGGGCAGCTCCTGGGCTTCCTCAGCTGCTCTGCCGCAGATGAACGGTCACACTCCAAAACAGCTCCAAATTTCTAAACTCCTCATATCAAAGGAGGGAGGATGTGCCGGCTGAGGCACCGACGCCTACAGTCATTTTGGAGGTGAAGTTTGCAAGGATAGAAGGGGAAATGTCTTTCATAGCAGGATGTAAAAAGTTTAACCTTGATGACTAAATAAGAAATTAAACTGTCAGAGATTATTTCAGGAACCTCAAAGCAAATTATCTGAGAAACATTTTACTGAGCCCCATGCAACTTCTCCATGTCTTTTAAACAGTCAACGGGTCACTGTCCTTTTTTTCCTCTGGCATTTTTCTTGACCTGGGGCTAAGGCTACTGGTGTCATTTCAGCTGGGGTTTCTCTCTTTTCATGACTTGTCCTGCTCATGGGTGGATTTCTTGAAACTGGCTTGTGACTTCCCTGAGAAACTCTTCTGATCTGAGAGAGGGAGAGAGATGAAAAGAAACCATTAACAGAAAGAGAACTACAACAAGGCTACGCTGGGAGAGGCATCCTTGGGCTAGCATTACCTCCCTCCCTACGCCTCCTCCGAAAGCAAGCGACTGTCTCACTTACGGCTGCTCCGCTGGGGGTTGCCCAGAAGGGCCAGACCCGACGCAGGCACGGCTTGCAGAGAGGCTCCATTTATATTCCCAGCTGGTTCACCTGTTTTCTGCAAATTTTGCAGTTACACTGCAGACAGATCAATGCTGTGATTTGCTTCCAGCAGGGTGGTGGGAACCCCCTCTGGCACTTCCTATTTTTAAACAACTGAAGTTGTTTTGTATTTCCTAAACCATATTGATCCACGAGGCTAATGATAGTTTTTCTCAAAGCTCCATTTTGTTCGCTCTGTCACAGAGGGAGCCCTGGAAATTACAATTAGTGATACAGGAAACGATTGAAATCTATTTTACTGCACAAGTCTGCTCCTGCTATGTGCAAAGCAGAACAATAACCACAAATTCTGTCGCTCCCACATGGAATCACGGATGGATGACTATACAAGCAATGAAGAGGGCTTATATAGGGTGCAACAGCCACCATACATCTTCAATTTACACCATATCGTCCATTATATGAACAAAAATTAAAAATAACACGGGCATAATACTACAGTTTGAATGGACTGAAATATATGCCCAGCTCCTCCCCCAAAGTAATTTAATTTTCAGTTTGCCAGTGGAATGAGAAAATTAGTTTTGTTTTTAAAATAATCCCCTATCCTAAGTGGGAAAAAGTCACAGTCAGTGACTTTTGCTACACCATAAAGGGCATTTATCAAAATAAACATATCAGAAAGGGACCTCATCTCTGATAGACAGACCTATGAAATAAAAAGAAGAAAAACCCACCCAACCTGTGTTTGGAAGTGGCCAGGTCTGACAGAAAGCAGAAGGAATGAGCAGGTTTGGGTCACCAAGAGGCTTTTTGTCATTCCCTTCCAGTACACACACGGTGCTCTCGCCTGCCCAGGGCTCGGCCACGGCTCCCTGCTGGAAAGGATGACACCAGGTGCCCACTCCTTGTCACCTGGTGTTGTCACCTATATCTGTCAGAAGTAATTGTAATGCTACAATAAAACAGTCACTTTTGGAGAAATAAAAATGAAGAATCATCCCCTCCCCCTGTGAAAAAAAACCCAACCAAACAAACAAAAAACCACACCCCTGTGTTTTCATCATCTGGATCTAAAACACTGTTTCTCCTCCAGAAAAAAAATTTAATTCACATTTCCATAAAATGGAACTGCTGGGAATTAACAAGCTAATAAAAAGGACTTTAAGGATGCACTAAACTTGGGTTGGGGAACTCTCTAGTGCTTGCAGCATAAATGCTAATAAAATTATAAATCTGTTATTAACTTTTTACATCCCTGCCAAGTGATAGAGAATTTTTAAAAAAAGGCATTAAAAAGGCTAGAGATGTACATTTTACAGTGAAAAACCAAGTAGTCCAGACAATACAAAAATTACTTACACCATATGAATTCTCTGCACACCCCTGAAAAAACAGACACCTGTCTCCCCAGGGCAATCCAGGACTGATATCTGATACATTGTGAAGGGAAAAAAAACATTTTAAAAAAATCTGAATAAAGCAGGATTCCACCATCGTTTGCCCCAGGGGTTGGACTTCCCCAGGCTTTGATTACCTGACAATAAGATGTTTATGTCAAGCTGGCTGACAACTCCTCACATTCACCCATTAGAGCCCTACAACTTCCTTGCTGTACTTTACACTCCAACCTGTTCAGTGCACTCATTGTCTCAGCCAGTAACAACCTCCAGCTAATTGCTACACGTGGAAGGGAAATTAAAAGGATGGTCCTTGGAGACCGCTACGTCTGCTTCCAAATGAATATAATTAGCAGAGAAGGGGAAAAGATTGTAATTGCTTCAGATTTAGTGGTATAAGGAGGGATTTAGGGATTAATATTTCGGGGAACAACCGGTCTGCCAGTTCAGTATTTGGGAATGCAAAGCAATGACAGGCAAAGGACCTTACACACAATCCACAATCTCGCCAGACGGAAAACAAGGCAAATGGGTCAGAGATAGGAGCAGAGAGGGTCACTGCCAAGATGACCTGCAGGTACTTCCGGGGAGCTGACATGAACCAAACACATCACAGGGAGGTCCCAGCCACTGTCAGAAGCAGGTCTGCCTTATCCGATACTACAAAAACATATTGTCACAAGGAGAACCCAGAGTGTTCCTTCCAGCACTGAAAGGTGCTCACGGTTGGTAGTTGAGGTGGCACAGAGACAGGCACGTTCCAAGCTCAGCGCAGGGGCAGATCCAAAAGTTCTCCTGCAGGACAGCAAGGGTTTCAACCGTCCCCACAAGCTCTTTTACAGACAGGGAATTTTGGAACTACCCGGGTTTGCAATACTGGGCTCATGGCTCATCCCCTTGTGCAGAGTCCCACAGTCCAGGGGCTGGAGAGCTCAGCCTCCAACGGGACCTCCCCTCACTGTCCAGCTGAGCCACTCACCTCACTCGAACCCACTGCAAGCACAGGCTTTTACTTTCTCCTGTATCATGATACTGGGAAAATGGGAACATTCTCAGATGAGATAAATGCCTGTTTAGGCATCAGAATAGAGAGTTCTGTTTTCAAAAAATCCTTATTAACAGAGAGCCATCTGAGGTCTGGGAAGTGCTGAGAGCCATGCAATTTTCAAAATCTAGCTCTTGTTTAAGTGAATTAATGGATGCTGAGTAACTGCTCAGTCTGAACTCAGGACTGTGTGCTGAGGTTTTCAGCTTCCGCCCAATAGTAAAAACAGCGGTACCTTTAATAGACTGACTCATAGTAGCAGGAAAAAGTAGACAAGCAGTTGGAAAAGGAAAGCACAACCCCAAAGAACTATGTTCATTTTCTCTATACTGTCTACCTTGAAATATTATCCTCTTCCACAAGAAGTGCTTCATTCATAGCCCTCAATCATCACAGTTCACTTCATAGTCTCCATTAAAAATAGCACTTTCATTTATTCAACACAAAAATTAGTTCAATGAGATTATTTTGCTCTGCATTTTCCCTCTTGTGTCCCTTGAACTAAAACCCAGCCATAGTAGACTCTAGCTACTCCCCAGGTTTCTGCCTCCATAAAGCCGTATGCCTGTCATGTAATCTAACTTCAGAACCAAGGGTGCCCCAAGATAACTGATTTTCTACCTGCTTCACAAAACCTATTTTTCTCCCAGTCCCTCACAGGCACAACAGGTATCATTTCACCGTGGATCTCAAGCCACTCAGGGTATGTTGCCACGGAAACATGAAACCAACCGAAACAGGCAATAAACGCTCACATGGTTACAAGTCCCCTGGTCCACTGGTCCTTCCTTCACCTTTCCCTCCTTTTCCAAGATGGGGAAAACATGCTGCCAGTATGATTCAGCCAAGCGTGGATACCTAGAGGTGCTCCTCTCTCTTCCCTTCTCTTCAACAAGGTCCCCAAACTTGCTTTTAGACAAGTCTATGTCAAGAAAGCACAAGCAGCACCCACGGAGGACTCGATGAAGTGCTCTGTCCACCACAATGCAGTCCCAGCCTTTCCTGGAGGCAGGACATGCACCAAAGTCTGCAAAGCACAAGGCTCCAGCACCACACCGCACACTCCTGAGCAATCACCATGCACCTGGGTGGCTACACATCTGGTCCCGTGAGTTTTTAGGGTCCTGGGTATACGAAAGGACAAATACTTTTTATCCTTGAATCTTCCTTCGAATTATAGAGATATAGTATAGGAACATACAGGAACAAATTTGTGCTTGTGTCATGATCCGGTTATTAAAGTTCTTAGAAAGGTCTCTGCCCAAATTAAGGTGCAAACGAGACCATATGCCAGTGGCAATAATATGGGTTTTATTTGATAGTAAATATGAGAGAGAGAGAGAGAGAGCGAAAAGAGAAACAAAAGAAGAGAAAGAAATAGAAGATAGGTGGGGGTGGACAGAAAGAGAGTGACAGGGACAGAATAAGGAAAATATCACCACCCCATGGATCCCAACGATGTTCCCTTGATCCTCTCCAGCTGGTCTTCCTGGTGGTGAAGGTTCCCCCGAAAAGCACAGAATCCGATGGGTTAATACACGCTCAGGCTAGGTAGGAAAACCCAGGCACCTCCCTGGAGGGGAGGAGTTTGCCATTGTCTCTTAGAACAGACTTTGGGTTTGTTGCATCACCTGCAGTCCTGTGGTGCAAGGCCTCAGGAATGACTCTGGGGGAGGCACTTTGGGGGGTCTTTGATGGATTATGACACCCCCTCGGCTGCCTCTCACATGAATGTCCCGTGGATGTGGCCTGTGGGGTTGGGGCTTCCACAGCTGGGCCAGTTTGTGTAAGGGAGGGTGGGTTCACTGCCCCTGAGCAGAGGTTACAACACACCAAAACTTCTTCCTCCCACCTCGGTTGGGGGGGAAGTCTGTGCAAACCTGCTCCCGGCAAAGGGGTCAGTGGGCTATGGCCTCCCCCACCCCGAAGCAAGGCAGAGATGATTCTTAGCACGGCTGCCGGGCTTGGCTCACATTCTTTTCCTTGTTTACTTGTTTGTTTCAGGTGACTGAAGAATGGGTTTTCCCTTTCTATAATCTTAGTGGTTTAACTTACAGTCTAAAGTCCCAGTCAGGTATCTTCAGGGAGGCTTCTTTGGTTGTAGCTTCTTTAAACAGTTTTTGTTATAATGAGCAAAATTTTATATCAATGTTTGAAGCATGAACTATTTCAGTCTCTGACAGCTTGGAAACCCTGGAAACTGAGCAGCACAAACAGAAGATGTGAATGCTCTTCAGCAGCCCTGTGTTTGTTTTCCATCATGACATTTTAAAGACTTGCCATGGCACCAAACAGATAGGGAATTAAAGAAATGGATCCACAAGTTTCACTTACACTAAGATTCCCTATGTAAATCACATGAGAAATCCAGAGGCCATTAAGACCAATGGGACTCTCCCCAGCAGTTGCAATGTCACCACCCTCACAGCAGTGAAGCCCGTTGTGCTTTAAGACATTTCAAAATTTCTCATTTTCTCCCTTTTGAACGACACCACTGAAAAGTGTCACTCAAACTCCATTTCTCAATGCAAAATCTTTGTACAAGTGCACAGCTAAAGAATGCAACAAAAGCGACATCACTAAGCCAATAAAAGATTTCTTGATCTGTTTTTATGCTATGTGATTCTAGGTCATGTTAAATCACTGGTTTCTTATTAACAAAAACATACAAAAGCCCGAAAATTACTTCTCTCCTCCTGCCTACTCCCTGCTAGCTGACTGCCCCATCCTGTATTTTTTCAACAAGCTTCGAATAAAGCAGGGTCTAGCCCAAAAGTGTTTGAATATCTAAAAATACCATTATTTTCCCTCAAGACTGAGTAAATGGCAAACTAAATAGCATTTTTTAAAACCATGCATTACCTACACAGAAATGTTAGATTACAGTTTCAAAGTGTGTCAAAACCATGAGTTACACAACCCTCCTGGACCTGCAGCAAATAAGGAATTTGGGTGGGTTCACACTTGTCATCATCAAGCAGTCGAGCATGAAAACCTTTGTGGCTTTGCAGCTGGATCCACTGGTGTCAGAGGTGACTGGGGTTGTAGCTGAGAGCACCAGCTCTCCCTTTAAACAGTGGCTGCCCACTGTGGCATCTCCTGTGCCACTCACTGCTGTCCCCATGACGACAAACAGAAATGGACAAAACCTAACCTCTCTCTGGGATTAAATTAAGTGAAAAATCAGAGCTCAACATTGGTAAATACTAATTGCTCATGGAGGCTGGTGTTAAGGGGACTATTTTTCTGCAATATGCACAAAATTGGTTTTCGGGGTTGTATGACTTTAATGCAAACTAGTCTCACCTACAATGTTTGTTTTACTCTCAAGTAAGCAACTACAGGAAGCCAGAATTAAAACAAATCAAAAAGAACAACAAAGAGAACTCTTGATTTCCTCCACAAGTTCTCTCTTCACTTGTTGTAATGTTTAAGTACCTAAAGGCTGTTGATTAATTCCCCTCTTTATCATCAGTTGATCAACATGCAGCTCGTACTACATCAAATTACCTTAAAATGATAAAAATCAACAGAGTGTGTTGTTTTCCCCCATTAGAGTATATGAAATCATACTTGAGAACAATACCAGAATAACCGTGGAAGACACAGGAGATGGCTGCTCAGCACAGAGGTTGACAGCACTCATTTTTATTCTAGTCATGCTTTGAAAAGTCCTTGGACCAAACCTCTCAAGAGCAAAAATGTAGTTGGCACCAAGTTTTTCAGACTGACTTCCTTCTCTGTTTTGCTACGCTCTGAAGCAAGACAGGATCTGTTATTACACATATCATTCAGATTTAAGTATTTCCATTAAGTAAATGAGAAATAAATACATTGATGTTAGGAAACTCACTGCAAAACACACAACAACCAAATTTCCTGGTGTTTTTCGCCGCAAAGCAGCTGCAGCATTGCAGACCTCATTTTGGTATCAGATAAATCGACCATAACTAATTTAGTTATTATGCTAACTCTATTTTAACTAATTCACAGGAAGAGAGAAGGAACACAACTCAAATTGGAAGTTTGCTGGCGGTGCCTTCTATCAAACTGGAAAGGGACGGTATTCGCATTAGTGGGATTCTGTGACAAATACATGTTCTTACAAAGCTGACAAAATACAGACGTGTTTCAAATTACGTTAAGGTTATGACAAACCAAAAAAAGAGAAAATAATACTCAAGACTCCTTCAACTTCCTTGTGGGGTTCAGCAACGCAGTACGCTCTGTGAACACGGTTCTGATGTGATAAAAGGACAGCTCTAAAAAAATTCTTCTACCGGTGATCTTCAAGGTAAAAATGGAAGGCACTAAACTGTAAACACGCACTTTTCCTAACATACCAGAGCTTTCTCCTTCTCTCTCAATCTCAGGGAAGGAGTGGCACCAGCATGTGAGTGGCTCTGCCTTGTGTTCACCACAGCATGAATGAGACACACGGCTGGTGTCAAACATATCAAACACATTGGAGATAAAGCCCTGAATTTCCTCATTTCTTCATTGCTTTTGTATTCCAGAACTAGCGAATGTACTAGATCAATAAACAGCACATTACTTGAGGACTGGTTTCTGTTAGAGTTTGCAATTCAGTATCGGATGATCTGGCTGACCTGCAGAAACCCGCACGGATGCCAACCAAGCATTTTTCCAAGACTGCTGGTTGTTAATCAGAATCAGAGCACAGTTATTGCCATACATTCCATATTTCTAAGCCCATCTGATGAAAAGAATATAACCATGGAGATTTTTTAATATACCTCACCAGCATATATTGTATTCTGTTGCTCCAACAAAGCCACAGAGAAGTGTTGTGGACATTGCACAGCCCACACTAGCACAATCCTAGGGTCTTGGGGCCAGCTACCTATGTCTTTTTTTAATAAACACTGATTATCTTAGGAGAAAATTTTAAATTAACCTAAGATGTTGTTTACAGGCAGCCATTACATTTTTATTTCCCCAGGCTTGTGATTTAATCAACTGTCACCCACAGACCTCATTAGATAAGGCACGAGAACCTCCATCGCACAGTTCCTGTGTTGCGCTGCCACTTCTGCAACTCAGAGCTCAGGTGGCAACAAAGCCTTTTCCAGGATCACTAAACCCAGGCCAGTTCTACACCCAAGCCAGGGCAGAGTTACAGCAGATATACCATCAGAAGCAGCCTGAAGTGCCAGACAAAACTTTTCCTAGGAGCTCCCAGACTTGCAGCTTGCTCAGTCTTCCTGCCCAGCGTCTGGTCACAAATAATTTCTCCCGTCCACCTTGCCAAGTCCACCTCAATCTCCACAACCACTTAGCCAAAAGGAAAGCAGAGTAATAGAAACCAGTAAGAGCACAGATGACATAGGAACTACAAATTGTGCCAAGATGTTTGCAATCACAGAGTCCTCATCACTCAATCATCCCAACTCTGAGCTGGTCCTTGTTTCCAGATACGCTGCGGGCCTTGCCTTTGGTGTCCCAGCCAGGTTATTTTGGCAGGACTGGCTCTGGCTCAATGCCAAGGCATCACACAGCCTCAAGATCAAGGCAGAATGATATTTGCTTTCCTGCCATGCAGTACCAGTTAAAAAAATACCCACACAGACATCATTTCTGCCTTTTTCCTACACATGAAAGGAAGCAAAATGCCCACACAGATCCCATGTGAGACTTTGTGCAGATTATTAAAGACTTTGCCTTTCATTTTGCTTTTTAAAACTTATTCTTCGTTTTAATGAAAACAACATCACCTATGCCAACAGACTTTAGCTAAAAGCAACCAACTGCACAATTCTTGCCAATTTTTTTTTCGTTTTCAACAACATTCTTCAGACATTACCTTGCTAAATGTGACATTCAGTCCCACTTACTGAATATTACAGTTAAAGAGCTGCTGAACTCAGGGGACCAGGGGTTAAATGGGAAAATGGGAAGGTACACTTCTTCCCAAGTATAAATAACTCTTCCCACACACCTTTCCAGTGAGAGACATCCTAATGCGTTACAACCAAAGAAAAATAAAAAGTAACATCAGTTTCAACACCAGCATCATCTGCTCAACATGGAGGGAAGAAAAATTAGATGGAAAATGCAAACAGACATGGTGTGTTAGACACCAAAACACTTCCCGCAATGCCGGGCCTGGCAGAAAACACGCTGTTGGCTCTCGTCCTCCCAATTTGCAAGCTTGGAAATTAGTTAACAATGGACCGGGAAAATTAATTAAAGACATAACTATAAATTATTTAAAATATTTTAACATGTTTAATGCAGTAGCCAGGCACTGTATGTTGCACATGCGTTTTATTGTGCTGTAAAACTGGAGAGGGGCGAGGGCAGAACGTGAGACGTGGGGTCAGGGCAAGAAATGGCAGGTGCTGCAATATATTTGGGGTTTTAAAAGCCCATTTCTAATTTTTCCAGTGATGAAGCTTTTGTGCACTTGCACCAAAAACAGCAAATGGATTTGATCTGTGGGACTCTGGAAAGCACTGGTCGGCCTGGAGGTCAGTGCTTAAGGGCTGCCCAAGTGCTGGGAGTTTCCCATCAAAGGTCCTGAGCCCGGTGCTTCCAACCCGGGTCTCCCCAGGGAGCCGTACACTCACCACTCCTTATTTCTTCCATATTCACCAATGAGCCACTGCACCAAAATGCTGGGAGAATAACTACCCACTTGCAGACCCCCATTTTTGCTTAAGGCTGGCCAGACTTACTTCAGCATAGACCAAACATTCACTTGAAACATCACAGGTTGAACGCCTGGGAATTTCTTAGGGAAATGACAAGCTGTGTAGTCCCAGGGAAGAAAAACTCCATTGAAAGCTGCCATATCAGGCAAGCCAGAAACTGGAACTCCAGTCTCTTCTATCTCAGGTTACAAAAGCACAATTACATCCCAAATGTTTTGCGGAAAATCTGATGGCTCCACAAAGTATTTAAGCTCAAACAAAATGACAGATAAAGAGACTTCTAACTACTCGAGCTTGAGGAACTTTTGAAGGGCTTATGAGAGGTTGTAAGAGAGACAGAAGAAAGCTTTATGGCTCGGAGGGATGACATCTATAGCTTTCCTGATCCCTCAAGTACAAGACGACATGTCCTTTCAGAAGTGACCAAATCAGCAGCCTAGTTTAACCCATCAACCAGAACCACCAGGTTTTTAATCTGACAAGTGGCAATGCTTTATTTGACTGATGTTAGGTTTTACCTCCTGGTTTTGGCAGAATGCAGATTAAATAAATCTTGACTCCATCTCGAGTGCATTGCAGCTAATGACTTTGAACTTAAGGGTCTGTTAACACTAAATGGCTATCATTATGCAATCATGCTAAATTACCACAGGAAGCAGACGGTATCTCAAAAGAAAGAATTGCACCAGTTTATGCCAAGAAAACTGGACATTGGTGAATATTGTTGGACTGTTCTCTGCAACACCAGGTTTCTGGCCCAGACAAACATGTTTCTCATCTACTGTTGTTACCTCCTGCCACTATAAATCCAGCCAAACTGGCTCCATCTAATTCTCACTCAACATGCCCTTGCAGAAACAAACACATAAAAGAGAAGTCTTTATCAAGAAAAAGTCCTGCATAATGCAGAGCAACTCTCCTCCTTGCTTGCTCGAGGTAATTATCTCACCATTTTTTATGCTTGCCTTTTATCATCAATTTTAGAGGCTCTGCTTATAGAGTAAGGACTGATGAAGTAAGGACTAACCTAGGAGATATTTAACAGATTCTCTAACACAGCCAAAATCACTTGAATTCCCTGGAATCTGGATCTTTGTAAGATGGCATGAAGAGTAGCCTCATTCAAGGCAACGGGAATGCTGCCTTTTTTTCACTGAAATGAAGGTTTCACGCACAGGTCTCAGAACAAGTTGGAAATCTTGTGGATCACGAGAGGAACACAGCATATTTTGCTCTCTGGTGACTGCACTTGGACAGACAGCATCACGTGACTTACTCAAAATAATGCTCAAAAGAAACACAGCACAAGAAACACTATGCACAAAACTGAAAAAGCTCAATCAATGCCTAAAATACATCTTCGGGACATTGGTACAAATTGTATTGTAGTATTTACAAAACACTAAATGAAAGTAAATGTATCAATCAGTTGCAAACCCACATAGCACGTGACTGTGGATGCACTGAATGAGGTGAAGTGCAAAGGCTGAACTTTACGTGAGATGGCAGAAGTCTTACTCTCCCCAGCTCAACTGTGTTTTCCTGAAGCTGAATCTCTAGATTATGAGAAATGAAAAATTACTGAAGCCCCGTCCATGCCACGGAATAACACAGGTTTTATTTGTATTGTACTTCGTTAAATAGACTCATGACCAAATGGTTTTCCATCATTAAAAAGAGTAACAAATGAATCCTTTGTGGATAAATAATCCAGCCACAACAAGAGTCAAACAGAAACTGCAAGTTAAATAAAATGACTTCCTCATGCTCTTTCAGATCTATTTTTCCCTTAGTGTTTAAAAAATATATAGATTAGGCTTGAGTTTTACATTCTTTGTCTTATTAAATCCTCCCAGAGCAGGTAGAATTGGCAGCGCACAAATAATCCTACATGTAGCGACATCCCTTTGTGTTAATCCTTCAATTATCCCATGCCCGAGACCATAGCAGGATTTGGGGACTCAGATCCCTTTTTTGAAACCACCACCCATGTTAGTAATTTGAATTGAAATGGCAACAAGCATTCCTCCTCACAAAAGCTTAACTTCTGTGAAGTTAATAAATATTTGCTTCAAATTTCTTGTAGATGGGTGGGTATTTGTCTCGTCCTGCATGGACACATTCAGTGTGTTCTTTGCTGTGTTCTCACTACTTGGCCCCTGAGAAGCTTCAGAATCCCAAAGGTTTGGGAAAGACTGGATCCACATTCATCTTTCATCCTTGCCTGTAAGCTGCAGTCCAGTGTTTCACCGGACAAGTTTTGATAGAAAACATAGTAGGGAGCGAGCACTTATATCACCTGTGGTGTCATCAGACTTTAATCAATTCACACACCTCCCATGACTCCATAATCACAGGAGATCACGACTCACAGGGAAGTTTTCTGCTTGATAACTTTGCTGCCACTCTCCAGCGCCAGCTCTGTCAGTGCTCCGGCTGTGAGGGTTGCCGTGAAATTGTTGGTAACTGGATGTAATTCATTCTGGGACACGTACTATCACTGCTTCTGTTTGTGGAGCGGCAAACACAATTTGTCTGCTGGAGTAATGCTTGGAAGACTTCCTGAAAAATCTAACAGCAATTAAGCTAATTTACCCCTGCCACGCAGATGCCAGAAATTAAAACTTGCAAGAATGACAGACTCATATGATAGCTAAAGACAGAAGAAAATTGCAAGATCCAAGATTATGATTCTCTTGCCTGTATAGAAGTGATTGTAATTATTGTTTCGTTCTCAACTATTCTGGGGCAGGCACCAAGGAACGACATCCATCAAGACATTTGGATTCATTTAGGCACCCTGCTCAAAGGGGTAATAAACGCTGGGCTAAAAATACCATTGACATTTCAATATTAATAAAGATGTGCGCTCAAGTATCACTGTAGTGATCCTCCCGCAATAGCTTTGCCATGTCTCCGCTGACTGCTGGGCTGCCTTTACCTTCCAGCTTCCTGAAGGTGATCTGTTGTAGTCTGAGCCTCTGGCTATCAAAAATCATCATTCGAGCCAATTCCCGAATATACAAGCATCTTAACTTTCCTGTTCCCAGAGTCTGTGCTTTACATTAGTAATGTGCAAGTTTACAGAAATTAAAAACTGATTTAACAAGAACTTAAAGTGGCTGCTAACAAGCTCGAGATTACATGAGAGAAAGCAAAGATCCCAGCCCTATTTGGTGCTGAAAACAATTACCAAAGGCATGTACGTTTTATTCAGCTTTCCCCGAGCTTAGAGGGAGCAGTTGGAGGACACTACAGAAACTAATTTGAATATACATTCCTTGAGCACTACATGCTATTAAAAAAACCCCACAAATAACCTCTTAAAAATTTAATTTCACTGAGTCCTCTTACCATATTGGCCAGCACTCAGCAAATAACAAATAAAGACACAAATACTCAAAAGACCTGTCTCACTACCCGGCCATTAAAAAAGGGCAAATATATTCTCACCGCTCCTCATCTTTGCCAGCTCTGCGGGGAGAGCACATGCGCCAGAGAGCAGGACAGACCTGACCCATCCGGGACGAAGCATCTCCTCTAAAGGAGGAGTAGAAACACAGCAGAAACCTCACTCCTCCCTTCCTGGATCCAAGCATGTTTGGTACAGTGATCGTTAGGAAATAATCAATGTGGAGCTTGACGCTGCCACTGCCAGGGTGTCACTTCTCCCCTGCATCGGTGCCCTAATGAAGAAGCCCCTGGACTTAACGCAGATTGAAGAGTTTCTAGAGCAGGGCTGACAAAAGCACATTTATTCACCGACACCTTATTTCAATCTCTGCGTTTCACAAATTTTCTGTAATCATGGACGCGGGTTGGTTTCGGCTGTGTTGCTCTCTCCTAGAGTTGCGAGCATATTAATAAAAATAAATAAGCCTGGCTTGCTGAAGGAGCTTTAAAGAGGTGGATGTCCAATTAAATTCCCAGGCTCCTTTGAAAATCCTAGCATTTTTCACTGTCAGATGCCATTAGAATAAGAAAGGTCACGGGCAAAGAGGGATCCTTTGTAATTCTCTCTGAAGAGCGCAGACCGCAAGCAGACAGCATTAGGGGACACGGCAATGAATGCTTCCCAACAGGAATTCAAAGTTTGCTTTGCCAAAAATATACTCCGCTGCTAGTCCATTTTGGTTACAATTAGGTGGAGAGATTTTTTTTTGAATGTTTTTGAAAACTTTTTCCTAGCTACTGTTCAAAACCAGACCAGCACAGGTTGTACTTTAACTCTTGTATTAACGAGTAGAAAGAGAGCGCCATTTCAGCACCTCTCCGCACGGCACACGCTTGAAAACCAGGACAAGGATGGAAACAGAGACAGGAAGACAGATGCTTTGTGTTTTAACAACTCCGAGAAATGCTTCATGCAACCTGATCAACAAAGCCCTATGGGCTGTTTTTATAGTGTGAATCTATCGAGAAGGTTAAGTGAGAAAATTAGCTGCAGAAATATTACATATCAGTGCACTCTCACAGTGCAGCTTCCGAGGAGGATTATCCTAGGCCAAACAAACAAAAGGAGAGAATCCCATTAGCAACTGAATACCCAGGGCCTTGGCGTGGGTGTCATTTGCATACATTACAATTGCACAGTGTTTAAAAACTGCAAATTGGATTTCATTTTCCCCTGGCTACCTGCCCATTTTTCTTTAAATTGATTTATTAATGTCCACTGTTGCTTTGCAGTTTTATCCTTTTAGCAATAATAGATGTAATATATCACAAAACCAAATTTTTAAGAGTACATCATTAGAGTGATGTAGCACTGGTAATAAACCCCTTCACACTTGGATGAACTTAAATCAGTTTCTCTTTATTGATTTTTGGTCATAACATAATTTTAAAGTTCAACTTAGTTAATAAAAAAAAGATTTGCGCTGCTGTTGTGTGGAAAACACCAGTGCTGTAAGTTTTCATGTCATCTGTTGCAAAGGCTCTTGTGGTTTTATATATTCCCTCAGAAGGTGGCTCGGCATTATATAGCCTGTCTTATCTTCTCTGCTGACCCGCGTTTATCTGTCTATTTTTATTGCCACACGACTCACCGCACAATAGATCTTTACCCAGCGACCATCTATCCAAGCACACGCAGTCACTTTATCTTTCCAGCAGCTTTTTGAGTAATGGTCATTTGCATTTTACCAAACTCTCCTACCGCAAGGCGGTTCTGCGTTGACAATACCATTTATGTGACCGTGCTTTTTACTGTCTTCCAGCAGAAAAGCAGTAATTCACCTTTTCCGCTTAGGTTTTTTTTAAAAAAGTATATTTTAAAAATGTATTTGCGGGCTTGTTCTTTCATATTTGGGGGGTTTTTTTAGTACACTTTTTAATCTTCCAGAAGCACAAAGTTCATGACAGCTGGGCTTAGGGATTCTTGGTTGAAACTGCCTGATAAGGAAGCATATGATTGAGTTGGGCACACAATCACTTAGGTCCTCTTCTCCTGCCCCGCAGAAAGGTAGGTTAGTGGTTACGGTACAGACTAAAGATGTGGCTTCACTGCCATCTCATCTCCAAAGGACAGCGTAGATGCTCCCACTCCTTTGGCTACCAGCACATCTCCATAGCATGAGGACCATAGACCAAAAGCAAGGGCCAAACCCAACAAACAAGACAAAAATAACCCAGGCTGAGGGGTCACACCTCTGAAGAACGTGAACTGCTCAAACTCTTATATTTTCTTACAGTCCCATCAAATAATTTTAGAAGTAAAAGACATGAAAACCTCCTAGTTCTCAACCTGCGAGCCTGGGGGTTGCACCAAGATACTAGCCAAATATTTTATTTAATTGGTTTTCCATTTCTCTCATTTCATCTCCGCAGTGATCTCCTACAGACATAAAAAGAAGGCGAATGGTCCTGGAAGAGTTTATAAAATTGGTGAAGGCTGATGAGATACACAGTGGCTGGAAAGAAAGATAGGTGAGACTGCGATCCCAGATCAGTTCTAGAAGATGCTGCGCTACAAACTTATCTGTCCAACAGCTAACCTAATCCGACACAGCCTACTGATATCTCTGTGCATTGGCTCCTTCCAGAAACTTCAAAGAAATGCACAAAAATGAGATCACTTGGAACTGGAGGCCAATAAGGAGCCCCTATGATTAATGAAGAGAACGGTTTGCTTCTGTCCCAGACAGTGAATTAGTCACACACACGCTCGTTCAACAAGGAACTTAGGGCTAGTCAAATCTGTATTTAGTGGCACATCACGTATAAAATTTGTGTTCCTAAAAATCAAAGACATGAATAGGTGAACCACAGCATAAATCTTACATGCTGACCACCAAAAAGCATTATTCTTGTAACAACAAGGAAATTCTTACTTCAATACATTATCATTGGCTTTGACTCGAGAAGAGTAATTCATTCCCCAGCAAGCAGTTATTTCTGGTTTTCTTTTGCTAAAAGGGCTGCTTGGGTATGTTCTTAATAAAAACATGCCCTCGCATCCACCACACTGAACAGCTGCAGGTAGGATTCAGGTTCGCACCAACCTATCCACTGACACACAAGGAAACTCTGTGAAAGCAAAATACATAAAGCAAAATATGTTTTTATTACTAAGTTGCCTTGACTGGTTAAACAAAGACAAGAAAAAAAAGAAAGAAGAGGCTTTAAGTTTTATCATTTTCATTCCCAGTCTGTCTTAACTTTTTTTTTTTTTTTTTAAATGGATTTAAGATTCATTCCTCTAGCTCTGTCCTGGAAAATTTGCATCAGTAGCTACTTATAAGAAAAAATACTAATCCTCTACCTGATACATATCGTACAACAAGAAGAAGCAGTTCCAGTTTGGCCTGAGAAGGGATATACAAGGCACCGACTCGGAGCGTGACCAACCTCCCAAAAGCAGAGGGGTGTTTGTTTTCCAAACACCGGGCTCGGCAGCACATTCCCAAAGTGCCCTGCCAACAGCCCCGTTCCTTCTCACTCTATTCCAAGCCAGCTGCTAATGAGGAAATCCATAACCTTTTTACAACAGATGCTGTGAAATATTCTTTCTTGATAAGTAATGGTGTATTGATTTTTAATTTCAAAATATGCAAACATGACATTTGCAATAGTGACTCCGTACAAACAAAAGCTGTATTTTTGGATTTTTCGATCTGTAACACATTTTGCAAGCATTTGCCATCAATAAGTAGGCAAAAAACCCAACCCTCACCATGAGGGGTTCCTTGCCTATAAAAATAGTACGACTATGGATTTCACCCTGAATAAAACCTCTCATAAAAAGCCAATGTAAACAGCTGCATGTAATGAAATTGTCAAACCTCAAGGTTAATTTAATGCCATGGTAATAGAGGTATTTCCAATGGGGCAGTACCTCTGCCTTGACTCCACATTTCCTGTTATAATCCAACAGCATTTCTCAGGCTCCTAACCTCCCTTACTGGATGTATGTCCCTGTCTTTTCTTCCTTTGCAAGGGTAATGGCGGAAATACCAGAAAAGATTCATCATTTGTACAAATAAGATTTAAGAAAAACATGTTTTCCATCTGTAAAAATAATTCTTATTCCTGATTCATTGAGAAACTGGGAAAGTAAAAAATGTGCAGTGCCTCCACTTTCTGCCACAGGCCCTTACAGCTGGGGAGGAGGGAGACCAGAGTGGTCACTGCTGCCTCAGCAACGCTTTTTCAACTTAAAAAAAAAAAAAAATGGTTGTGACCATGCTGAGCAGCACAACCAGTGCTCACTGGAAAGGTGATTTGAGGAAAACTACTGAGAGGGTCAGCCTGTCCCAAACCAAATCCCAGGTGAAGCAGAAATGGGTCATGTATTCCATAGCAGGGTAAAACATCTATATTGCTGGGAAAGCACTGAGGAAATACGCAGTCATCAATACATTAGATGATATCAAGATTTCTCAGGAACAATCATGATTAGCTGACTCTGCCTGTTTTGGAGGGGCAAGTATTTAAATTGCTTTTCAAGTTCCCTTACAATTTTAAATGACTGAGCCCCTCTTCTATTCCTCACATACATATAAATTTTACCTGTGGTGGCAAAACCAGCTCTGCGCTATGGACAGATGGAGAAAATAACCATAGGGCACATCTCCATCTGGGAAAAACTGGCATGGCTTTACTGACTTCAATGGAATGACATTGACTTACGCCAGTTGAGACTCCAGACTTACATTTTGCTTTGAATTCATTACTAATATACTCAAAATATCATCCTGGAATTGATGTCCTATAATAAAATATCCCAAGAGTGCACACACTGAGTGTCAAGGAGAGGGAAACAAAACACATCTTGCATAGACTTATGCCATGTTCATAATCATTATCTTAATTTTTAAGCAATTCAAAAGGAAAAAAAATTGCTGAATATTTCTTGGGATGCACCCTATAATCTTGCAACATATTTAGAATAGGAAATCAAAGCACAGCTAAACTACCAATTGTGTCAGCAAAAACAGCCTTTCATGGCAAAATGACAATTTTCTGTCTTTGAAATCAGGCAAGAATGAAAAGTGGTTTGCTCTTTTATTGTGCAAACCAGCAAAAATACATTCCTCCCTGCAAGACTTTTTCCAAATTAAATATGTATTTTTTTTACTGTAAGCCTCTTTGAGATCAGTCATTTGGTAGCAAAAGATTAAAAAAAACAGCATTTAACTAGACAAAGGCAAATAATCAAGCCATCAGCATTTTGAGCAGCTACAGGTTTATCCAAATATTTAGCGAGTTTATATTTACCGTCTTCTAAATGCTCTTCCTGTGTGCGATTTTGACCCCATTGTGTAAAAGAGCACCAGACCTCAGCTCAGCTCGCCTCCTGGCAAGTCACTGTCCGTCACCACAAGGCCCTTCGGAATGCTGCAAACCAAGAGGCATCAGCATGGCACAAGCAATTTAAAAGGAGGAACGTGTTAGGTGACCTGGTAAATCCCTAATTCTAATCCCTGCCTGGAGCTTCTGTGGCACTGGGAACATATCGGTGCACATCTTTAGGCTTTCGTGATTTAGCAGGAAATTTATTTTTCTTTTTCCTTCCCAAGATAATCCAAGTAATTCTGTATGAATGGAGACCTTCAATCCCCACACTCCTCCAGGCACAGGACCCTCAAGAGGAGCTGCAGGAAGAATCAAGTGCTTATGGGCAAGGTTTGCTTTGCATCCCGTTGCCCTCTTTAGGCACCAGAGGCTTTAAGGCACACCCTAAACGCAAGAAGTAAATGGGACACCCAGTTACTCACCCTGAGCAGCCAATACTGCATCAGGTTCCTGTAAGACCTGAGCAACATCAGTCCTACGCAAGTCACTAGTCCGTGACAATGCACAGCCACTTGATAAAGCCAAGGTATAAACCAAAATGACCTTATACTGCTAGCTCAGCACAAGAGGCCACAAAAACTGGGAGGGAACAGACACCCCAGTGTTAGCCTCTGCCCAAGGAATAATAAGAAAAAGACATGGCAAAACGATATTCAAATTTTGCTGGCAGAGTCCCAGCATGAAGCTCTGAGGCGCCCATTAAATGGCAGTGGTAGGAGAGGCAGCAACCGTGGCGAGAGGTGTGATGGAAGGAGATGGATGGATGGATGGAAGGATGGAAGTATAGAAGGATGCATGGATGGATGGATGGATGGACGGATGGATGGATGGACGGATGGATGGATGGACGGATGGATGGATGGATGGACGGATATCCCTGCTTTGGATCAAGATACAAATCCATTAACAAAGCAGCAGCGGTGGAGGGATCCCCTGCGTGCTTTGCTAGGCAGACTGAAAGCAAAGCACTCGGCTCTTCCCTTCAGCTTCCAAGGGTTTTAAAGTACACCAGAGTGCCACGCTTTGGAAAATTGTGACCTCCTGAGCTTCATAGAGGGCTAGTGGATTTGCTGCCACATCTGCCCGGTGCTGGCACTGCTTCCATGACCAGTGGGCAATGCAGGAAGGCAATAGTTTGGAACCTGGCTCTGCAAGGATTCCCTTAATTCCGGGATGGGTAGGTCAGCCTAATAAAAGGAGATATTTCTTTGAGTGGCATTTACTCCTCTCCTCTGTCACCACTTTAAGAATCATAATTGAGACTGGGAAGCATTACATGGGTCCTGAGCACACACTATGCTTGAACTGCTAGAAACCATAAGAAACAGCAGTATCACATTATTGCCTGGGACAGACTCTGCTCCCAGCATTTTTCCTCGCCTTCCCAACTAGGTAGGCACACAAGCTTTGTCTGTTCTGGCAGCTGCACTTCAAGATTCAAAAATCAGAAATGCCAGAGTGAAAGATGACAGAAAAAAAAGAAAAGCAGTTTCAGGCTGTTGTGTCATTAAGCGAATCCTGGAGTTATTTTACTGACTTGCTAAACTGTAACACTGGAGAGAAACAGAGTCACATTGAGGAAAAAAATACCACTCCAAAATTGCACAAATGAGTTTTAGAATCCTTTGGCATTTATTGAAAAAAAACCAAAACTAAGCTGAGTGTAAATAAAAAAATAAGGCTGGCAAACTGAGCACTGGTTTCTAATGGGTAAAAGCCCCAGGGAAAGCTAAGCCAAATCAAGGGCAATAGAGCACTCCCCTCTCCACAAGTCTCTGGCTCAACCGTGGTCTGCCTGTTCTCCCTTGGCAGCCCTGTTACCCATTGCCCCTCAATCAGCTCCTTCCCCACACCTGACAAACCCCTCAGCCTCCAAGTTTGCCCAATGTATTCCATTTTTTCCACCCCTCCACGGTGCATATATGAAAACACAAATTACACAGCAAAAGGCAACTTTTGCTGCACCAGAGAGTATAGTGAAAATAAAACTTGCTCTCCTCTGTTTGAGCCATCTTACTTAACAACAAATTATCCAAGAATCCCTGTTCAGCTGAACACTTTGCTTTTAAAGGGGGAGATTTGCCTCTGATTGGATTATAACATAAGTGAAAATTCATGCATATTAATGATAAAATCCTTTATTAGAGGTAGAGATAAATGTATAGTCATGGGGCATATTAGTAACTAACTTTTAAATAGAGATTATTTCTCCAAATAAAAAGGCAGAAATAATCCTTTCTAAACCTGCTTCGCTTTTAATACTTGCTGCCAACAGCTAGATCTGCTTTCTTCCATTCCTGATACACCATAAAACCTTACAGCTTGTAATATCTTCTCTGTGTATGTGTCACATCACTTACTCAACAAAAAACCCCAAGCCGTAAAACCGAAAATTGGAAAAACACCTCTGAAAACTGGTGATTGGGGGAGGTTCCCGACATCTGGGAAGGATTGATGTTCTCCCCACCCCTAGGAGGAAGGGAGGGCATGGGGAGCACTGGGTGAGTCGCTTGGCAGCCCATCCTCCTGACATCCATCTCCAAGCAGTGAAGGACGAGGAGGAAACTGCACCACTATCAGGGCTATCCTCAGCAACACGGGTGCCAACTCTGAGCATGTCCTCTGCAAATCATGGCAGGCAACCACCTAAGGAACAGCTGAAGCTCAACACTAGAGGGATCCTTATAAACCTGTGGAGAATGTCTATCAGAAACCTAGTGAGGTCTGATAAGCCAAGGGCCAGTTTCAGCCTGGGGGTGCAGGCTAACACCATGCAGTGGCCAGTGGAGCTGTGGCCCACAGAAGGGCCAGAGGGCTACCAGAGGCACTGAGGTGTCTTTGGGGCCCCCTGTGCTAGTAGAGAGGAGGTAACCAGCTGCCCACACCTATCTTCCAACAGGAAGAAGGACCCCATCCCTGCATGCAGTGATGCTTGTTGCATCAGTTAAGTCGCCCACTCTGGCGCTGGGGCTGCCCTGGAGCAGGAACCTGAGCTGGGTGATCTCCAAAGGGCCACTTCTGGTGGCATCTCTGTCCTCCTGCAGCCCAAAAACAGGTAAAGGCTTTAAACAGCATCTCTGCAAACTACTTATCTTACTCTAGGACTTAAGCTCTCTATCACAGCCAGGCAACAGCATGAATAAATTTGCCTTCTGTCAGGCAGTATCAAAGATATGAATAAAGCATTACAAGGCAATTTCTGGAACGCAGATCTTTGAACTGTGCTCTGCTTTACACCCCCAACCACAGCGGCAGAGAGAAAAATCCCTATTCAGCACACTGAGATCTTCTTTTGATGTTGACTAGAGAGGGAAGAGACCGTGCTCAAACCCTATGGATTATTGGTCAGTGTATAAAAAAATCCTCATGAAAGATGAGTCCTGCCTGGACTCGCGTACGCTGGTGCAGCATAAATAGCAGTGAGATTTACAGCGAGGAGCCACTGTGTCCTTTGACAATGCCCTGTCTAAGCAAAAAACAAGTGAGATCCAGTGGCTCCCTGCCAGCCCACTCCAGCTAAAGGCCACGCCACACCAGTCATGTTATTACACTGATGAACAGCTCATATGAAAATAGGGAAAACTGTCCATCACTTATTTCAATCTCTGTCTAAAACAATTTACTCATGCGAGCTTTTGCTCCCTTTCTTCCTGGCATTTCTTTCTTTTTCTTCTCTATCTCCTTTTTATTTTAGCCAGCATTTCCAGAAATGGCTACTGACTCACAGTCCTTAGGATCATACACATTAACGGGCCTGAAGATTTAGTTCACAATAAGATCAGGGGAGCTCCAAGGTGGGATCCTAAAGATGGCAGTTGTCCCAAATTAGATGCTGCTTTTGAGCACACCAGTTTGACTCTCTCCTTCCACTTTTTAGAGCCTCATCCTGCCAGAAAGTTCACCTACAGCATCTACTCAATGTAACACGATCACTGGCAGATGAGTCAGCCTCAGATACTTGTTTCTTATTTAGACCAGGTTTTCTTTGAAGTCTCAGTCCTGTAAACTCGCAAAGCACGTGAGCAATGCCCTTGACTTCTGGGAGCTACTCACACGTTTTAAGATGCACAAATGCCTCGGAGCTGGCAGGAGCCAGACGTGCACAGGCATAGAGCAAGCTTTTAAAAGTGGAGGAAACTGTCCAGTTAATAAATTACTTGTTAACTGATTCTCCAGTTTCAAACAGAACAACCCCAGTGAAAAGAACACAGAAGAAAACATACATTCGGAGTGCAGCCCTGTAGGACCCCCAGCTCCTTCCCTTCCCAGGGAATTCCAAGAAGGCTGCATGAGACTCCCAGCCCAATGCATGAGTGGGCACTTCATGCCAAACAGAATCATCCTTTAATTTTCTCAATTACCTCAGTAACCAAAAGCACACATCTAGAGCTCTGCCATGTTTCTGACAGTAAGTAATGTTTTCTCTGCAGTAAATTCAGTTAGTTATTCTCCACAAAGGAATTGTTTTTAAGGACATCCCACTACATCTCTACGCTGTATTTGTGAGAGGAAAAGAACTTCTGACCTGGAATTGCACTCAGTGAAACATCTGTAGGCATCCAAGATAATATATTTTCTAATGTGAAGACAGTGCATTTTAAATGTGACATCTTTAATGCATTTAATTTAACCACATCACCATCACCGTGGAATGGACTTCCTCAGAATCATTTGTGTAATACACATATGCACACAAGATATATATCCTTATATTTTTTATTTATATCTCTCTCTATATATATATTTTTTTTCAGAGTTTTCCTTGACTTGTTTTGTACATTTAATGTTTACATTCTGCAATTTTCTTTTTATCAAAGCTGAAATTCCCATAAATCACAGCATTTCTGGACTTTGGGTTTTAGGAAGGCAAAACATCACAACATTGATTTTGAAAGGAAATAAAACTGGAATCAGGGGAATCTGCAGATACTCAGCATCTGAATATTAGACTGGATGCTTTGGTATGGCAAAGTCACAGCTTACACAATAATTTTGCACAGTTAAAAAAAGAGCTCATACGTCGTATCTTGGAAATAAATTTAAGATACAAAAGCAGCCATTCTGCTTCATGGTTGCCTAAAGTTACAGAAACTTTTATCATTCCAGCACCCAAATCTTTCCTTACACAACGAGGAGATTTTCTGACCATGAAATGACCATGTCAGCACTGCTCCTGCACTGGCAGGATCAAAACTCACCATTTTTTCTAGGAGACAGATTCCCCAGCATGCAGCAAAGCAACCCAACCATCTCTGGCAGTCAATATTTCTCCCAATCTCTTCATTTTCATCAGCATTCCTCCTAAAATCCTACAATTCTAGTGACCGCCTCTCTCATCCATAACAGCTCAGGGCAGATTCCCTTCCAAGGGAAATGGCCAACCCTAGTTTTAATGGTAGTTTTGACATGCTGAAAGGTTTTCCTGAGGGAAAGAAGTGGTGGGAAAAATGGCCCTACCAGCACCTATATCTAAAAATAAAAGCATACCCCAGTCATTGGGGGAAACAGTAAAAAAATGCTATTGAGATTAAAGCCATGAACTCTACAAGTAGCTGACTGCCTGCCAGAAACCCATGCAAGAGCACAGTGCAGCATTATCCAGCCCATTGCTGAGCTTCCCAGCACAAGGGTAGAGCCTGGCAGAGCCCCCCAGTACCCGACAATTTTCATCATATCAGAGGAAACAGCCCTTGGTGTCCAACCCCTGCAAAGAGCAAGGACTCACCCCCAAATGCTCAGCTAATGCCAGTTTTTTGTCTGGCATAAAATCGGATGGATTTAACAGGCAAGACCACCCACTATCAGGGATTAGTAGCATCATTCTCCTATGCCCCCTGTCTCTCAAGAGAGCAGGTTTAATGCAAAGCCCTTCTTTCAGTTTCCATTTCTTATCCCTCACCCCTCCCTGCAGCCCTGCTATCTATTTTGATCAAAGAGGAATGTGTTTATACCTTTCAGTACAACCTGAGAATTTTCTTCCAGAACAATTCCTAAAAATTTTGGCTTGCCTTTAGCCATTTACTTCTTATTTGGATAAAAAACTGAGAGATGTCCATTTGTGCATGAAATTAGGCTTTTGAAGAGAAGTAAACTAAAGGAATCAAAAGCAACTCTGCCATGTGATGAGCAGAGTTAATCCTTCACAGGGGCACAGCAGTACTTGTGCCCAAGGAGGGCCCGTTTGTCACCCACCACACAGCAAAGGGACAAGGCATCCATAGCACAGCAGCACCAGGTGTAGCTGAAAAATAACCTAAAGAAGGTTTCCTGCTACAGAACCACATTTTCTAAATTTTTATTTGCCAGAAAGGACAGGGTTTTTCTGGCTGTGGGGTTTGTTTTTTTTTTTTTTCCACTGTGGCACCTCCCTGGGATGATGGAAATGATGATGAAATGACTGCCAAATTCTTTGTCTCCATCACCTGAAGGACCAAGAACTTTGCTCCTCTCGTTCCTTCAATTAAACAAAATGCCACTTAAAGATAACATCTTACTGGAGTGCATGGTCTCA
This sequence comes from Mohoua ochrocephala, assembly GCA_013398855.1. Taxonomy (NCBI): domain Eukaryota; kingdom Metazoa; phylum Chordata; class Aves; order Passeriformes; family Acanthizidae; genus Mohoua; species Mohoua ochrocephala. The sequence goes on from VZTA01004148.1 coordinate 361,335, forward strand.
GTGCCTGATAACTGAGTACGAAAACATAATATTTAGCCTTAAATAGCCAACCTTCATTTGTGAAAGGCATTGCCAACAATAACTAGAAAGTTTTGTTTTTAGAGCAAGCATTCTTGGCAATTATTTGTGGTAATTGTGTCTCAAGCTGGTGTGATTTCATAAACAGGGCGATCTCACACAGAGCTAGGAATAACACCTTTTTTTTTTAATATTCCTCATGCAAACAAAGTGAAGAATTACAAACAATCTCTGAGGGGTAAACTAAGCAGAGATAATAGAAAGATATTGGAGTGGTAAAATACCTGCATTTAAACAGAACAACTATTTTTGGGAACTATACAAAAGGCTCTAGTTACAAACCCTAAGAGCATCAAAGTTTGCTTGCTGGGGGAGGGTGGCGGGGTCAGGTCTTCTGTAAGAACTAAGCAATGGTACAGTTGCATAAAAAAGAAGTAAAGTAAATTTTCAGCCACAAAGACAGCACAGAAGACCTTGTATATTAGTGCTATACTTGTTCCATCCATGCATCTTAAAGTCAAAACCACGGTGAGAGCCTGAGGCCCACGCAGCGGCAGCATGCAAGTCTCCCTTGCTTCTTGTGCAGCCCCATTCCCTCTCTTTCATCCTGGGTTTTAGTTTGTCTGCTAAAGATAAGGGAGAGCATCCAGCGAGTTTCCTGTGTCACCCTCTGACAACTGGAAGAGCTGGGGCATCTTGCCCCATGGTCCCAGAGCCACTGGCAAGGCAGGATGCAGGAGCCAGAGGGTTGCTCTGGCTCCCTCGGAATGGGGCTGGCACCCAGGGGACTCTAGATCTGCCGTGGCACCGTGGGACCTGGCCTGGCCAACCGACCATCCAAGACAGGGAGAGGAATACAGACTGCTCTCCCAGCCCAGCTCAGACACATACAACCCACTTCGTATACGCAGCTATACAACCTAATGAGCCTTCCTGCTCTGCTTCAACACTGTTTTCCATTTTAGCTACTTCAGAAAGGAGGTGGCATTGCACACCAAGTCCTTTAGCTGCTTACCAAGTCCCCAGAGGAGCAGGTATTTTTCCATGCATCTTTACAGTAATGTTAATTACATTATACGCAGTTGCAAATATACACAGGGGACAATAGTGTACCTTTTAATTAAGTATTACTATTGCTTCCGCTGTCTCTTACCCTCATTCTCATCAGAGGATGAGGAAGCAAGGTCCCCTCACAGCTTGTCAAGCCTGTCCTGCTGCTGTGCTGCAGCACATGAGCCTCTGGGTCTGGAGCCCCTCCAGATGCCTGTCCCGGCCTGACATAGGGCACCTACCTTCATGCTGTTATTTTAAAAATTTTATTCTCTCAGATGAGAAAAAAACATAACATGGCATCTCAAAAATGTTTCCTGGGAATGGTTGGCTGAAAGGGGGACAATCTTTCACCCAATGCCCCTCATCTATCAACACTCGTGGACTCACACACCTTACCAAAACACACATCAAGTCCACAGTTGACACCCCCTTTGCTCTTTGCTGGGCTCAGCAGTTCTCATTCAGCTGACGGTGCCTGTAAATCACAAGCATTTTTACTTATCTGGCACTAAATTGTAAGAACAACGTAAAAGGATGTTCAACACAGTAAATACTATAAATCCCACAGTGAGCATATGTAGTCATACACAAATTATACAAGATGATGAAAATTGATCTGTAAATGCACATACGCAAAACAATTTTTTCAGGGATTACTCCTGTACTTCCTTTACCGAACTGGGGAGTATCTCTTACCCATCATCGTTGCTTTAAATTTATTAAATTGAATGCCTACAACAGATCTAAGGATGGGTTACAAAGCCAAAATTAGGTAAATTTTACTTGTAAAAAAATATCAGAATACTTAATAGTGAACTCCTTGCATGAGGGTCAAGCCACTCCTTAACTGTATTTCAACTTCCCCCCTCCACATGCTGCAGTAACACACAGAGCTACAGGAATAGCCCTTGATGATTTAGCTCTTCCACACTGAGAAGCTTGAAAAATTGTTCTGCATGTTATTGGTTTGAAACAGTTTTAGTCTGAACTACAGACACAACCGGGTGAGTCCAAGTTAACCATTCTATTAAAAACATTTTTTAAAAAGTCTGCAAGAACAAAGAACCAACTGAAACTTATCACAATCACACTTGAGATGAGCAGAATAACCATTATTTCAAGTAAAACACTGTACACTCTCTTTATTCAATGTGTGTTTATGCAACCAGTGTACAAGTTCTGTACAAGTCTTACGGAGAGCTCTGCACACCAAGGCCAGAGGTACTGTAAGACTGATGATAACAGGCACCAGTGGGTGTGTTATGGTCAACAAATGTAACTCGGTATCTCCCTCAGGTCCAAGGGACTCAAGTGATTTTTAAAAAAACAACCAAACTCCTCCTAAGCCAGCCCACCCTCACAGGACTCTGCACGGGTGGAGGTGTGCACACACAATGGGTAATTTAATTTAGGGGTAGCATGCTCAAATTGAACATGTTTCTGCTCAGCAGAGAGGTTCTCAGACTGGCATTGTCACAGCACACTGCTCTTCAACTAGGGGAAGTATCTGGAAAACATGCAGAGTGCATTATTGTTCGATGTTCAGTGGAAATAGTAAAACTAACTAATACCAGTAGAAGTCCATTTACATTTTTATATTTCAAGAGATAATGCTGGCTCGTTTATCTTCCTCCTAATGACAAGGGAATCAAGCTCACACTAACTCGGTTAAGTGACAAAGCCTAAGGTAGTGCATGGAGCAAGTGCTGTCGGATGTAATTGACAGCAGGAAGCAAGGCAAGGCGAGGTGCTGCAATGCAAACTGGTGCTCCAGCCTTCCTCCTTGCCTGCAATATGCATGCATGGTTTGGGGGCAGCAGAGCCTGTTACTGCAAGACAAATTCAGAGCTAAAAGGATATGGCAGCCCTCCACACTGTAGTCTGATTGCATTAGACTGAGCACAGCACAAGAAATAAATATTTAGACAGGGTAGATGGCACCCTGAACACATTCAAGTGTCAGCTCTGATCTCCGACGAGAGAAAAGCACCCTCCTCTTCCCGTGCTCACGTGAAGCTCAGCACCTCTCCCTGCCTCATCCAGATGGTGTGCGGGCAGACCCCCTCTGCCTCGTTCCTAGACAGCTAAAAACCACAGCCAACCTGCCATGTTATTTCTGTCTCCCCGTGCTGGTTCATCTATCACTGTCAGTGCAACTGCTCTACACACTCCTTGCTGCTGCTGCTGTTTACGATTAGGAAGGAAAGGGAAAATCTCCAAGCCCTACATTACAATTGAGCTTCAGTTGCACAGTAGGCAATTAAGAAATTTGGGAGCTTGCAACCTCCCAGGAGGTAGTGGACTTAATTAAAATTAAAGCAGTTCATTTGAAGAGGGTGGTGTGACCCTCTTTCTGCCAGACTTCGGGCCCATGGAAACCCCTCACTGGTAGCTATGTTAGCTCTGAGTATTAGGATAAATGTTTTCATATGCAAATCGAGCAGCATTCCTCGGTGCCCTGCCTACAGAGTGGCTTTATTGCTTCTCCCACACAGTTGTGCCCAGCAAACAACAAAAGGCAACCTGTGTTTATAGGGCACTGGCCTGACATTCAAGAAATCTGTGCTCAAAATACTCAGCTGTGCCAAATGTCAGCAATGTGATGTGGGCAGGTCAAACACTGCTCTGTCTCACAGTTCCCCCGTCAGGAAAAATGGAAACAACTGGTACTTCTCTCCCACTTAGCCTGTATAAAACCACGAAGTTTTCAGAACAGGGATGGGCTCTAATTACACAGAAGCACAGCCGTAAAACAAGGCAGGTACCCTCTCCGCATTGTCAGTGCCATCTCGCACACTGAGAAGAGAAGCTAAAAAACACTCGGCCAGGTGCTACATCCTCTCCCTCCTGCTTCTCGGGCTGTCATAAAACCAATTCACACTGGGTACGTCTGGCCGGTGCCACGCGCAGTCCCAGCCCTGTCTGGGCTTGGCAGCCACCAGCTGCTCTCTGGCATGTTGGACATGGCACGGAGGCTTTGCCAAGCGGGATGTGGGGAATGGAAGTGCATCCCTTGCTGAAGTGTTTGACCCAATTATAGCTGCGACAGCAGAACCAGAGGAATAAAAGTTAAGCTGCAATTTGTGACAGCAGAGCTTCTGCTGGATTCAGACTAATTGCCCACCATTAGCTGTAATTGGTGCACATTCTCCAGCGCAGGGAGAACCTCTATTTGTTTTAGGAGAAGCAACCATAGCTTCAAGGGGTGAAGTACCAACAAGCACATTCCTTATAGTAACGTTAGTTAGGGCAAGTACAGTGTCCCCAAAGATGCTACATCAGAGCCAGCCACGATCCTGCTCCACTCACTCTGTGGAAGGCTTCATCGCCCGCAGCAGAAAAATGTAGCAGTAAGTTGTACCTCCCAAAAATATCAACTGTGATGGGGGACCAAACAGGTAAACAGCTAAACATATTGTCCAGTGATGCAGGTGAAGCCCAGAATGCTCATGGCAGTGGATTGCCCAGGAAAGCACCAGAGAAGGGTGCTCAAGTGACCAAACAACTTCTTCTGCTACAGGGTGCATTAAGAAGATGCCATCAAAAAAATCACAAGCTGTAAAGGAGACTAACAAGGCACATGGACAGGGATTTTCACGAGGCATCCTGCCCGCCTGAACATGACACAGCCTGAAATGAAAGTTGACAGCACAAAGGGAGGAAAAATTATCATAGTGATACAACCTGAGGTTGTAGCTGCCCAGATCCTGTTCTGACATCTGAAAAAGCACTGGCCCTCAACAGTGAACCAAGACAACTTAATTGCTGTTTCATGATAATGACTGTCAGTTGGCTGTTCCTCCTTCAATACACATTAGCCCATCTGAGCTGTTTAAGGTTCCATTTGCAGTCTCCCAGGGTCTCTAGCACCATCCCATTATATCTTAGCTGGAACAGAGTCATCCCAAAAAACATGGCAGAACAATGGGCTCAAGCAGTGCTGAAAACAGTGGAATGAAGCACCCAGAATCCATAATAATTTCTTCTGTGCTGCTTTTGAATGTCGCTGAACTTTCCTGGAACTGTTCAAGCGTTCTCGCAGCCCAGCCACTGCTATGCAAGAGGCCAAGGCTCTATGGTGGAAAGCAGGAAATACTATAATTGTTTGAAAAGAGGACAGTAAAGTTTAAGTGCATCAAGAAAAAAAAGAAACAAACCCAAAAAACACCAAGATTTGTAAAGGCAAAGAAAAACTGTAAACAGAAGCAGGGTCTTCTCCTAAATTAACAGTGTTGCTTCTTGCACCTGGTAGAGTGCACTGCAAAAACCCACCAGTTCACATCCCTTCCCAGCAGCAGTAGCAAGGCATGGCCAGCACAAAATTTGCCTTTGTTATGGGTATCCCAATGCATTCTGTCCTGCCTGGTCCAAAAATCCTCCTGCAAGTATTTGGAGAAAGGCAGCAAGGCTCCATGGATTCTTTGTTTTGACCCACTGCAGGGTTCTTACTCCACACAACTAAAGCACAGTGGATTGGCAGCACCAGTGGATGTACGAGTGATGAGGAGTCTCCAGACGGTCATTACTTCTGAGGGATGCACCTTCTGTGTGCCATTACACTGGGCAGTAAACTAAATTCTCACTAGGAAAACAGGAAAGTTGCCTCCTCTTTGCCAATAAATTGCAACTAATTGCTCAAGTTGCCAGGAATTGAGGCAGATTCTATACATCCATTTTATGCAACTTAAATACGCAGGAACGCGTAGGAGGTTGTGTGTAAACCTGTAACACGATAGTAGAGGAAACAAAGAAAAATGGCTAATTTATTCTAATAAATTCATTCAAGCCAAGCAGGTAGCTGCCAATTGCTCTGTTTAAAAAGCTCCTATTAACAGTGGCAGTTTTTCATGTGAAGTGTTTTGATTGTGACTATGCACACTGTCACCTGAATTACTGCAAAGATGAAACTATTGATTTTGCCAGTGTCTGCGTGCAAGGAGAAAAAAACCTTAGGCGTTCTTTCTTTCAGTCTATCCCTACTCACCCAAGCACTACACAAGTGTTTCAGAGCACTGAAGTCCTCTTCAGTCTTGATTAAACCTTTTATTCAGTCAAGTTCCCAAGATTTTTGGTGAGAACACTTTTCCTGCATCGCGTTCTGCCTTCGAAGGGTTGCACAAGGCAACATCTGAGAAACTCTCCAGTGGCCTTGTGAGTCCCAGCATGCGGCAGGATGTCACTTTACAGCAGACACGGTTCAATCCCGCGTTTTCACATGCTTTAACTCAGGTGTGGTGTTTTCATGCTATTGTTTCTCCTTACAGACTGAGGTTGGAACAAGCACAAATCACAAAGCAAGGTGCCTGACAAGGCCACATCTTCCAATTTCAGTCTCAAAGCAGTTCATATAAAGCAAATTTGACAAAATTACAGTGGGAAATCTGAAACTCATCCCCCAGGTACATCACAGATGCAGGAAACATTCAAGGACGAATTTCTGACAAAGCAGTGCAGTTCTGCCTCCTGTTTGGCTGTAGATTTCAATAGTTGTCTGCAGAACTGCTGCAGGGCTGCTAGAGCAGAAGATTTTGAAGCTACCAAGACAGAGGGAAGCCTGAATGAGTACCTGAGCAAAAGGGAAGGATTTATTTCTTGCCTAAGGCCCACTCGAGCCCTCCAGCTGCCTTGTTTGTCCAGCTCTTTGCCTCTTCTGAGGCACTGGAGGCAGCATGCGTCCCCATGGGGCTACAAGCATATTAAAGAGCAAGAGACAAATTACTAACTAGTGTTAATCCTCCTTACCTGCTTACAATTAGGAGAGTTTCCTTTAGAGAGATAAAAGGAGTTGTTTTAAGCACAGCTGTGACTGAGATCTGGTGCCTCAGACTTGATCTTGATGATCAAAATCCCTAATTGTAAGGACAGACTAGGGACACAGAAATGCAAAACCTGGTCAGGGACTTGTTTACAAGGATGCTTATTTCAAATCACCACTGGCCCCAATTAGCTCACAGGCAGAGGAAATGTCTTCAGAGAACATATTCTTTTATCCCTGCCTGCAAAGGAGCACTATTAAAAGAGTTCAGGGTATCTTTGCCACAGTGGGAGCATCAAGTCAAATGTGAAATAAGCAGGGAAGGCAAGCGGATCACTTATTTCCCCCGAGAGAAAATGATGCATGCTGACAGGCTGATAAAACCACTAAAACCTGATCCTGCTCATCACATGGCAGGGTCAAACAAATCCCACGCAAATCTCCGCAGCGCTTCCCACCGCTGTACAACAGGCAAAGCAATGCCAGGTGAGCATTAAAAGGAGAAATTAACTCTCCAACCTGTATCAAATGCTGCAACACTTTGGGAATCTTTGAAACATATTTCCCCACCCAGGTCTTTAGAGCCAAAAATCTCTCCCCACAAAGTAAGCTTTAAACACCATACGAGAATTCACAGAGTGGATAAAAACACCACACACGAGGTCACTGTGAAACACTGAATAAAGACGTGATTCTGCAGAGGCAGATGTTTCATTGAGGGGACTAAACTTTCTCATGGCACTGATGACCACGGGAGCACTCTGGCAGAGGTCTTTACTGCCCGCCTGAATGGAGACAGAGCCCGTCCTCCTTGGGAACATCTCTACAGAAACAGTATTTCTGCTCTGGTTCAGACGTTGACATTTACAAAGAGGCTCAAGAGGGAGGCTGCCCACCTCTGCCAACCTGCTCAGGCACATGGGTTAGGTCTCTATTTGCACTTTTACCTCTGGCTGAGACACAGGTACTGGGTGATCGCTGGCCCACAGGTCCCATCCACACCACAATGCAGGTCTGAACCGCCCCAGCCCATGAACACCTGAGGTGTCTGTGCCAAAACCCACGGGAGCAGTGCCTGGCTGGTGCTGGGAGAGGAAGAACATCGCTGTAGTGCCTCCCCACCCGGGAGGTGCCAACACAGTGCATTTCCATAGCTCAGTTTTGCCACTCGGCAAGTGTAGATGACAATTTTTGGCACTCCCCTTCATCTAACTCTCACCGTACACAGTTTGTCGCCATGCTGTTGCTCTCCCAATCATCCTTTTAATTGCTTTCACAGTGTCAGTAGTGGAGTGCATTGGGTCTGGCTGAGCTGGAGTTAATTTTTCCAATAGCAGCCCTCATAGTGCTGTGCTTTGGTAGCTGGAAAGGTGCTGGCACAGCACAGGGGCGGAACACAAAGTTGTCACATGTCTCAGGGACACTGACCCCCTGAACCATGCATGCAGGGTGGCCAGGGCATGGCAAGGCAGCCCATGGGACACTGGCAGCCTCCACACAAACCATCCCGTCCCCTTAGCACAGCTATAGGTCACTGACCACCGTGTGAGCATCTGCAGGGCACCCAGGAGCCAAAACCCCCACCCAGGCATCAGACACCCAGATAGCGCAGGCAGAATTTGCCCCCAGGATTAGCCAAATTGCCTGGACCCTGTGCCTCTGGTTCAACTCCCACTAATCCACGATGTGTTTGAGGTGGAGATCATCTCCTCCTGCATGAGGATCCCAAATCTCAGCGTGCTTCAGTGCTATTTTTAAAACAGGTGATAAATTGTATTTTGAACTCTGTGCATTTATCTTATCATAATGCCAAAGCCACCCTTGGCTTGTTAAGCTGCCAAATATGTGAACACTACAGACAGGCTCCAACCATCATCAGGACTCGGGTCTGCAATGAAGAAGGAACCCATCCACGAGCTTTCAGATTCCAGCTCTGCTAGGAGCAGCAGGTAGGAAAAAACCCCTCGCAATGGAAGTCATAGCTCTGTTGTAATCTGTGACACACACTCAATTTTCAAGGAACCAAATTGGCTGTGAAGGCTGAAAGCCAAGGCCTGCAGCTCAGTTGGAAGGGCTGAAGTACTCGGATGAGAAAGCCCATATGCATCTGAGGGTTCCTCGGACTGCTCTAATTTTTCATAGTCAGACGGCTGGGCAAACTGGACACTGTCACTTTGTGCACAAGCTGCTAGGGCAGTCTGTGTGCTTGGCCAGCTCCTCAGCACAAGCAAAATGGCATTGCCCAGACAAGAATCGACAAAGAACAATTTAAAATGGGTTATTTTCTTGAAAAGAGAAGGTTCTCTCAGTGTTCCGAGCACCTCAGCAGCCCTGCCCACCCCATCCCTGAGTGCAGCGGCATGGAGTGCTCCTGCCTCTCCCCCTCAGATGGCCTTGCTAGGAGGAATGAGCAGGAGCATCCTCCTTTTGGGCAGATGCAAAGCTGCAGGAAGAAACCTCCCCTGAGCACTTTATAAGCAGGTCCCATCAAATCCTTTCCCACTTTACCTAACCTCCCTAAAAATTCTTTTTAATCCACACACCCAGTGCTCCGTGGCAACATGGCACACAACTAATAAAAAACAACAAAAAACCCCCCATTTCAATTAACTTTTTATGACTTCTTGAAAACCATCTGTGTAATTTTGCAGCATTTCCTTTTAATCCCACTGACAGAATTATGTTCATCTGCCCGAAACACCGCATTTGTTGTGACTATCACAAGACCTCATTTAGTGGACGTCACGGCCCATTACCTATTTTTAATAGGGAGTCACTGTCTCTCCAGTCTGTGTGTGCTGCAGCAGACACTGCAACTCCAGCCCCACAGCTCCTGCCCAGCAGCACCAAGCAGCACAGAATAAGGAGTCTTTGCTTGTACACCTGGGTACAGGTGTTTTGGAGCCCCGTCCCCTTGTTGCTTCATTCCTTTGGGCAGGTGTTTATGCCCATGCAAAGGGCATTTTCAGCATTTTACATCCACTTCTGACAAAAGCGCACCGGGACCACAGCAGCCTGGCACATGTGAGTACACTTGGAGCCCTATAAGCCTCACCAACATCCCATGAGACAGGGCAGGGCCCCAGGGGAGGGTTGCAAGCTGGTGGCCACTAGCAGGGCAGCCCTCCAGCCCCTTCCCATGTGTGCCAGCACAGGGTTTCAATGTCCCTTGCTGTGCTGCTCTGGGGAGCCAAGGCACCCCCTTCTCCCTGCTCTGCCTTTCTTTTCTGTTTACAGAGCACTCACATGCCCCAAGGCTGTATTTGCACAGCCCTCAGCACTGTCTCCCTGTAGTGCAAGTAATCTCATCATAAAAGTTGGAGAACTGGGCTGCCTCCGCTTCTCTCAGTTTTCCTACTAAAAAGGCCTCACCTCCTGATTTAGCAGAGCTATCTAGAAGGGGCTGCTTTTAATTTTCAGTCTTCTGGTGGGTTTTTAGTCTTTACAAAAGGCTAAGAGCAAGACAGTAGTTTTGAAAGAGTATTAGTGGGGCAGTTGCACGGAGCTGGTCCATCTGCTGCTCCAGGAGGCATTTCAAGCGTAGTTAAACAACAGGGATGGCAAAAACACCACTGCTCAAAATCTAGCCTTCAGCTGACAGAAAGAGTTAAAGACTGATGTGGGCCTTCAGCAGGTTATGCCTGTCCCCAAGGCTCCCTGACACTCTCCTCTCACATCAGGTCTATCTGCCTGTCAGAGTAAATATCGGAATGATTTTTTCAAGTGTCTGTCTCCTCCAGTGTCATAATCACATGAAGGGCTTACTTGCCAACAATTAGGTAGTAGTTGTGTTGCACTGTGCAAATATTTGAAATGGAGATTTCTTGGGAAAGTGAGGGGTTGGGGTTATTTTCTTTCTACAAATCCAAATGCTGTCAGAATGGTATGTGATAAAAATAAGTGATAAAAAATTCATAACAACCCCTCCAGGCTAGAAGAGCAGCTGCTTATTGTATTTACTAAGCCACTGCCTGGGAGCCTAAAGCCTGATTTCACACCAATCCACTCATTAAACATCTAGATCAACATTGTACAGATTAGGGTGAAATGTAAACAGCAACAGTGGATCTGCTGCAGGGATCATGGCACAAAGGAAACAAAAGCCCCATATGTTTTTTTCTGAAAAATCATCCTTTCAGCAGCACCAATAAGCACCTTGCTCCTCCTTACTGCGTTCTCCCTCACCTGCTCCGCTCCCCCAGGTTTTGCTGAGGGATCAACAACCCGGACCAAAGCATCGGAGCTGACTGGTGACATGATTTTTCATGAATCCACAATCTCATTTATTCTGTGGTGCTCTCCTGGGAAAAAACACACCATTCTATTAACTGGTTTTTTAAGCGGTTTCCCTTGCTAAAGAGGAAGGACTGCTCACTGAAAGATGAGCTCTGTGTGGTCTCCCCTGTGTATGTTTTCTCCATCTTAATGAGCTTACACAGGAAAGGTTAAAGCTAATATCAGAGATACCAATTGCTCAAAATCATGATCTGATAGGGAGAGATTATCACTCTGAAATGGCTCATTTAAAAGAAGGCATCTAATAGCTACACTTAAACCCTGGAAAATCTTTCAGAATATATAGTATCCCTACACTTACAATGTGCTATTTCGGTTTCCAAAAAAAAACAAAACCAGAAACCTCAGCTTGCAGCTACTCGGTTTGAGGTACAAAGGGTATCAATGATCTGACTTACATTCGTGGTTCTGTGCTTTTAAAGCTTTTTTTTTTTTTCCCCCCCCTCCTCCATGTTGCTGCTTGGAAGACTACAAAAAGCGTAAGAAAAACCACCTTGGCCAAAGTGCTTACACAGAGAAAAGCCTCCGACACCCAAGGATCTCCAGGACACTCATGTCCTACTTCGCACAGAGAGGCCACCCCGTATAACTTTTGCATGTCTTTGCTCATGCAAGAGGAGAAAGGGAACTGTTATTTTTGTTGCAGGAATAGCTACACACTCGATGGAAGATCATGGCTCTTCTGTGTCAGGTACACCCTGTTCTAACACACAAATACACAAATGAAGTCCCACCTTGGAGAGCCTAAAGTCTAACTATGGGACTAACAGGTTGTAAGCAAGACCTTGATAGGAAGGGATCAGTCCCCTGAACAAAAATCTGCCCCATCAGGCATCAGGACCAACACCTGCAATACAGCCCAGATGAGACAACACAACAGGAGTCTCATACCATAAAAATAAATAGACCAATGAATGCCTCAAAGAGCGCAATAAAAGCGGAATCATAATCCAGGTTTCCTGGAAAACCATCTCAGAGCCACTGCTGGCAGAAGCATTTCCCATAGGCACATGGCAGCTCCAATCCAAGCGTCCTCCCAAGGAGGCACCTCTGAGGGGACGGCTGGTGGCCGTGGCCAGCTCTCTGCAAAGCCTTGTCCTGGTAGCCCCTGTCTTCCTGCAAGCTTCTGCTGCAGCTTGGGAAGAACAAAAGGAGAGCACGTACCAAGAGTAAACACAGGGTTTATTCCAGCCCTTCCCGCCACTCTCTACCACAACAAAATTTCCCTGAAAACCAGGAACAGCAGCTGTCCTCTGGAAATGCTTGGCAGCAATCTGTCTGATTTCACAAAAAAGCTCACGCCTTTTGATTCACAGCACTTTCTGGAGGCACAGGCCAACACACTTTACACAGAGGAATCCTCCTTTTCCAGATGTGGGTTTCTGAAATGCTGTAAGGAAAAAAAAAAAAAGCAAAAAGGACAGTGCCCAGCATTGCTTTGAACTGCAAAACTGAGGCTGTAATGGAGGGAGGACTCCATCTCTTTCAGGTCCCCATCTCAGGCACTGCTCACACAACTGCTGAGCTTTTGTGAAGAACAGACCTACCCTGGCCATGTTTCACGGGCTAGCAACGGACATCTGGTATTGTGTGAAAGAGCAGAAGGAGGACAAGATGCATCTCCTCCTTGGTAGCAAGGACATCAGTTGTGTGGTAGGTTTAAAACTTGGTTTGATGGGTATGTTGTTAAACCAATGAGAAAGCTGGCAACGCCTCTGCAATGTGCATATTTAAAGATAACTCAAGCACGGGAATTTGGCTCTTTACTTCCTGCTTCCCTGCGGGGAGAAGGGGGGCCCCCGGGCTCCGTCCCTAGCTGCTTGCTAGGTATTAAAGAATGAAAGCCCTCCATGTACTGCCAGAGGTAAAAACCCTCTTTCTCTGAGACTTCAGCCTCCAGATCCTCCTCCTTCCCTAATGGTATTCATTTCTACATTTGTGCTTGTCTGAAGAAGTGTGAAACAGAACTCATTATGAAGATAAATGAGCTTAAAACACGAGTCTCCGCAAGTGACAAAAGCAATGGTTACACAGTGCTGCACAGATCCAGGGCCTCCAGTGCACAAATCCAGGTTAATCTGCCACGTAAGATAATTTGGTGGCAAAATCCCAAGTTATTACATCTCTGGTGCAGAAGAACAGTTGACAAGTTGGAATCTTGCAAGCTGGCTCACCAGAAGCAGCACCGTGACTGTTACAATGAGCCCCTTCCCTGCCATTACCAGGGGGGATAAAAGCAGACACTCTTCTGCTGAGGTTGATATCCACCACACTCACATTTAGCCATCCCAGCCCCAGGCAGTCTAATTAAGTTCAATCACGAGCTGCTCCTACTCCTTGTTGTGCAGCTGCAAGAAATGCAGGACTGCCTGGCTTTTAAACAGGCCACTTTCTAAAGACCAAGCTACTCATGTTTTTTGGAGAGCAGAGGTACTATTGATTAGGCAGCCCAGGACTTTTGTAGACACTGCTGACGTTTACTTCTGTTTGCCTCCACAAAGAAAAAATGTAAATACAGAAGGAAAGATGACAAGTTCTCCCAACTCCAAAGTGAGGGAAGCATCAGGTAGAGTACAACGTAAAGCTTTTTCAAAGTATCTTCAAATTTTCCCTCACCTTCCTACTCTTAACAATCTATTTGAAGTCTGGAGAAAACACTCTCTGGCAACAAAAATGCCATTTCCCCCTTGAGCCATCCCAACCCAGGCTTTCTGGTCCTACCACAAAGACTTTGCCTCCCTGATGCATTTGCAGAAGGGTATTTTCCTTAGGCACTGCAAAGGCCTGGCTCACCTTCACACTTTGTGTAAAGACTCTGCTTGGGTGAAGGCAGCTCGGATTTTCCCCGCACCAGCTCACTATCCCTGAGTCACAGGAGGAATGAAGCAAACTCACATCACCCTTTTACCTTACAAGTCAACGGAGCTCTAAATTGCCTTTAAATCTGAGGTCTACTCCATCCTGTGCACAGCAAACCAGCTTCTCACAGTGTCTGCAGGGGCTCCTGCTCGCTTCCAGGTCGGACTACTCCCGATTAATATTCTGATTAATATCCCAACCACAGCTCAGCCTGGATCCCCTTCAGGAGCACCCTCTTGCTCCTCACAGGAGCTCACATATTTTCTCACTGATGGCTCTTGCTGAGGGCTCCCAAGCCCAGCAGCAGAGAGAGTGGATAATTACTTCTGCTACAGCTCCTCAGGGCTGGAGGGTGAACCTTTGTGCTGAGGCCTCCCAGAGTGTATTTTGGCAGAGTAGAGAGGAAGAGTGGTTGTACCTTGTGCCAAGGCTGCAGCATGGTCAGCTTGAAAATCAGGCTCCCTTGACTTCTTCCAGCAGCCTCTTCCCAGGGACAGGGCTACGGATGCAAGAGGCTCCCAGACAGCTTTCATCCAAAGGGAGAGCAACGAAATCAGCAGCCACAGTCAAAGAAACATAGAAAATAGGCACAACTTGGGATTTACGCATTCCAGCGAAACATGTGCTCAGGTGAAAACAGCTCGGGACAAGCAACACATCACCTCCTAAATCCTGTATCCAAGCACAGAACAGGACACAGCTTTACTCTGAGGGAGTCACTCTTCGCCTGCACCCCCAGGAACAGAGTTGGTGGCCCACCCTGGGACGGTGGGGGTCTTTTTCCCTATGTTTAACTGGAGCATCCAGAGAGCAGAGCCTCTCTCAGAGGATAGGTCTGTCCATCTTAACTAATTCTGGCAAATTAAAAAACCAACACAAGCTCCGAGTAAGAAATTTGAAGCCCTGATCTACAGATACTAGTTCAACGGGTTGCCACTGGGTGTGGTGGATGTAGGAGGTAAATACATGCTTCCCTGCATTTTGGGCTAATGTAGTGGGAGAAAGAACAGGAGTTTGGGCTAAACACCAGCTTCTGGGGAGTATCCAAGAGAATCCAAGGCTGATCCCTGCCCGCAGTGGGACTCGGGGCTGGATAGACGTCGCACTAAAAATGATCTGTAGAAAGCAGTCCCTAAATCATGAAAAACAATTATAGACAAAACCCAGCCCTTCTATTGTTTTATTTTGGTTATTTTTTTTCTCTGTATGTGCCCTTATTTGGCATGAATGCAATGACAGTCACGTGTTCAAGTCCTGAAGGAATTAGGTAAACACAAATCTTTTGGTTCACCAGCTATTCTAGAGACTTGAAGCACCGATTATCACTGCTGGAACTCCATGCATTTCCCTGCCAGGTCTAGTTATTAAAGAAATTTTACACATTTGATGAAAGATTCCCCCCGCCTTTCAGAAAAGATGAAATCCTCTTTGCAGCTCATGTCATTTACATGTCTAATCTTTTCGGTTCTGCCCATCGGCTCTGCCCAGCATGCCCTTTAGAGCTGAAACCCCTGATCAGAAAAGCCAGATGAAATACATTATTTATGATTTAGAAAATTCAGATTTTGAACCTATGGCTTTTCTTGAGATGCTTTTTTCTTGCTTGTTTGGACACACAGTTTCAGTTTATAATTTGCTGCTTGCCATTTATGCTTTTGTTGTAAGTGGAAAGAAAAAAGGCAGTAAGAAAAATAGTGCTCAGTCCTCCTGCCTCGTATGTGATTGAAACGTTGGCTAGAATAGTGCTGGGATGTGTTTTGTCGTTTTGGGTTTTTTAAAATAAACTATACTATTGAAGGTAAGCCATGACATATGTTTTGTTACTTTATTTTGCTTCACCCATTGCGAAGAGTGCTCATCGTGGCAAAGCGATGAGCAAAACTACCATCAAAACCAGCTCCCATGTACCTGATCAAGTCTTCCTGGTAACTCTCAGGAGATGACTCCAGTCCAGGCTCGATGAAGGATTATGAAAGTTTATTTTGGATACTTGATGGAGGTGTATATGTGTATAGACAGCATATGTAAATAAATGAGGAAACAGCCCTTATCCCCACGTTCTCCATGACAGACCCTGTGTAAGCAGGCTGAGTGTCACCAGGATGTTTGTGTCCCTCTTCAAACAGACACACGCATACTGATGTCTAATCGGCAGCATTAAATGCCTTTCTGAATCAGAGAGTGCCCAAGGAAAAAGTTTTTCAGGAGAAAAGAACACAAAGTTGGAGACCGCCTCACAGAGCATCTGAAAAAAGGCAAACTTAAAGGTACATGGACAGTGCAGTTCTTCAGGTGTTTTCCAGATGCTCACCACCACCACTCTAAAGCTCTTTTAACAAGGTTTGTGGGGTGTATTTGTTCCATTACATAGCTCCCATCCACTCGATTAATAGAATAATCAAAAAACTGTCCTGGCAACATTTGTTGAATCATCAGCCCTGGTTCAGACTGTTCAGTGAATGCTGTGGGACCAACCCTACTAATACATCTCACATGTCTTTCATCCAGCAGGGCTGCCCCTAGGAAGGCAATATGTCAACCTGAAGAGCAGGGGGCCAGGACAGCACTCTGCGGCCAAGCACTTTTACCCCTGCAGCACCTCTTGAAGCCTCACAATTACCTCAAAGCACTCTCATGCTCTACATCTGAATCCTCCTTTACTTCAACAGCACAAAGCTCCTCATCCTGTCCCAAAACAAGGATGGTGGTACCAGTTTCCATCATACAAATATTCCAGACCGGAAATTTGCAGGAGGATACATCACTGTTTCCCAACCCACTTGTCACAGAGAAAAGCATCAAGTTACTTTGGAAGGTAACTGCAAAAGTGGGGTCTTTAGGAAAAGTACTGTCCCCCAGAAATAAAGCAAAAACTTCTGGCTACAGACTGACTGTTGCCAGCTTAAACCAGTGAGTCATCCGTTCTGGTCCTGTCCTGGGAAAAGCTGCAACAACAACAACGATCTGCATTTTACCAGCACACAGTGTTCCAAATATGACAACAGCAAGGATCACTGGAGTTCTTTAATAAAATTAAAATATTGTTTGTTTTCAGGAACTGTGACTCAGCCAAATACCTCTAAAGTTATTAAAATTGGGTAGCTACAGGACTCATACCATGTCCCACCACACACAACTGGAAAACACGGTAGCTTTATGTTGCTTACACTCCCTCGTAGTATTAAAAACATACACTGAGTATTAGCTTGCTCAATAGATAATTTTCTTTAACCATCAGACCAAGTTCTATAAATTACAGAAACACAACAAAAAGATCAATAGGTCCATTGAAGTAGGGGATTGAGAGGGGATGACTTCTAACAACATATTATCAATACTTAGACAAATTAGCATTGCATGCTTCAGTAGGACTGGCTCCATATCCAAGAAGCAAAGTGTGACCCATTGATTTTGAAACTCCTGGCCCAGCACAAGAGAGGTCATGTCCACTGCTGGATGCTGCCATTTTCTGCACAGTGCAAAGCCTTATGAATGCAACAAGCAAAAATAAAAATCATACACTGGCACAATTAAATCAATTACAGCATTAGTGTAGCAGTATCACAACTTATTCTGGAAGGCTTGCAAAGGTCTAAATGTAAAGAACATCTCTGCTAGGAAATTAATATTCAAAGAGGTATTAAAGCAGACATTAGCTATATACAGCAACTCCCCCTGTGCTTATCAGCACCATTCATCAAGAGGCAGGGATGAGAAGTTCCCTGCAAACAAAGCAAAGCAAGCTGGTGCTGCTTATGATCTGATTTGTTTTGACACAAGTGCGTCGCTGAACATTTGCCATTGTGCTTTTTGTACGACGAGGCATTTAGTGCTGGGCTGGCGCTCCCCCACCCTCCCTCCCTGACATTACGCCGCTGCTCAACCACGAGTGAGCACTCTGAGCAAAATGTTTAATTTGCAGGCACGTACGATTCCCTTTTTGATTATCTATTTCCCCACACAATAAAATCCAGCTGATGCAGAACTCTACAAGTGCTGCCAAGTCAAACTGCAGGCAAAGGTTCATTTAGCAGCACAGAAACACCTCGGAAATTCTCATTTATTGGATTCTGCTGCCAATCACATTAATTCCAACACAAATGTCAAAATAAGACTAATAAAAAGTTGATTAAAGGAGTGAGAAACAAGAATGACTTCCTATTTATAGTTTAAAACAAAAGGTTCATTTAAATTGAGTAATTCCCTTCCTTTACTGCAGCTGCAGGCAAACACAAACTCTCTAAAACAAGAGGCAAATATTTAACTGGGATAAAGTTGGCAAGAACTCAGTACCAAGAACTTTTCTTCAGTGTTTAAGGAAACAAACCTCCGTCTCCCCAGGCAAATGTTGGATATATTCACCTTATACACCTCCTAAGTCCACTATAGCAAAACTTTAGGCGTTAAATCTTGGAATGGTTTGGATTGGAAGAGACCGTAGAGACCATCCACTCAAAAAACCCCCGCCACTGGCAAGGACACCTTTCACTAGACCAGGTTGCTCAGAGTTCCATCCAACCTGGCCTTGACCGCTTCCAGGGATGGGAAGGCCACAACCTCCCTGGGAAACCTGTTCCAAGGCCTCACCAACCTCACAGTAAAGAATTTCTTCCTAATATCTAATCTACAGCTTCCCTCCTTCAGCTAAAGGCCATTCCCCCTTGTAGCCTTATCACTACATGCCCTCATGAGAAGTCCCTCTTGTGACAAGATCTCTGTCAGGCTTTACTTTTGACACATATTTGGGCAATGAAGCACAAGCCAGAGACTTGGCCAAACTGGCAGCAACTGGACTCATTAAACTTAGTGAAAGAGCACACACTAAAATGTAAGAGGAAGAAAATTGCAAGGGGATGGGTCTCTTTTGCTAAAAATTTACCTATTTCAGCATGTTCCAGACAATATTTTACTCATACCATCATTTTACCCTGTACCGGTTTTCATTATTTTTAAAATATATTGAGTCACTGCCTTTGTGACCTGGAAAATGCAAGAAATTCTATTCCTGAGCAGAGACTGCTTGCTTCTATGGCACTAAAATCTGCAAGAGACAGCCCATAAATGTGGCCCACCTGGCATACACAGAGTATAAATAAGCGTTAGAAGGATTTCTTTCTTTTGATATATAAACGTATATATTTGGTTTGTGTCTTATTACTGATGTCTTTGTTAAGGGATATTCCCTACTGAAAAAGACGTTTTTGTGTGTAGTGTAGAAACACTGCAGTTAAGACAGCAAATCCAGCCATGATCTTTTCCTCTTCTGCATATACGTTTTGATGCCCTCTCTGCTAATAGTATCAAACCCATTTATAGGATTCATTTTCTTCTTCAACAAGCAGGCTCTGCCCTAGCTCAGGGCTGCTCAGGGAAATGACCCACAGCTGCCCAGTTTTCTCAGATGTCCGTGACCTCGCTGCATGCACAGAAATCCCCTTTTCCTCTGTCAACCTGCAGACTAAAGTGGGTGGACACAAATCTCTCAGGCATACAGGGTGTCTAATCAAACACCTCTCCTACAGTTACATCTCTCAGAGGCTCTGTGGGTCATTGACTGCATATCATGTCCAAGATTTGGCTCCTGCTCAGGCCGGTGCTTGCACCTCAGCTCAGGGAAGTGAGAAGACAATGGAGGAGAAGAGAAGAGGCTTGTTAGACCATCTGAAACATGTGGACCACTGGTAACTTGCACCAAGAATAACCTGCATTTGCATGAATAACTTGCACAAAATCAAAAGAGACCTTCTCAGCTCTCAGTAGCTGGTTTGAGTTGGGCTGATGGCCCTCAAGTCCTCTAGGCAAGTCCCTAGCATGGCCGATCATCAGACTACACAACCTGCCTCACATTTTCTAATTCACACAGAAACCTGCCAAGATGCCTCTTCCCAGTGCCCCTAGAAGGAAACTGTTCTAGCACTTGGCTCTTTTGCCACTTTACCCTCTCTATTTCCCAGCCTAAACCAAATCATGAATACCTTGAAGTGGATTTGCCTTCTCATAGGTATTTCTTAGCCATCTCTTCCTTTAGGATCGCAAGGGAAATCAGATTTGTGTTACCAGGGATGAAGACAAACAGCTCACAGAAAATACATAAACAGTGCTTCTAAGCTGAGTGCAAAATTCCCATCCAAGTCACAGGTGTGCTTGAGGCAGCTCTAAAACAAACACAAATAAATAAATAAATGCATCCTATGCCAAGAAGGGCAATTCTGATCTTCTCAAAGAAGTTAACAGTGATACTGTGGCCCTAATTTGGGATTATCAAATTGTTCATGGGCTGAGGGTTTACTTTCAGTACCAGGGTGAATTAAACCTCAGCCTCTGGAGACTACTCAGTGCCACCCCTGCCCATAACAGATGCAGCATCTTGCATTCACAGATAAAACCCTGCTGCCTCTGCTCCTCTCCAGCCTGTTCAGAATTAACCCCTCTGCCCTTCCTTTCACCCATGTACAACAAGGATCACAGCAGGCCATCATCCAGACAGTTTTGACTAAATGCATCTTATCACAGGAAAATGAAGCTGCCTATGTCACAGCTGCACAGAAATAGCTCATGAAGTTACAAGCCATTCAACACAAAACCCCTGCACTAAACTGCCTGATTGATCCATTGCTGTCTTTGCCAATTAAGTAAAACCAGAGCTTCCCCATATTTTAATGTGATGGTAACTGTGAATCACAGAGGCTTGACCAATTCTTAACTTTTCTCACCTTCATATCCTATCTTAGAGTAACCACTGAAGCAGCATTTACTATATAAGGCACACAGAGCCAAAGTGCTAATCTGTCCCTGCAGACCTTATGGTGCACTTTGCTGCAAAAGCAATTTTCATTTTTTAACTCCAGCACCCTCTAAGTGAACAAAGCATTTCCAAAATTGTCTCACTGCTCAAAAGACTTGGAGCTGGTGGCCTTTCCACATCTTTCCTTTTACCCCACCCTTTTTCTCAAGACACACATCTTTCATTCCAAAGGCCAAAAAATGCTCCATGGTCTGCAGCAAACATTTAGGCAGGTGCTGCACCAATGTTTTCTCCCAGTCTCCCTTTTGAAATAAGGATGTGGTACCAGAAAGGAAGTTGACATTATCTCCAGGGTCTTGGGTAGCAGGGAGAGCAGTTCCTGTTTGCAAGGGCAAGGAGTTCTGAAAAATCCAGCCAACACAGGAAAGTGGTGGTGGGCAAAGAAAAGAGCCAGATCCACCCAGTCTGCTCACAAGCTTTTTGACACAGAGGTAAAACTTTCGTTTAAACGAAGCCATTTTCTTCAGTTAAACATGCAATTACTGTGCTCAATCAAAACAATAAATTAGTTGAGTAAACACAGAACCCCCATAAGACTGAAAAATTTCAGTGAAAAATAGTGGTGTTTTAAAAGCATATCTGTCCCCACTGCATTTGCCACTTGATTGTTAAGCATTTCACTTCCTACCAAAACAAGGCCATGCACTATTTCATTTTACATCTACATTCCCTACCTGCTTCCTTTACTTCTGAGAAATATGGGTAGGTCAGGCAACAAAGCCAATGTTTTTGCTTCAGCCTTCCACCAAAGGGCCATCAGGATGGATGTTCACACTCTTGTCAATAGTCCCTGCAGTAAATTCAAGAGTTTTGAGGAGAACAATATATGCCGCTCACATTCCTGGTGGTCAGGCATGGGGATATGGTTTCTGTGGGAACCCTTACCAGAACACAGTCACCTAAACCCACTCCTACAATGTTTTTGCAAAAATGTTACTCACAAAACCAAGACAGTGGCATTTCTTCTTGTCTAGTAGACAAGCAAAACAAAGCTAAAATTCAAACTGTGTATAAGCGTATTAATTTCAGCTTAATAAATCACTTTATAAAATAAATCTTGTCCCATTAAGAGCAGTTGGTACTGCGAGACCTTCCATGCTCTGAAATGTGCCATTAGGACTGGGTTTGTCATAGCTATGTTCCTCTAACAGACAGTTTAGAGGAGGTCATAGGTGTGCTTCCTACTGTGGTGACAGGAATTATTTTCACTATAATGCTGTGACAATGCACCAGCACAGATCATTACTGGATAGCACATTTCCAGTTATCGTGTCTGGGAACAACCAGCAAACTCTACTGCAGACACCAGCTACCACTGGAATTACGCTGGCAGGAGACTGAACCTAAATAGAGGTAATAACACTATTTTCAAAACACTTTCAACTAAGTTCCTTACACATACACTGCAATTGAATTTAAAACAATATTTGGGGGTTAAAAATAATTATTCCATGGATAGTTGACTACTAAGTCTATTGGCTAAAAAAAACTTAACAAAATTATGTTAATAAAGTGACAGCAGTAATTCTTGTGTTCCTGGTAATTGCTAACATCCCATGCCTACTTTATTGACATGATGCTTCGACATCCAGGTGACAGATCCAGCCTTGGAGCCAACAGCAGCTGATGGAGTAGCCAGTAATGATACACGGTCTCTATAGGAAAGTCTTCAGCAATTTTACTTTTGGACTGAATAGATTAGTTTTGATATATTTAAAAAATTAAACTTTTGCACTTGATTTTTAAAAGGTCAGGTGTGCACCACCTGTGCTTTCCCTCCCAGTAGGAAAACACCCCGTGTTATCTGTGGCTGTTGCATTAATTACCAACAGCAGGGAAACCTCGGGGTCCTGTGGTCCCTGTGGTGGCTCAGGAAATCGAGGCAGAGAGGGAGATGTTGGTTCAGAAGTCCCTGTACACGGCAGCAGCCACAAGTCAGCAGCTTTGTGTACAACACTCATAAAAAATTAGATTGTTCTCATTACCTCTTCATTCGGTCCTTTCCCTTGGCTTAGAGAGCTTGGAAGAGAGTGGGCCCTGCGTGCTATTCAGAGCATGACTGCTTTGCTCTGGCTGGCTTTCTGTGCCTCGCAATAAGGCCCTCCTTTGTGAAAAATACTTTTTCTTTTCTTTTTGAAAGATTTTTAGAAGTACTAGGTAGTAAAGGGAGCACAAAGCTCTAATTTAGCCTTGGTTGCAGAATTAAGACCTGACGTATTCAGAGCATGCAAATCAACAGAAAAACTTGTCTCATCTGCAACACCCATGTTAATTTTCAGGAACTGCTGGAGAAAGCAAGAGTGAGCAATCTTAGTACATCGCAGAGAGCTTCTACTGAATATACCAGACACCTGATTTCTCTTTCCTTACGGGAAAGTTTCAGACTGCCCCAAACTGGGTACAGCCACCAAGCAGCTCCAACATAAGCCTTGTTCAGGCCCTTTTGAAGCATTTATTTTCACAGAAATTAAAATTAGTGCATAAGATAGTCCTATCTGGTAATCTCTAAATTCTCCTCCCTGGAAAGCCAGCAGGGGACGCTCAGACTAGAAACAAAAGTGTCTTTCATTGGGGCCATAAAGCACAAAATAAATAAAATAAAAATCAAGGTCAGCCTTTTCCAGGCTGCTAAACTGCGCCCGCAGATGGAAAGGAACAAATGTCCAAGAAATATTACTCATACTGTCCCAGATGTAGGAGGAAATGGTTCCCTGCCTCAACAGGAGTTTTATCATGGCAGGACGCAAAGCCACCACTGGCTCACTGCCATGGGATTGCTATCCTCTGTCCCCTTCCCAGAGCTCAGGGACCCTGCTATCTTCTGTCCCCTTGCCAGAGCTCAGGGACTCACTGTGCTATCCTGTGTCCCCTTGCCAGAGCTCAGGGAAGAAACATCCAAGGTTGGTTTGAATCTCAGGGGGCCCCTTCTCAACTGATTCCCCAAACACTGCAGTGGAGGATTTTTAAATTCCAAAGGAAAAGCAAAATAAAACAATAAAACAGGAAAAGCCCCCAAGCTTGCAGCCCCTTCCGTTGCAGCCAGACATGAAGGCACGTGCATTTATACCTCCTCGGCTCTCTCCTTCTGCCCTCCTTTCACCAACAGGCTCCTTTTCTGCCTAATTTTTTGTTTTCACTATTTATTTAATTTAATATCTTAGAAAAGCTAGGTCATAAGCCATCTGATGACTTTGTAAATGCAAAGGGCCAATGTTGTGGAACAGACAATCTAATGACATAGTGTTTAGTGTTCCCTAAAGCGGGAGACAGATGAAGAGAAACGGTGAACCGGCAACCTTAGCATAATTAAGACAAGCCTGAGTGCTTGCTGGAGTGCCATTACATTAATCTCACATCGGTGGCACCTGGCTAAAATTTATGAGATATGTAAAAAGGGCCTTTCCGACTGACCTTGATAAGACAGTGTTATTTATCACGTGAGGGAGCAGGCAAGGATGCCGGGTGGGAGGGGGTGGACGAGGGACAAGCTAGGGGGGAAATGAGCAGCATGGACTAAAATCTGCTTACACCTGAAATTTTAAACCAGAGTACTCCTGTACAGTAGTCGCATCTGGCAACTGCAATCAATCAATACACTTTTGTATTACTAGAACACCACAGAAGAAAACAGCAGAGCCACCCAGGCTTTCAGCACAGCCTTATGAAGCTGAAATTCAGAGTGGGCAGATTTTTCAAAGGGCCAGGGTTTTACATCCAAGAATTCACTCTTAGTTTTCAAAATTCTCCTACCGTGAAATAAAATTTAACTTGTACACGAAATAGCAATCTCACATGGGAAGAACACCTCTGCACTAAAATTATACAGTGTATGTAACAGCACAAAATTAACAAAATTAGATGATTTGATGCATTTTATGATGTTCTAAAAGTACAAAAAAAAAGAGGAGGATGAAATTTTAGAAGAAATATTTACTTCCTACAGGAAAAAAAATCCATATAAAACCTCAAAGTATTATAATAAAACAAATTGAGAGTCCCCTGCAGCCTGCAACAGCCAGTGACCGTGACTGCAGATACTGACTATATGCAAAACCGGACCCAAGACCTCCAACTGGCAACTCCCTGCCAAAACAACACCTCTGTTTCCATTTCACAGCATGAACTGAGCCCAGTGCTAGCAGAGGGTAAGCAGGCAAAGGATTCATTGCACCAAGTTCAGAATGGTCATTTCTTCTGAGAAACTGTCGTTGGAAGCTCTTCCTAAAAGTCAGGAAGGAAAACCATCAAACCATACTTCTTTAGCACTAGTATTTTTATCTCTTTTTTCCCAGAGAACCACAGGAGATCTATTTGGGGTCCGTATGGGTAGTTGTAGTGAAATACCCTCAGACATTTTGAGTTGCTGCTTTGTGTTCTTCAGCTGAAACCCAAGAAACAAGAAAAGAATTTCTCAAAGGCTCTAGTGGGACTGAAACAAGGTAAAAAGGTGTGTGGTTTTATCCTTCTGCATTCAGTCACAAGCTTGGTGACAGTTACCAGCAAAGTAATGACATATGCTAAGGCTTCTGCCATTTACTCTGCACGACTGGTGCTGCCTGCTATTATAATCTATTAATATTATTATTATTACAGAAAGAGATCTCTCAGATTCACCACATAGCAAGTTTTGGCTTCTTACCTGCAAATTCTTCCCTGCAACTCGAGCATGGGCACCCTTCCCTAAATAAAGTTTCTTCAGAGGGTATTGCCTGAGGACTTGGAAAAAATGCCTTCATGACCGCCCTACTGCAGAGACTTCTCCCCAGCAGGACCTCCCCCTTGGTCACCCGTTCACAACCCAGCTGCTCCCTGACAAAAACCTCTCAAACACATCAGCTCACCTTCCTCTTCGCATGAGACACCAAAGAAAGGGGATCCAAAACATCCCTGTGCTTTTGTTGTCAGTGCCAAAATGCAGAGCTTTCATTTTTAAACTGTAATCAAACGAACATGAAAGTCAATGGTTTCCCACAGACCTTGTCAAACACAAGGATGCTGCTCTGATGAAGTAAAGGCAAAGAAACTGTGACCTATACTTGTAAGAACACTAAGCAAGCAAAAAAGAAAAATGTAATTGATTTCTGATGGGTAACTACTACACCCAGGCCAGGTTTTTTTTTTTTCCTGGGGAATGCCTCTTCATAGATGAAATAAATAAACAAACTGAAAACAAAAGCCCACATTATTTTAATCCTTGAAGGAGTATTATTTCAGGGAAAGGAATAACCTCTAAGCAGCATGGATTTTCAGCATCCCAAAAAAAGCACAAGTTACTTCAAAAATGAGAATGCAGGAGGATTTGCTGGAGTAGCCCCGAGCCAGGTCTGCACGGCGAGCTCCACCTTCCCTATCCCACAGCTCCAGGACCTAGCACAAGCTCTATCTTCCTGGCACAAGTCCAGATGTCTTTCATCAAATAACACTCCCTAAGATAAAATCATACTCCCTACCAGACTCAGCATCTCTGAGCAAATAAGACAAGACTTGGTGTATTTCTTTTGAAACTAGAGTTGCATTGTCAGACGCTTCACACAGAGAACTGTTCCTATCTGATCTGGCTTTCAGAGTCAGTGGATTTGGTTTCAGACAGAAATTTGAGCTCAAATTTCAGGGAAAGGCCCTTAGACATGGCACTCCCTTCTTCCTGCTTCACCAACCCCCCTCGCAGCAAGGCTTTATGACTACCTCTGAAAAATGGCACTTTCTGTCAGAGAAACCAGCACAGCTTCTCATCCCAACTCTTACATGCTTATAATCACAGCTCTGCTGTTAAAATAGAAAGGACAATTCTCCCATTAAAAAAAAAACAACACCCAAAACAAAAAGCACAAGGGTTTTTCTGATCCCCTCCCAGTACAAACATCATCGTGCAACACCCACCAGCAAAATTCAGCAAGGCTCATCTATTTACAGCTCAAAGAAAAAAAAAAAAAAAACCAAACCCAAATTGGGATTTGCCAAAGATGGTAATAAGGGAAATGCTGTGGCCTGCCCTGGATAAGCCTTCTATAAATATAAAATCACAAAGTCACTATGTTATTTCTTATTCAGAATTTCTTAATGCCAGAGAATTTCTTAAGCTAGGGTTTGAAGAACAAAGTTATGAAGACTAAACAAAAATCATTTAATACCTCAGCAATTGATTTATTAATGATTTGCAAGTTTCCTTGTAACAAATTTATTTTGATCAAATCCTGTTCCTGCTAAATTCAGGGACTAACCTTTGTGAGCTAAATATACACAGGGTTTTATTCAAACAAATATTGCTTCCTTCATGTGACAATAGGAGCCTACAAAAGGCAGTGGGTGTGCCAAATGGTGCAATAATGGCAAGGACACCACAGCTGATGGCATGGCAGGCAAGCAGCATCCTTTACGTGCCAACTTCATCCACTCTGCCCTTATTCCACAGCAACATTTTCACCTGATGCCTCTCTGCAGGGATGCCTTCCTCCCATGCACACACCCCTGCAGGGAACAGGAAATACCTAAACTCTCTTGTCTTCCCTGGTGCTGCTCTCGAGGCTTTCTCTCGCTGCTGGAAATATTTTGGCTGAAGCCTTGTTTTTAAACTGGTGCCTGAGAGAAAGGCTCAAATGGAAACGTTATCCTGTGATGAAAAAGTGTAGGAGAGGAAGATACCATGAATAGCAAACTAGAACAAAGAGGAACTATTTGCACATAAAAGGGGTTATCAAAGTCGCCATTCAACTTGTGTTA
Source organism: Mohoua ochrocephala (assembly GCA_013398855.1). Classification (NCBI taxonomy): domain Eukaryota; kingdom Metazoa; phylum Chordata; class Aves; order Passeriformes; family Acanthizidae; genus Mohoua; species Mohoua ochrocephala. Next base: position 388,841 of record VZTA01004148.1, read on the forward strand.
ATCAACAGGTTCGGATAAGACTAAGTCCTTCTCACGGGATAGGCTCCATCAGACCTTCCAATTTAAATAACCTTGTTTATAATTCCTTTTCATTGCCGCACAAAGACTCCATTTTCTCTCTTTCTTGCTCTCCCTCTCTCTTTGCTGGTGCTGTTTACTCCCAAGTCTGTCTCAGAACTCTCTGTCTAATTAGCTCTTGATAGATCTGCTGCCCTGTTTCCACAAACATTTAATTCTGCCGTCAGTCCCATTTACATTACAGCATGTTGCATTGTCTTTTACCAACCTAATTTTGTTTGAGCGAATGTAAATCCCATTAAGCAGTCACTATATACCTATTAGACTGTGGCATATAAACTCAAAACCCCTCCTCATTTGTAAGAGCGAACATAAGGCCCAATTCATAAAGGATTTCTAGGACATTGCAATTTGTGCTTTCTCACAAACCACAGAAAATTCTTAAAGGCTGCAAAACTCTTTTCTTCAAGGTAATATTGTTGAACTGCCCAAAACTCAACATGTTCCAGCCACTGCATAACCAACAATAATGCTTTTATAATTCTAATGAGTCTCCAGGAAGTGCTCACTAATTAGAGCAGTGATTTAAAGTTGTCATTATGAGTTGTTCTACATCTACACTGGATTTCACTTCATTTTTTTGTTTGAGAAGAATACTTGGGTAAAGTGTCCAACTGAAACAAAACAAAACTCTGACACATCCGTCTTTTTCCTAAGCTAACTACCACAACATGAGGAAAGAAAAGTCTGCATGAAACTCATGGAGGTGATCAATAAGGTTTTGAAATTTCACCCGGAGTGAACTTTCATTCAAAATGCAATCTTCATTTTGCCAAAAACCTTAACAGCTCAGATGGAGTCAACTCCTGACTGAGTTTTTCCTCAGGAAATCTTCCCAGCTCACACAGGGTAACCCAGGACATTCCCAAAGGGCCAAGCCCAATCTGGTCATGCTCATTTCCCCTGTTACAGGCCAAAACAGCAGCGATATTTTGAAATATATCAGAGCCCACCACCTGTACAACCTCCAGCTGCCTCATCAATCCTCCCTGCCAGTCTAGAACAGCACTAAGTGAATGAGTGCTCTTTTCAGAATCATATGGATGCTTGGTGCTGGACACTGGCAGCAACCTGGAATCTTCAAATGACACCAATTTACAGAGAAGTCTTGCTCAACAAGTGCAAAGCCCAAACAGCAACACTGCTCCTGCCAGAGTAATCTGGGAGAACTGGTTCCATCGGTCGACACTCTTCTCACACTGTAGCAAAACCTCCAAGTCAGAACTCAGAAGCAGCAAGAGATAAAAATACTCGCATAGATAACTAACAGGCACTAGGAAATTCAAAGCACCAGAAAGCAACCCGCTCTTAAAAATTAAGTAAACTTTTCCTTGGACACTGAATGGATATTCCATTACTCATCCACTTGTGCTCAAGCATTTAAGACATTGGTACTGTCATGTACTCATTTAGTTGCATGGTTCTTATCAACCATAATGCCTTATCTTATCAAGCACAGCTCCTTTACCGAATAAAAGCTTAGGACGAGGGCTTTCACAATCTCTGCCATTACACAGATGATCTGAAAGGATGAAACAATTACTAGCGTGCCAGTAAGCACACAGAAGTGTACCCATTTGCTAATAATTTTGCCTATGGCCCATATGCAATCAGAAGTACCACATGCAATTAGACCAAATGGAATACGTAGTTTTCATTGTAGTTAAAATTTTTAATTTCAACATTATAAATAATCAAACAAACTCAAATAGATGTTTTTCCATCCATGTCCACCCTTACTTTACCCGTTGCCTAATTTTGAAGCCAAGAACACAAAAGGCAGATAACACCTCCAGGGGTATGGTACAAACCTGCCTTTCTGTGACACAGTGAAAATTTTTTTTGCCACATATGCTTTAATTTTAGATAATGGCCTGACTTGAAGTTACAGCTCACATTCAATGGATCTAGCTGATCGGCACTTCCCCACCGTTTATGCTGCGGGAAACAGGCAGAAGTGGAAAGGAAAGAACAAATGGGAGGGAAGGTCATTCCACTTGCAGGATTCTCAGGTGACTCAAACACATGCCACCCTCCCCTCAAGCTGGCTCCCCCAGCTCCCATGGTCACCTGCTCAGCTTGGGAACAACCAATTACTTCTTAATTTCTACCTGGGGTTGACAACTCTCCTCACTGTACTGAGACCACAGCAGATTGTCCTCCTCTACTGCACAAAGGTCCTCATCTGCTAAACGAAATAGCAGGACTCTGGAGCACATCAATGTCAGTCCCAATGCTAATCAATTGTTAATGTCCAAACAGGCTGGTGACTGGCACTAATTTGTTAATTATAGATTACCAAATCCCTTGGGATACTAAATCAGTGTGATGTACTTCACTGTGTTACTACAGCACAAAGTCTTTCAAAGGTTACCTGACTCTGACACAGCCTTCCAAAATGTTATTCTTCAGAGACAGTTGGTCAGTCAAGTAATACACACAACAAAGAGTACACTGGAAATCTTACAAATCTATTCCAGTGCCTCCGAAAGCAAATTTAAAAGCCACTTTTACATGTCACCTGCAAGTGACTCCAGTGCAAATGAAATTTGACACCACGGTCTCAAACCCAGAGCTACACATTCCACACTGAAATATTCCAGAATCTATGAAAATGAAAACCTGTAACTTCTATAGCAGTTCTACAGAGGCATTTAATATACAGCTCAGAGAGATGTCTTGAATCTACTTTGCCTCCTGGAGATAGGAACTTTAATACTGATTTTGTTTGAAACACAGCTCAACTACTGCTATCTGCTTCCATGTAACGTTAAACGAAGAACTTCATCATATGTTCAGGTAGCTCTCGCCACTAAACCCAATGAAATTCTCACCTTCGGGGGCAAACCCTAATGAAAACAGCAGATAATATTGTAAGAAAAATCCAAAGCAAAGCCTTTACCTTAGTTCTAATTTGGAAAATAACTGAACTTGAATAGTTCTTCAGTCTACCTTTTGTTATCATTAACCCCTAAAACAGCACAAAATTTCTATAAATAACACCTAGACAATTTGGGGCTCCAGTTAGCTGAAATTCTGCAAGATGTGACTGGGATCAAAACACTGTCCCTGTCATCCCCTGGATATTGTGAGCATCATGTTGCACACAGACACTGACATGTTCCCCGCTCCAAGACAAACCAAGCTGCTCTCCAGGCACAGACAGTGAAACTTTGCTGACAGAAGAGACCAAGGATAAGGCAAGTGCTCCCTTGGCAGGATGATGTTTCCTCCCTTCTAGTTCCTGGTTGGTTACCTCGCCACAATCCAAGACCGTTGTTCCTGTGACAAACTGTATTCTACCTTATTAAAATTATGTCTTTAAACACAAACACAAAACTCCAATTTTTCTGGTCTAATTCCTTGGCATCAATAAAAGCTCATACTAATCCCATCACCTCTTCTTGGACTCTGTATCTGATGTTGTAAACCAAAATACATTTTAAAGGCTTTCCGCACAGCGGTTTGCAGCAAAGTCAGTGAAGCTCTGATAGAACAGCAAGAAATTATGGAAAAACTGTTTTATTTTTATTTGGATCATATCTTGTTTCTGATCTCAAAAATGTGTTTCATCTATCAACAAACATAGCTTTCAGCTTTCCACCTCAGACCTTTCCTGCCTGACTGTGTTCTAGAAAACATTTGGGGTTGGATTTTTTTTTTCTTTCCAAAAGCATTTGAAGTTTTACTTCATCCTCTGTTCTTTTTATCCTCACTATCATCTACACATAATTTATACTGTCACTATATACTGTCTCTCTACCATGGTTTTTTTTTTTTTACTAGGTATTAAAGACACACCTTTCAAAACAGCCACCTTTCACTGATCCGTACTTATTCCCTCGCTTTAAAGAGATTCATGCTACGTATGTGTGCTTTGCCTCTTGCATTTTTGTGTTTTTAAATCCACATTTGTGCAGATGCGGAGTAGAGGACACTGCAAGGAGAGAACCACACTCTGCAGGCTGCACATGTGCACGCTGCACAACCAGAAACAAACTCTTTGGTTATGCTCACGCAGCTGAAGAGAGGTCAGCAAGTGAACAGCCAGAAGGGCATGGTGGGGTGCTAAGTCTTGGAAACCTCTTCGAGGCAGTCTTTTAGCAGATTGATTTTCATGTGCCTTCAGGCTGACACGAAGCCACGCGTGAGAACCCCTCTTGGTTACCCAGTGAACTGGGTCATGTGTGACAGTATTAGTTAGATGGTCCTAGGATGTGACAGCAGAGAGGGAACCAGCTGTCCAAGCCTAATGTGCCATCTGTGCCTAAAATATTCTGCCAATTGTGTTGGCGGAACATAAAAAGTGTGTCCCTTTATCGGGCTATAAATCACAAGCAGGTCTTGAACATTGTCAATTAAACACTGATATATTGAGTGGCCCGGATGCTTCATTGACTTCCAGCCTTTTGAGTGTGACATTTGGTGGCATGACCACTACGGAGGTCATCAGCTACAAACTTAAAGCCCCAAAACAGCCTGAACAACTCCCCAAGTGACAGTTCCACCGTTTACTGCCACACAGGAAAATATTCAGCAGTTCCATTAGGTATTGTGTTTAACTACTTGGGACAGAAAAAAAAAGAAGCACCCATGGCAAAACAAGTTATAATAGATTTCATTATGGTATTTGTCTTACTTCTGAGAGACTGGGTTTAGTATTTATCCATCTCTCTAGTTTAGAGTCAAAGGCAAAGACTCACATGCTGCCTTCTCACAACTCGTGTTTTGGTGGAACAGCTGTCAGTGCGTTGGCTGGACTCAGCTCCTGGACAGCTGCGAGACTCAGGTAACGGAGCTCCACAGGCTCCATCACGTTCTTCTGTGAGTCCTCAGTCCATGCAGGTCAACACACAGGTTAGAAAGCCCCACGGAACAGCTCAGCAAGTGGGGATAGCAGAGGTCAAGCACCACCACCAGCTGCTGAAAGCATCTTTAGACAGCAGCCCAGCCTCTGCCTGGAGTCCAGGCACAGCTGGAGCAGATGCCTACAGAGAATTAAGAGCATGGCACGCAGAAACAGCTCTCCCTTCACAGCAGCCATCCAACAAATCCCAGCCTCTGGAGCCAGATGTGGGTTTGCATGTATCTCTCATTGCCATGTTACAGTGTGTGATCATCACCTTCTGCCCATTTCCTAGCACAGAAATGGCATAATCTGTAATATGATGCACAGATCTTTCAGAACAGACAAATGCTGTACCCATAGGTTCGCTTGGAATGCCAATGTAAACAAAAAAGAAGGGAATACCAAACACGGAAATCAGTTTCTAGAAGAGAGTCTCCTAATAAACAGCTACTGACTGGGGTAAAGGAACGAGACACTGCTACGTTTTCAACTGCCGTGCATGGTACTTTAGATAGATAACCACAGAGCATTTAAATCCAGAATGAACTACATTTTATGGCATTGTCCTTGCAATTGACAGTGCCACAAAATGTAGGACAAAACCCTGATTCTTAAACTGAAAGTATGAATGTCTGACTGGTTAGCCAATCAGTCTTTTTTTCTTTATCTTTGGTTTAATTTGCTGATAGCACAGTGTCATCTCTTTCCTCTTTTAAATAAGGGAACAACACAAAGGAGTTCACAAGTAAGTTTTCGGTACTACTTAAGTTTGTCTTTTAATAGCAAGAAATAGTTGGATGTGTTTTGTGTAACCGGTTCTCTAATCCTCGTTGTCTTTCTGCACACAGCAGTGAGAAGTGATCAAACTCAAACACAGGCATTTCCCTTAGATCCGTGGAAACCAACCAACTCTACTGCAGATTGTTGTAAGATACCACTTTTATGGTGCTTTGCCATGAGCTATTGCTAAAGAGAAGTAGCATCAGTAACTGGAAGAAGCTTTGGTATCTCTTGAGAGAAGCAATTTAACTTACATCAAAATAAATACAATATGCTAATGCTTAAAAAAAAATAAATTAAAAGAAAACTTTCAGGTACAATAAACACCTGTTGATTCTGATCACGTTTTTTCTGGGAACTGAATCACCAAAGACCAGGCAGTCTCTGTTGCCCAAGCAGAGGGAAAAGTCTCTCACATTTACAACCTGAAGAAGATTTGCAACCATCTTTTGCATCATCTGCACAAGGACATTCCAACTCCTGCGGGGAGTTGGGGTTTCATGGGGCAAGAAGGTGGAGCTGGGGGAAGAACTCTGGAGAGACAGCTTTCACAGTGCAATCTCAAATTTTCACAACAGATCCATGAATGCACCTTTTGTCATTTTGGTGAGAAGAAAAAAGACAAGAGGAAGATTCCTTCAAAGCCCCATTTCAGCTCAAATGCATCTGCATTTCACCTGCATATTAAATTCAAAAGTCTGAATGGAGAGGGTTTTTTTCCCCTGGAAATTATTACACCAATATCAGTGAACATTTTCCAGTACTTGTATTGCAAGAAAAATATGAAGACAAAATCGTTATTACACTTAACTGGTGCTTTTCAAAAGCATCATCACCACTAGGAAAAAAAGCAAGGGTAATTTTCCAGGTACCCATTGCATTCATAATTCACTGTCATCCTCCACTGCCTGTCTGTGAACAAAACAGTGCTTTGTAGCCTGTGTGAAACACTATTCTGCAAAATAAGTTACTTTCATTGCATTATCCATTCCTAAGGACTTTTAGTAAGTATTTCTAAATTGTAGGGCCATGAAAGAAAAAAAAAAAATAAAGGAAAACAAAACAACCAAACCAACCAACCAAACCCCAAAACTCTCCGTCACAGACTTGAGAGTAAGGAGTAGAGAAGTCAGAAAACAACAATTCTTGAGAAGATTTTCTTATCAAAAGGTAAGACTGAGGGAAAGTCAGAGACATGAGTGCAACAAAATAAAATCTCTTAACTAGTGATGAAAATGTCATACTATTTTTCTTTAATTTTATTCTTTACACCTGTTCTTGATCTATTCCCATCAGAACCACAGTAAGTGTTGGACTGGGCAGTGAACTACTGAACGGGCACTTTCAATCCATCTTTCTGTCTTCCTGTGCTTATTCTGACACCTTCCTGTTTTTCTCACAGACCTAATTCCTAGTTCTCTGCCAGCTAATAATACAATTGCAAAAATGAAATGGGAGGAACAGGATTAGAGATGAGTTTACAAAAGGTAAAATCCATATGGCCTTGCAACACCACCTGCCAAAAATCACTCCGGAGCAGAACATCATGATGCTGTCTGGTATTCCCTACCTAGGCCAAACACAGGGAAATCTGTGCGAACATCACCTGCTGGCAAACACAAAGTCTTTAATTGAGAGTTAAACATCATGGAACACTCCAGAGGTTGCTGAGAGGTCATCATCACCTTCCATGTGCCAGGAGGTGGAAGAAACTGGGTTTAGCCTGAAGCAGAACATTTTTTAAAGGTTCTGTCAACATGAGGTTGACATGTACTTTCTAGTTTTTCCTCTGTAACTCAGCTAAGAGAAGGAAAAAGGGGCACGTTCATATTTGGCTTTTCTAACACTGAAGCAGAAGCTGTAGTGGGTATTAATCCTGGGTAGCTTTGCTCTACTTTGGAAAGAAATAGATATGCGTATCATTTTTATACAGAAAATACATTTAACAATGGAAAACAAAAATACTAGTGGTACTAGTTTTACCAGAAGATGGCATTAAAAAGAATTCTGATTATAGTTATTAGCAGCATTAATCGCTGAAATGGAAACAGTCACCAAAACAGCCAAGCAAGAGATACTGAAAGCCATTAAAGTAAATGTGTTTTTCTGAAAAAGGTGATCATTTCAAGTGAGCAGATCTCACTTGAGGATAGTCAATAACCCCAGGGAGGTGTCTGCATTACTATGAATGGCACATCTTTGCTTTATACCCAGTAGGCACACTAATTTCTAACAAAACATTGTGTCGAAGGGCTGAATTATTTATCTGTCAGGAGTCTCAAGTGCATCAGATAACACTGTATGCTTGTTTCAGTCATTCAAGCCCAACTCCAGTAATTAAGGAAGTCAAAACTATATGCCCAGATCATTTTGTAGCGATTTGTTAAGAGGACAAACCAGACCGCTCCTTCAGAAGAACCTTCACTTGACCAAATCAAAACCAATGTTAGATTCATCTACTATAAAGCACTGTTTCTACGGAAAAACTTCTTTTAAAAGCAGAAATAAATGCCAGCTGGGAGCTGAGTTCCCACTGATACTTGAGCCTAATTCTCAGCAGGGCATATGGAAATCTCCCATATGACTTTTTCCACTGGACTGCCAAATACTCCTTTTGCATTCATTTTCAGATGAGCACATGGTTCTTGCATTCGCTACAAACAAAAACCACATGATGTGAAAGGAAAGAGGCCATTACAGGCAGTTCACAATCACAGTCGGCTGGAAATGCTAAAAATGCGCACCTTTGCTTTCATCAGGCACGAATAACCAATAGCACCTGCCTAAAACACGCGAAACATTAACTTATTATTTTCACATGCTCCGCAGGATCCTGAGCAATTTCTCTGGAGAGCTCAGGTCACAGCTGATTATTGCCAGCTATGTGAGATGCTGTTTGAGACACAGCAATAAAGGCCCTGCATTATTGTCGGATCACATCCCCAATAATATCTGTGCCCGATCTCTCGCAAGCCACCAGGATGAAGAGGGGGCTGCAGGAACACCTGACTCAGGCACCAATGAGCAGGGTTAGCTGACAGACATTTGTGCCGTGTGAGGAGATCAAGCAGTATTTGGATAACCCCTTGCCTTCCCCCAGGAGTTATACTGATCTTCAGTCAAGCTAACTTTATTTACAGTCGTTTCTTTACACACAACATAACGCCTTTGTTCTTGGCCCCACAACTTCACTACGGTAGGTCCTAGATTAGATCAGCCTCGTTGCTACTCGCATTTGATTTATAGAAAACAGCTTTTCTCCTATGCGTGCACGGCCTCTGCACCTTTTATGCGCATCAGCTGCTGGAGCCAGTTGGGGGATGCCTTTTCATCAGCAAATTGTTTCACCTAAGCAGCAGCTTCAAAAAGCGGGTTAATTTGCGCTGTTCAAACATAATCACTTTAAAAAAGGAAAGGACTCATTACTTTAGTGATGTTTCCTGGTCCATTGCACCATTGTTGGAAACTCTGTCAGTAAACAAATTACATCTAACACTGTGCCCTTCTGCTAAACAGATCTCCTGAGAATATCTTGTTATGCATAATGCTTTCTTTCACGCCTCTGTATCTGGCAGAAGAACACAAGTATCTCTCTACAAATGCTGAATACTTTCCTCCCATATTTTCCATCAAAAAAAAAGAGTAAATAAAGTGGGGGATAACTAAGCTCAATACTGAAACTTTCCTTTCAAGTGGCAATATCAAAGAAAATTATTTTTTCCTATAGTAGCAGCCACTTCTGCTACTTAAACCCACACAGAGAAAAAGGATCAATCTTCAGAAAGTGCTGAGGATCCCCTGCCTACAAAACAAATAGAGCACATACTTTGTAGATGTCTCCACATTTGGGTGTTGCAGCATTTGTGACTATTCACACACTAACCAGGTCCAGCTACCAGGTTTACCTGAGGAGGAAGCTAAGCCCCAACATTACAGGCAACTTTCCTGTTAACTGACAGGACACAGATTTGTTTCTGGGAAACCACCACTGCAATGCTGTTTGAATATGATTTTTAAAGGACAGATGGAACTTGCAAAATATACTGAAGCTTTGTTGGCAAAACAATAATTCTTGTGAATTAAATCCATCACTAAGTTGAAGGCTTCCCTTCCCCTAGTAAGCTCTTCGCTCACCTCGAGGGTTCTTCAAAAATTACTGAATTTGCATACACTTCTTGCTGTATCAAAATTATAGCAATTAGTGAGAATTATAAGGGACAAACAATTTGCTTTGACTCCAGTGGACTTAGACCATTGCTGCAGTTATGGTAATTTAAATGGATTATCCCATGTGGAGCTTTACATCAAATCAACCATGTCCCCAAATGTCACCAGACAGATGTTGCAGCAGGAGGTTAACATATCCCATACCCAAGGCAACAACAGACAGCCCTGGTGATCTTCCTGCCTAGCACAGCAGGGGTCACTCGCCATGACCACAGTTGTTCCCAACAGGAGCTGTGGGATGTCAAGCGCTTTTGGACATTCACCCCCAACAACCATCTATTAACCACAAGGCATTTGAAAACGTGAACCCCGAAGAGTCCGTAAGACAAGTGCATGATAATAACACTTCCCAAGACAGGCCTATTTTTTTCAAAAACAAACATATTGGAACCACCCCCCCGCCTTGCTTTCGCACAGCATGCCCTGATTTCAAATTAATAGTATTTGCCTTCAGCCACTGCTGGCATCACACAGAACACAAAACCACAGTGTTTGCAAGGCAGGGACGGGGGGGGAAGGGAGAAATCTCCTGAGGAAAGATATTATACACTGGAAAATGAAATGATTAATGCACGACCTAGGTAAGAACAAACTTATGAAGAAGAAAAATTATAGAGCTACAGAATTTTCACTATGCAAAAGGAAAATAGTCCCATTATTTTGTTTCCCCATCCTGTGAGTGGATGTACAGCGGGAGAACAGGCGTCACTTGAGTAATCTCCCAGACCTGCAAGAAACCAGGAGGAGTTTGGAAACGTGATAGGCAATTCTAGATAGAACATCAATATAAGGAAAACTTGAATTTCATCTGAAGCCCTGCTTTAGGGGTTTGAGTGAGACCCAGGCCTCATGTATGGAAGAGAACTCTGTCCACTTCTGCAGACTAAGGCAGTCACCATTGCTGCATTAGCAGCAAAGAGAAAAATCAGTCATCAAGAAAATAAAAGGTCAAAGACTTGGAAAGGACTACCAGGAAAGGAATGGAAGAATGGCAAAGGGCTCTCTGTGGTGCAGAAAGACTTTGCCATGCTTAGCAAGTAGGGCACTACCAGAGTAAGCCTGCAGAGAACAATGAACACACCACTCGGCAGCAGAATGCTCCCATGGAAAGAACTAGAGGGACAAAATAAAACTTCCAAACAGGCAGAAGAGCCTGACAAAAAAACCTCCTATATTTAGCTCGTATTTTATTACTGTAAGTCATCAAGGACATCCATGAAACATCAGCAGGTCTTCACAGTTGCTAGCAAAGCATTTTGAGTGACCCTTCAGAGTCCAGTGAAATCTCTGGGAGAGTTTGTTTCCCAGCTGTCCTTCAATTCTGAAAGGGTAGCCCATGGTAGACTTCACAAACACTGGCATGAATTCTTACAACTTCAGCAGGCCCAAAACCCAGGAAAAATCAGCACCAGAGTGACAGGAACTGCCAAGACCCTCCGGCTCAGAAGCCAGCACAGAGCTGCTGAAATGAAAAGTGATGTTCACAAATCACTGTGCAACCATCTGAGTGCAATTTGTGCTCTGGTTTGTGAGGCAAGCCGAGGGCTTTGGAGAAAGTGAGCTGCTAAACATTATTATTATTACACCCATGTATCCATTATTACACCCATCATAATATCTGTTGCATGGGTTAGGAAGAAAAAAGGAGAGATCAGATAGGACAGAGACAGGAAGGAAAGATGGAACTATATCCCAAACAGACCTTTTTAAAATACAGTATTTTGTGTCTAACTTTTGAAAATGAGAGTGTAGCTTATTAACACGTCTTACAGCAAAACCCACCCGTGCTAAATGAGGAAGGGGTTTCCTACCCACTGTTTCCCATGGAATGGTTACAGGATCAGAGGCTGCTCTCAAAGCCTGTCAGGACTCAATCCAGAGCCTGGGAGCTTTGGGCTGACCTCCTTGCTGACCTGCTCTTTCCTTTACCCCTTTTATTTTTTTGTTGATATAAGGTCCCATCTGGATGAACTTTTGGGAAAGACATCGTAAAAAGGCACTTTAGAAAGGAGCAAAAATGGGGATATGCAGCAAATGAACATTTTGTCATGTTGGAAGAGACAGCATAGGAAACGAATGTAGCATCACACAAGTGGGCCCTGGTAGGTTCTTAGATCATGATCATCAACTGCTTTGTTCCAGCTACAAAAGGTGTGTTTTGAAGATGGCTATTTCAAGGCAGGCGCCAATCATTTTTAATTGAGTCAGTCTTATTTAATGACTTTGTACTTCATATTTTCCTTGGACGAGTACACCGCTTGAAACAAGAAAAATTAAAAAGCGCTGCTTTTCTGATGCAGTGGGTAACACTGCATGTATTCCTAATGTCTCCATTGAGTCCTTCTGACAAGACACATTGACACAAGAGTAATCAAAACACACAACATGTCCCTTAACCTCTCCGACACCCGTCCTCAGTTACATCTCAATGTAACCGAAAATGTGAGCTGAAAATGATGAATGCCAGAACTATGAATGCTGAACAGGATAACTAATACTAGTAGTGAAAAGCAAAACACATCTGAATATGAATTGGCATTTTCAAATTAAACAGCTCTGATTTTGATAGCTAGTAAACATATTTATAATCATTCAGATGCTAAAATATGTGCTTCTAGTCCTCGGATGAATAAACACAAAAGCTGTGCCTGTTGATAAGTACTTACACGTTCATTTCTTTAGTTAGAATACAAATCATACTTTTAACTTTTTTTCCTTTCTTTTTTTCTTTTAATTAAATAGGCCTAGGACTCCTTCAGCAAGTCTATATCATTGTAACACCACTACTGGCTATGAATGGTGCACGAAACCATTATACACAATTCCACTGGAGTTTTTCTGACAGAAGCATTTGACACAGAGATAAACCCTCTTCAGTGCATTTGCCACTTGGGTTGATCAATAGCCTGGTTAATTTCTTTATATATTTTTTAAATGCAGATACATTCCCAATTCAGCATTTTGTGCATGTGCCACATTTTAATTATATCCATAAATAATACCAGTTGGTGTGGTTAAAAGCTTGGAGTGGAGAGGGGAAAAAAAATATACAACCAATGAATAGAAAAAACAAAGAAAGAGGTAGTTAATCACAGTTTTTAAGGGACATGTTTTCAATGGATAAATGGCAGAGCAGGAAAAAGGAAGAGACTATGCAGCAATTTAAACCTACAAGCACTTGGGAAAAAGATCAGTTGTCATTAAACCACCTTCCTTGGAGCCTGAACAGGCTGAATTTTACCTCCTGTGAGTTCTGGAACAGACAGAGCTGACAAGGGAGGCAAAATATAGCGATCTAAGTATGCATTTGAACACAACAATTTATCTAAAGAATAAAAATGCAACTGCTTTTACAATTGGTTCCAAGATCTTCTACGAAGGCAAGCAGGGGAAGGAAGATGTCTCTGCATGGCCACCCCCTGCCCAGCACCACTAACACCGCTGACAGGTGCCATCTGAGGCACTGGACAGGACCAGAGGATTGCTCCCAGAACCAGATGATCAGTGCATGGAAGCGGAGCTGGTGAGCACTCACTGACAAAGATCTAAGAGGCAGAGAAGTGCTCTCAACCTCGGCGGTCAGAGGCCCCTCACCCAAACAGAAAAACTCCAGAGGAGCTAAAAAACAAAGGTACTTTACAAAGCAGCCAAACGATGTTCTAACCACTGCAATGTTTATTCACCACTCTCACAAGAGCTGAGGTGATTTACCTTCCTCCTCAGGCAAATACTTAATTGGAATTAAGGTACCTAAAATTGCCCATAAATATCTGACCCCATCTGAATTCCTAAATCTTTGGAAGAATTATGCATGTTGCTTAGCATTAAGTATGGTACTACCTAGAGGATTTCAAGTCAATCTCACAAATACACACAGTATGCAAATCAATCGCTCAGAAATAAATAAAACCATCAAATTGCCTCTAAAATGATGCGATATGGGGAAATAAATATCAATCCCTGAAAATACTGTTTAGTTCTTTCATTATTTTTTTTTTCTTTGCCATATGGTTTTGGAGCCTTTCATTTTTACTTCTATCACATGTTCCCCGTGAATGTGATGTCCAGAAATTACCTTCAAGAAATGGGGAAAAAAAAATCCAAGCGCAAAGATTCTCAGAGAAAACTAAGAGTAAGTAAGAGTCAGTGACTAACTAAGAGATACTTCGAATAGGAATGGAAAACACTAACAGCTGAATACTATTACTAAAATTCAGTTGTTGCTACTTTTTGCCCCACACACACCACTTGACCATTCATGCACGTGGCTGCAGTCGAAAAGTACGTTAACACACACAGCTCAAAGGGGAAGAGCACCTCACAAATTTAAACTGAATTTTTGGAAAAAACCTCCCACTCCCAATCCATGCACACCAAGAGCAGACCCCTCTGCCAGGAAAACTCACACCAGCCTCAGGTTTGGCCCCAACGGCGCTTTTTCCTTTAACAAGAGGCTCAGCAGAACCAGAGCTGATGTAGAGACAAGGCTGATTTGCAGACTGGTTCTTCTTTCTTCAAATTGCATGATTAATATGAACATGAATGCAAAACTTCACAATCTAAATTAAAATTCAAGAGGAAGAGGGAAAATGTGACACCCTGCATTTTAAAGCGTAATGTTATGCACAGGCTGGACCACTTTTACCAACCAAGCAAGACATGACATGAAGTTTAATAAATATTCAATAAAAAAGGAAGAAATATGAATTTGATGAAGTTTGCGGGCAATTAGAGCAATTTATTTCACTATTAACATGACAGACTAAATGGAAATCAGCTCTGGGTGAAAATGCAGTTTTACTGCCCAGCATTCAGATTGCTGTGTAATTAAATAATGAAACGGGTGAGGGGCATCCACAACCGACTTCTCCAGCAAGGCAACCATCCATCAGAGCCCTGCCTCCTGCCAGCCCAGAGCAGAGACAGCATGTGAGGGCATGTGTGTGCGCATGCCTGGGTCTAACACTGCAGGGTGGATTTCTTTCCACTATGCAAAAAGCATTTCCCACATGGCCAGCACACCCCTGCTCCTGCTGCACTGAAAATGCCAGTTGCAGTTATGGGGTACCACAATTAGTTCACTGTTTGTTTTCTTCATTAAGAAAAAATATTAATCATGCATTAAGAAAGTCAACATTTTATCCAATTTCTGGCTGAAACTAAAAAGCCATGACATTCCTTTTCCCCATGGACACTCATT
Organism: Mohoua ochrocephala; assembly: GCA_013398855.1. Taxonomy (NCBI): domain Eukaryota; kingdom Metazoa; phylum Chordata; class Aves; order Passeriformes; family Acanthizidae; genus Mohoua; species Mohoua ochrocephala. The sequence goes on from VZTA01004148.1 coordinate 403,975, forward strand.
AAGAAACCAGGATTCTCTTATATCGGATCCTCTAGAAACAAACAAACAAAAAAGAGTCTGTGCTTAATTCACCACATGCAGCTCTTCAACCTGCCAGGAGATTTGAGGAGGAGGGGTGCAGATATTTCAGAACATGGAGATTGTTCTAAATTTGAGCATATGTACTCCAGGATTTCAAGAAAAAAATCCCCTATTTCTGTATGTTAACCAATGCCTAAATATTTCCTCACCCCTTTGACAGCAGGCGCTGCTCTCAACAGATCCAGCAAGTCCATCTCAGTTGTCAAATTGCTGTTCCTGACAGACTCTCCAGCAGTCAGTTGTGTTTGACAGATTGTAGATCTGTTGATAAAATGCTTCCTTTCTAAAACAGCCACTTTGTCTAGCAGCACATACAGCGATAGATGTGCAAAACATCTGCTCTAAATTATTCCTCCTTTTGACTAACTTCCCCAAAAGCTGCCTTTTTGCAAGAGAATTTTTTTTAAAAATCAAAACAAAACAAAACTTAAGACATTGAATATGTCTGTTCGCAAGCTTACATCATCTATAAGATCTAAAGCAGGCAAGTTTGGAACGCCTGACTTATAACAAGCTTTAAAGGAATTTCCTTTCAGGACACTGCAAAGAAAATCTTCTTCCAGTGGTTCCAGCTGGCCACCAAAAATTGCAGATACTTTTGAAAATTTGTTACTTAATTTCTCTGGACTTGCAGCATGTAATATACAGCTTGGCTAGTGCTACAACTTCAGAGCTGGTCCATCCACTAATAGCCATCACCATGGGAACAAGGAAACAGGCACCAGCAAAAGGGAAAACATTTTCTTGGTCCTTGAAAACCTAGAGTTTTGCCTACCTTCCCTCAGTTGCATTTCATCCATCAACTTACTGCTGAACCAACTGGGACTTTGCCATACAAAAATCAATGAAATTCCATCTAAAATTAAGAACATTTTTATGGATCAGAATTCAGTTTGAATAAAGATACCCATCTTTGTTCCAATTTTAGGAAACAAGCTTTGCAGATCAATTTCAGGCTCAGTTTCAAAAGGAAGAAAGAGGGCTCTGAAAGCTTTGATCTGCTAGAGTTTGAGACAAGTATTCCGTAGTGTCAACATTCCCATTTATCTCACCATTTGACTGCAGATTTTCCGGAAAGAAATCAAGAAAAGGAAGGAAAAAAGAAAGCTATCCCAATGAAATCTAGTCCAATAAGTTTAATTACAGCTGTGCATGTAGCAAATTCACTTATATAACAAGTAGTCTAGCCAAGTCAGTGCAGCAACGACTCAGCTTTCGAGCAGGCACAGTGCAGCACCATCGGTTGACAAGCCGACGCGGTTGATTTAATGTATCGGTATATCCAGTGGCAAAGAACATGAACATAAACCAAAAGGCACATTTGAACTATGAGCCAGCACACTAGTTTGTATGAACATGTCAGGCAACATCCTGCCCCTACTCAAATCAATGCAAAGCGTGTCATGGTCTTGAGCATGGCCAGAATCACAGCCTGGCATATTCTGCAAAGGCCAGCATGGTACAAAACCCACCATCATCTCCTGAAACTGGACAGGCTCCTTACAAGGACCACTCTAACTAAACTCACTAAAGGAGCAAGGAGAGGATTTGATGCACGAACCGACTTGTGAAGGATCCATGATACCGCTTATGAAAGTTGTGGTCTAGTTTTAAAAGCATGTGTGGCACTGCTGTGCTGAATTAAGTGCAAGAATATGAGAGGGCCAGCCATCCTCTGCATCTAGAGGAATACCTTGATCCTGACTTGCAGCTCCACTGCCTGCCAGCTGGTACGTGGCTCCCCTGTCAGGGCATCAGAAGGCTGCCTCAGTAATGAGAAGCCTGCAGCTATTAATGTTTCATAGGGAATATGTATTGCCGCAGCATCGCGAGGAGTTATCGATAAGAAGAAATCAAAAAGAAAGCACAGCATCTTTAATCATCAAGATTCTCCCCCCCACCCCCCCCACTCCCAAGTTGAAAAGGGAGAGTTGCTCATTAAGACAAAGGCCACAGGGCACAGGCACAACTGCAGGCAGGTTCTTCCACCATGCCCACAAATTCCACGGGCATGGCAGCGATGGGGACAAAGTCCAAAGGCGTGGCATTAAGGACAACACACAGACCCCAGCACAGTGCCATGAGCCATCACTAATGGGAGGGTAACAAAATGCTCTGCCTGCAACAGAACAACAGGCACCTGCTCTCCAGGGTCTAAACAAATCCTTCCTCTGCTTACCAAATTTTTAGAAGACTGCAAGGGAGCAGCACAGCAAATCTACCCATACTGCACCTTCTCATACCAACTGTTTGAGCATAACTCGTAAGAAATCATAGGAGTCACCACCCATCGCTATTAACAGAAGAGCAGTGTTGTTAGCATCAATAACAACATCATTTTAATGCTTTTTCAATTTGCATTTCTCTTTGTGCCAGTGTGTTAAGCAGCGTTAATCACATGGTTTTGCCGGGACATCATGTTTACAGTAGCATCTGTGGAGCTGCTAACATGTGAGACCTGCCACATTTGAATTCTTTTCTGACAACCATCACACTAAAGAGCTGATGGTGCTTCAGTGGAGCCTCCACAAAGTTTCAAGGACACTGTGGCTTCTGCTCTGCATGCACCCCATGTTTCCTGGAGCCACGGGAAGAACTATGTGGAGACATAGTTTCTTTTTTCCAAATCTCTTGAACTGTTCTGGTTTTTTTTCCAAATTTGCTCCACATATGGTTTCTGGAATGGGTTCACAAGTTTCTTTCCCCAGTGGATAAACGCATGTGGTTTTGTTACTGAGCTCCAGCTTTGCCTGTTCCACACCCAGTCCCTCAGAGCTCCCTAGCCAAGGAGCCACCCATGGCCACTCTGTTCTTCTCAAGGCAGAAGTGCCTCAAAAGTGCCAAAACCTCCGGGGTCTTTCGTGGGACAGCTACATGAGGCCGCAGTGATGTTCCCCTTTAGGAGAAGGGGGCTCCAAGGTGACATTTCATGCAGGCCAGGGCCCTGCTGATCCCTTCAGAGCAGCCAATCCCTGAGGTGAGGGTGCAGCCAGCTGGAGCATGGCCACCATTTCCTCTGAGGTCCTATTGCCCTAAGCAGCTCTTTCACAGGGAAAACAGAAGAAAAACGACAAGGAACACACCTGAAGGAGATACAGAAAACTCTTATCAATGCTCTCAAAGGCAGTGGAGGGTCCTGGTTGTATCCTGACATTTTGGTGATTGTTGCTGAGGCAGCGGCGAGCACCCACAGGGGCTGCCCAGGAATCCACCATGAAACATAAACTTCACCTGCAAGTCTGGCAGTGCCAGATGACTCAAATCTCTCTCTCAGCATTTTGAGCCGAAAACACTTCCTGAAGAGACCTGGGCGCTGCCCCTGAGGCAGCTTCCCAGTGACGGGACCACCTCACTGCCCCTCACAGCAGCTGGGTTGCTGCCACCACCCCCAGGACCAGGAGCACCTTTGCAGAAAAATGGCCCGGGTCAGGGTCCTGGGAGCTGGAGCTCACCAAGTCCCATTGCCAACCCTGCTCAGGTGGTAGAGCTTATTATGAAGAATAAACCCCCTGGTCATATGGATAAGAAAGACCTCATTGAAAAAGAACTAGCATGTCTTCTACAAAGGGAAATCCTGCCTCGATAACCTGGAGTCATACAAGGTAGTCAATTGGTGTGTGAATAAAAGGGATTTTCAGAATAATTGGATTTTCAAAAAGCTTTTGACAAAGCCCATGCAAAAGATTATTAAAGAAACTAAGCTGTCATGGGCCTGAAGAAAAGTCTCTTTTATGGACTAAAAGCTGGTTAGGAAGCAAAAGGTTTGGGGATCAAGAAAAGCCAGCACCAGGGTCCCCCAGGGGTACATATTTGTGAGGATTTCATTCAGTACCTTCATCACAGGCCTGGAGAAGGGAGAAACACTGAAATCTCAGAGCCTGCAGGTGAAACTAAAGCAACGGGGGTACTCAAATGCCACAGCAATGGTGAAAAACACCAGCAGAAAGTCAAAAAGCCAAGTGAGCAAGCAAGGAGGAGGCAGCTGAGCCTCACTAGATTAGCTTAGAGGTAATACAGGCAGGGGTAATAACCTAAACCCTGCCTATGCAGTGCTGAACTCATGGGAGTCACAGCTTCAGATCTTGGAGTCATCACTGACAGCTATCTGAAATCATTGGCTCATTGTGCAGTGGCCTCCAAAAAAAGAATCAACAAAATGCTGTGAATCATCTGGAGGGATACTGTGAGAAGGACAGGTGTTGCTTTGCCGCTTCACAAGTCCTTGGCATGTCCCCATCCTGTGGGCAGTGCCAGTCTTGGGAAGGTTGCAGTTCTTAAGCAAAGCCAAGGAACACCGTAAGAGGATGTAGCTGCCACCTTGCCCAAGGGTCCAGACTACCCAGTTTGGTGGCAGAAAGCTGAAGAGTTTGAAGTTCTAAGGTTTGCAAAAACATAGATGGATAAGCTTAAAGAAGTGCAGTTTGCCAAGTGCCGTAGAACAAGACGTAGGGGAAACTGGTAAAATTAGGAGGAGATCGACTTAGAAGAGATAAAAAATTTGCACAGGAGGTAGTGAACACCTGAGACTTGCTGCTGGCACAGGGCTGGGGAGACAGGCAATGCCAGGGGACGCAAAAGGCACTGGACAACTCATGGACAATAGGTAGGCAGGGACCTCACATTTCCAAAACAACTGTGGGTAGAGGGAGATGCTGTAGGAGAGTCCAGGCTGCCTCCTCTCCCTAAGCACCAGTCCCTTTTGCCATGCAGAAGAGGCAAGAAGGAAAAGAGGCAGAAAACTATTCTCACTCAGCAGGCACAGTGACATTAACACAACGTGCTACATGAAGAACCTTGCAAGGTCCTTCAAAAAGCTAAATAAAAAAAATTATAATTTTTTAAAGTTACACACTTATCTATTTCTATTTGAAAGACTTCCCCGCTAACCAAGTCTTTCTAAAGCCCTGGAACATTTTCCAGTGTTGATGTGTGGACAGTACACTAGTGTGCTTTAAAAGACTTTTGGGTCAGCGGGTGGCAGGGGGTAAAGGAAAAACAACAGGATAAGACAGAAGAACAATGTCCAAATCATTAGATTGTTCCAAATGCTCAGCTGAAAGCTCCAGCCAGGTCTTCAGTGCCTTGAGTGCTTTATCCATCCTTGGAGTGTCAGTATAAATTATCATCAACATTAATTCTTTTGTTTCTTCCCTTTTCTAACAGATGTAGTAATCGCACATTTGGACACTGGCAATATTTCTAATTGTGTAATGGGGGCAGAGATAGAATTAATTAATGATCCAAGTTAGATAGAAAATCTGAGTTAATTTCTTACAGGTTTTTGAGGGGTTACTTATGGCTGGAGGTGTTCTTGCAGACTTCCAGCTCTGTCACAGGACCCAGTCATGCATGCCAATGAGAAAACGGGAATTTTTGGGGAGAGAATAGGCTGGATATTGAGGCACCCACTGCCACAAAAACTACTTTCTTCGTGGCAACAGGCCTCAGATAGTAGCTGGAGTCAATGCAAAGCAGTACTACCAGAAATGAAACTTCCCTGCTGGGAGCACGGCAGAGTGATTCCATTTGAATGTTTCTTCCCTCCCACCACCACTGCACCCTGTTTTTCCTTGTCTGTTCACCTATCTGAATACTTCCTGCATATCAAAAGACAGCTGCCTTCCAACAGCGAGAACTACCAAAAAATCACACGTGCACAAAACCACTGAGTATTTCAGGGACAATCAAAACAATCAAGGCCACCCCAGTCTGCGGGCAACTACATGACTGAGATGAGCTCCGGATCTGATGTGGGATCTGATGCCCTGGACCTGTGTGAGATGAGCACAGAGCACAAATTATTTCCTTTGCCAGCAGGGAGACACAACACCTTGCTACTCTATCCAAGCACATTGCTGTTCACGGCTTTTTCAGGTATTGTGAACTGCCACAAAACACTGGCACAATGGAAAGGGAAGCAGAGCAAATTGGAATAAAGCTTGTTCACAGTCAGGATTGGGATCACAACCCCTGTTCTACTCCGGAAGTTTTAAAACTTGTTAAAGTAATCCATCATAAATTATGTGTACATAAGGTTAAATGTCCAGCAAAATGAGACTATTCAGCTAATAATGCAGTCTTAGATGGAGCTGTTAAGGGCCATAATTCTCGATGAGATGATTATGTTTCACAGCTTTTGAGATTAATAACAAGATTTACATTTTCAGTATCTAGTTATTTTGAGTGGCTTCAGTTTGGGTATGAAACCTCCTGATGGAAACACAGTTTTCTGAAAAAGGCTGTGTCCTACCTCTGAATTCCCATTGTCTAATGTCTAAATTCACTACCCATTTCTTTTTCAAATGCCTCCTGCTATATTTTTGCACATCTTTGCAAAAACAGCTACCCAAGCCCTCTAGAAGAGAAAAGATGCACATACATAAAATACTGCAGTGCAAATATATGACCCTACATCTGTGATAAAGCTGATCTGGTATAACAAGGAAGAACTCAGTATGATCCACTCTCACTGAAGCTGTAATTGTTCATAAGTCAAGAACATTTAAACAGATCTTGGAGCAACATCAGACCAATCCAAATGCCATTTTTCCATGTGACCAAGAAAAGAAAGGATTATCCATAGTACCTGGTGCTAGTACAGCCCAGTCTGGCAAGGTACAACCATCACACAAGTAAGAGACCAAGCCCAAGGTCTTCTCCAACCGGCAGCCTGCATAAGAGCAGGCAGCCTCTGGCCAAGCTGATCTCAGCTCTGTGTCCTGAAGTCAAATCAAGCTCAGGTCTATACTTAGACCCAGCCCTGGGAAATAGCATTTAACCCTGCTAACGTAGTGCCACTTGTGTACATTGGTCAGCAACAAACTGAATCAACCCTCAAATAGGACAAACCAGCTGGGCTCAGCTTCTACAAGAGATGCAAAGTACCCCGAGGCCTCTATGTATATTTTAGCATCCAACTTCTCTAGTCTGGTCTTGAATTCCTATTTTTCCTGTCTTGACCATTTTATCAATAAGCAAAATCTGTTGACAAACACCGCGCTCACAGCCTTGCTCAGCAAATGACTGCATTTAAAATATACCACTCCTCACCTTTGAGGAAAACATCACTCAGACACCAACACCACTTCTGAGGAGGGAAAACAGCTGGCTGGCCTGCTATGACAAACATCCAGGATCCCCAAAGTTACCCTTCCACTGGATTCAACCACTGTGTATTTGCAGCAAGCAAATACTCCAACTCCCACTTCACTCTCTTTCTCCCATCATTAGATTTCTCCTTCTCGGTGTACACGAGCTGCTGGTAACTCTCACTCATACCGAGACAAGCTTTCTAGCAAATTTACCTCAGAGTCCCCAGTGACTGTGAGCAGGTTCCCCATCACTCTTGCCCAGAACTGCACCCACACTGCCTTTGGCATTTGGATTAAAGTGATTTGTCAATAAAGCGCTGAAAGAAATTCCCTGTTTCAAGTATGTAGTGTCAGCTGATGGACAGGAACTGAGTGACAAGTTTATCTTGACAAAAATAGGGTAATTTTTAGGTGTCAGGAATTAATTCAGACCCAGATGGTTTATTTTTAAAAATACCCACAAACAATTAATTTTTCATTCAGCATTCCATCTTGGCCTCTCTCTAATGAAGAGCAGGATATTTTACTTTTTTGTTTGAAAGGGGCTGTTGATGTTTAACAGGTTGTATAGCTCCAGGCATTATTATTTTTCAAGCTACCAACAGTTTGAATTTGCCTTCTTAAACTGTGGCATTCCAGAAACTCCTAGCTCTAATCTTATATACTGATACAAAAGGTCTGTGTCTTTGCATAAACTTCAACTTACAACTGCTGAGGATCTACAGAATCAAGGAGTGTCAAAAATTATGGTTACCATGTCATCTGGTCTAATTAGGGACAGCTTGTTGCCTCTTTGTAATCAGGTCTCTTGCAAGACACATTCGGTTTGTTGACTTTTTCTTTTTAATCATCCCTTCATTTACCCTACATATTACCCTACACATCCATAGATAAGGTGTGTGCTCATCCACACACATATGCAAAGGTCATATTTATATTGTCAGTATTTTACACATCATAGCCAGGAGTCTTGTCAGTGCAGGATCTCACTGATCCTTAGGTACTTGCCACTGAGAAGGTGGATCTGTAATGAGCACTGAGGTGTCTTAGGTAAGGCAGACAAATGCTGGCAGAAATGACACATTATACCTCTTCAAGCTGGAAAAGATGAATACGCAACTACAAATTGAGCAAGACACAACTGAAAGCATCAGACCTCTAAGGAACAGCTGTAAAACACAAGGCTGGAAGTGGAAAAACTTCTAACGCAAACATAAAGAACAAATCTGAAACTAACCTGATTTTAAACCCCCCTGAGTCGCCTCAGAAAATTGAACAGGGTCATGTTTGCACACTTCGCTCCAGGCAGCATCGTGAGGACAGGAACAGCCACCAGGATTTACCTCCTTAAATCCTGCAAGATTCATCCCACTAAAGCCCATTTAGCCAAAGCAAAACAAGCGAATTTTTAGGAGTAATGAGCACTCTTTCAACCCCCACCCGACCCTGTCCTTCAGGTTTACTGCTGCATTTCTTTCCATCACACTTAGAGTGCCTACTGGTAGAAAATGGAAAGCAAACAGTGAGCTAAATCAACAGCTACCTGTCGTTAGGGAGCTCGATGACACTCCCTGTCATACAAGGAGTGAGAGAAGACACATCTCCATGGCCATCCTTCACCCCAGCAGATGCCAAAGTCGGCAGATGGCTGGAAGGACGGCATCTCAATTCGCTTTTGATCACAGATCCGAGCTGGGAAGAACAGCTATGTCCCGGCACTCCTGCGATCAGATGCGGGAGCTTTGAACACTCGGTGGTTTGACAGCACGCATCTCTCTCTCTCTCCCCTCCAAAGGATGTGAAAAGATGGATTAAGACAGACCTGGTGCCAAGCTTTATAATGCAATTCTAATGACATACGCTAAAAATCAATGCCTCTCCAATGCCCTGCCATTTCCTTGGACTTGCCAGCAGAGTGGAAAGCAGATACTCAATACCTGACACAGATTACTTCTGAATGCCAAAATACATTAACGAGTATAGTCTGTCGGTGTAGGGTACATACACAGTTTCTGGCGTTTGCTATAAAAAACACCACCACTGTGTTAAAAAAAAGAGAAAACAGAAAGGGAAAAAAATCCAGCAAAAAACCAAACACCCAGATGAACTCCACAGTCCATTGCTAAGTTCAAATGTTTTGTACAGAGGCCTGACACAACCATAGGTGACATCGAGGAATTCTTGGCTGGCCTGATTGAATTTGTTAGTACCTTTATTTCAGCACATGTAATTTGTTCTTCCCCCCCTCAGTCATGCCCTTTCCTACATGACATGCTTTGTCTTGCTTCTAAGAACAAGACGGAAGGGTTTTTCTTTGAAAGAATGCTGCTGCCAGCCCTAAGGACAGCTCATCTACTCTCTGGGGACCAATACATCAGAGAGGGGATGAAAGGAATGTAAATTTTCCTTAACCTATCATCCCCTCTGATTCCACAAATCCAGAATGTGCAAACCTTTTCATTTCTCCCTTAATTTGGGGATAGAGCCACAGGAGTCCATCACATAAAAGCAAAGGCAGTTTCTCCAAACAGGATGCCAACTCCCATTCCAGCATGAGGGCTACATTAGGAGAACTGCTCCACACTCACAGGGTTTTGAGAGCACTACTGAGTCAAAAACACAAACAGGTGCACGTTGCACAGGTGTGCACAACAATTCACACAGAACAGAATTAAGCCATCCAAAAGGTTAATTCATAGAGAAGCAGCAGGCAAGAAGGGAAGCTGCGGGTGCTGCTGCGGGGAAAACTTAAGTCCTCCCACAAAACTATTTTGTAAAGCTTGATAGCAACGGATCATATACACCAACAGGAAAGAGATGTGGAACATACCAAGGAAAACATCAGCATTGCTGACAGCAGGAACGAGGGAAAACCCACTGGCAAAAAGAGCAGATTGGCTTCTGCAGCTTACCCTCTGCTTTACATAAAATGCCACCTTCAATAATAGTTAAACATTTATGATTCCACATCTATACATATACCTGGGCAGGCACGGGTAGCTTTTTCAACTATCCAATAAACTGAGGCAGGAAAACGAAAACGAAACGAAAATGCCACCTTCGATAATAGTTAAACATTTATGATTCCACATCTATACATATACCTGGGCAGGCACGGGTAGCTTTTTCAACTATCCAATAAACTGAGGCAGGAAAACGAAAATAAATATGCCAGGGATGGGTTGGGTTTTGTATCTATAAGAAATGTGCTTTTGCCAAGGATATTTATGTCTGGCAGAAGGAAGGCAATGCAAAAACTGAGAGTGACTTCACTGACAGAAGCAGAAGAAAAGTGCCTCAATATTCAGCCTCTTGTCATTACATCCCATTAAGCCAACCTAGCAAGAGGAAATGTAACAGCAAAGTTGCGGCTTGGTACATACACTGTATTTTCCTTGGTTTTATATATTCATATACAGCAAAGATTATAAGGAAGATCTTTCTTTGGCATTTCTTAACATTTTCACCAGGAAAATAAGACTCTTTTTTGAAATAGTTTTAGCTGATCAGTATTAGTGGCAGAGGAAAGGAGAGGTTCTGAACAGGGCTTTGCATTTCCAGTTTTCCTTTGAAAATCTGACATCTGAAACATCACTCATCTGAGTGCCAGGAAGTAGAAGTTCTGTATGAAATGGTGCAGCTGTAGGATTACTGTGTAAAAACTCTACAGCAACTACTTGTAAATAACAAAAACCTAACACCACTGTGCTCCATAACTGTTGACATACACTGAATATTTATGGAGGCATTCATCTATTGTGAATTACAGATTGTGCTATCCTTTATGGAAAGGGGGGGGTGCAGCAAGTCTGAAAAGGAAAGATCTTTCATTCATAACTAGCTCTGCATCCCTAGAATACTTCAGCCCCACTGTGGGACACATTTCTGATGTTTTTGCCTAGTATTGCATCCTTGGGCCTCATTAAGTCCATCAAACTACCAAATACACACGGAAGGAAAGCAGGCCCAAAAGGCATTCGGGATCTCAAGACGTAGAGAATCACACAATCCAGTCAACTTCAACAGGAGGTGGCTACACAGACCCTCTGAAAATGCCAGACTATGCTACTTGACCCTGTTATGGGAGAAAACAGAAGTCCTATCTAGAAATATAAGACAAGCATGAACTCCACCTCCATATGAGGGATCCTGCTATCACCTCATTATTATTTAAGCTTCCTCACATCTTCTCTTATTTAAGCATTCAATTCACAAAATACCACAGTAGATGAAACAACAAACAATAACCATCATCATCATCATCATCATCATCAATAGAGAAAGCAACTCCATGAAACCTGAAACACAGTAGGCCCAGCATTCACCAACTTCCAGCCCAGAGCTCAACAGCACTAATAATGTTTGAAGACCATTCTCCTGACACATCTCTCATGATAATGGCATCTGCTACTTGGTCTGAACATAGAGAGATATTCCCCATGGGCAAATCCCCTAGGAAAAGAAAGGGTATTCGACAACACCCTAAACTGCACAACTAGAACTACATTTCCTAGTCAAACTATAAACCAGACAAGGTGATCACTGACAAGGTGGATCAAGGTTTATACTCACTGTTACCAAATCCCAACCACACTGACATGGAGGGCTGAGGCTCCTGACACTGGGGATAGTCATCTCTCTGTACCTCTGTTTTCTGCTACCTTTTGTTGCCTGGCTGAGTTATAAGCTCTTTGTAAAGGCCTCTAGGCCCTCAGTAATTGCTTGCCCTGCATCCAGGAGAACTCAACCTCATCTCCATTTAGAGACTGGAACGTAACTTTTATTCCAATAAATGTGTCAATGTGTACTATATGTGCATAAATCCTGCAGGCAGCAGGAGTCATTTCTCCTCTCAGACCCCTTCCCTTACCCAAAATTCATTATGAAAAGAATGATAGAATGGTAAATACTTTAAAAAATTGATCTTTAAACACTTACAAAAAATATAACAAAGGTATCTTGGAATGTTAGAATTAAACCCAGTTGCCCATGCAAGCACACACATGCAGACCTTAGAACTTGTATCATATTCATGGCATGCAGCATAACCACCAGGGGAAGCTTTATTAGATGAAAATAAACCTGTTGTAAGAGATTTCCTTGCAATTATTCTGCTGCCATTGTCCTGGCCAGGCACTGATGCAGCTTTTCAAATTAACATGCTTAGTTTTCCGAGCAGGAGATCAGAATAGCGGAATTCTATGGGGAACTCAATTACCAAAGAAAATGATTGCTTGAGCATTCAAGAAATTGGAACTACATCTAATTGTGAATAGTAGATTATTATCCGGATTATGGACGGCAGTTTGAAATCAATTCAGACACAGAGCTACATATGCCTCGAGGATGGTATCTACAAGATTTGTAGGGCTCCTCTCCAGCTCAGAGGGGCTCTCAAACAGAAAACTAAACTACTAGTGTGGTTTTGCTGGCTTCCAGGCAGGAATGCAAAAAGCCAACATCCCTGCTGAGATGTTAAAAGCAGAGAACAACAACAACAAAATCACCAAGGGAGCTTCCTTGGAATTTGTTCCTTTCCTATTCTGTATACCTTTGGTGTGGATAAACATCCGCATGTTCCTGCCTGGTTGGCTATTCTGCTGTTTGAAGATTGCTGGTATGTTCAGGTGGTGGCTGTACATCAAGAGTAGAAGGTGAAGACACCCTCCTGCCTTTGAGCTCTGCTAGAGCAGAGAGATGAGCTTAAGTGGTGGAACAGGAGGGCAAGAAAAACAGGGCTTAGGCCCAAGAAGTTTTGATTCTCCAGAAAGCAAAACAGGACATTTTTTAAGGGAAACAGATCTGATGATTTTGCTCAATTTCTTTCTGACTATAACCAAGCACTACAGGAAAAAAAAAAGATTACAGCACTGAGGAAACATTTGAGATTTACAACAAACATGAAAGGATACAGGATCTACAGGATGCACACTGAGTAAATACCTGACAGAAATTATGCACGAAGTACACCTTGAAGAGGGGCATCAAAATGGTACAAAGACTAGAGAAGTTGTTGGGAACGGTGCTGGAGTTCAGCCAGTGGGAATAAGGCTGTAACAGCAGAGAGGCAGCATGGACAATTAGAGACCTGCAGGCACTTATGTGTAGATTTCACACAAGAAAAATACATCTGTGGCACCAAAAAAAAGTGAAAAACAACACAGGAAATTAGAAACTGATCGGAGGAGTAAATTTGCTGCACAGGAGAACACAGTGAGAAAGCAAAGACAAAATCGCAAAGAAGAAGTGAAGAAGCAGGGGTTGCTTGGGGGTTTTTTGTTTGTTTTGAGGATGTTGTTTGTTTGGGGGTTTTTTGTTTTGTTCTGGTGTGGGGGGTTTGTTGTTGTTTTGTTGCTATGGGGTTTTGGTTTTGGTCGGTTGGTTGGGTTTTGTTGATTTTTTTGTGAAAATACCATGAGGCAGCTGGGCAGTTTTGCAAGCAGGGTCTCTCCAGAGGTGGAGAAAGACCTGTGTTAGTGCCTGGTGAGGGAGTCACAGCACTCTCCTTCACACAGATGGTTTCAAGCTGAGAAAGAAGCTGAGTGAAAGGTGTGTAGAGTAAACACCGAGCCCGCTTTCTGTGGGTAGACTCAGGCACTGAACTTATTTAGATTCAGGAAATAAAGTTTAAGAGGGCATTTAGTTGTTTCCTACATATACATTACCAAGGAGATAGAATAAATTTCCACAAAACAAAANAAAAAAAAAAAAAAAAAAAAAAAAAAAAAAAAAAAAAAAAAAAAAAAAAAACAACCCAGACTGAACTTGTTCAATAGAATACCGGCACCAGAGCAAGAGCAATATAGGCAATGTGGGCAACTCAGATTGGCAATGAGAGTTTCTTAATCTCCCGCAGCTGTCCTCCCCGAGCAAGAGGAAAAATGGAAGGGGCAACCTAGCACTCTAAGGCAAGGCACAATAAATTTTACAGAAGGGATTACACAACACAACAGTTTGCAAGAACTGAGGAGAAAACTGGACAGCCTTCTGCTCCCCATCAGGTGATAGCTCAGATTTTTCGAAATATAAACACTTCTACCACCACCACCACCGCAGAGTTGTTCAAAGGAAAGGCAACACTGCCTCATAATGTGGAAACCCTCGATTCACTGCTCATGCTCATTCTCCTTAAACATGCCTTCAGGATAACCTTTCCTACATCACACTTCCCCATCTACAGTTATGAGTTCATTCACAGCTGGTCAAGATGTAAATGCACTTCAATACAGAGTCACTGACCCGTGTAGCTGGCAGGTAGTTAAATACCACACAGCTGCTCACTCTGCTCCACAGTGGGATGGCACAGAGAACTGGGGGGGGAAAGGTAAAATTCGTAGGCTGAGATAAAGACAGTTTAATAGGACAGGGAAAATAATAAGAATAAAGATAAAATAATAAGAACATACAAAACAAAGGTCGTACAGTGCAATTGTCCACCACCTGCTGACCAGCGCTCAACCCCTTCCCGAGCAGTGGCCTTGGCCAGCTTTCCTCCTGGTTTATACACTGAGCATGGCACCGTATGGTGTGGGATATCCCTTGGGTCTGCTGTCCTGTCTCCTTCCAACTCCTTGTTCCCCCCAGTCTACTCACTAGCAGGGCAGCATGAGAAGCTGAAAAGACCTTGACTTCATGTAGGAACTGTTCAGCAACGACTAAAACATCAGTTTTAGGATGAGATACTCTCACCCTAAATCCAAAACGCAGCACTATACCAGCAACTAAGATGATGAACCCCACCCCAGCTGAAACCAGGACACAGTAATCCCTTCCAGAGACACTTTCCAGACTTGCCTTAGTAGTACCAAGACAACTTGTCAGTAACTCACTCCACCAGCCTTTAAAACCCTTCAGAGAGAGCTCCATTCTTTTTACACACCTATAAAACGTGAGTTGTGACCATGCACATTTTGTATGCACTCTGACTCCAGGTACTTTGGCCGAACCATTTCAGCTATATGGCTTTCTGACACAGAACTGGTGTTACTCACATGTTTTGAAGGTTACTGCATTGCCTGCCATTTCTCACTGCAGAGAAAAATTACTTGAGCCTTGAGACTTCAAACTGAGTGCCTTCTCTCCAGGAGGAGAGAAAAACCTGTTCATGAAGTTATTCCATAGCAAATGTGTAGTTCGAGGCAAGTTGGTTTCATTTGCTGGGGTTTGCTTTCTATTTAATTGCTGATAGATAGCAAAGCTAGAGACCAGAAACAGGATTCCTCAAGTTCTGCTTTTATTTCTACCACTGCCCCCAGTTTCATCAGCCACGAAAGGAGGAAGAAAGGCTTTCAATGGATGCATAACCAGCTGCGTGACTCTGGAGCAATCCCACCAGAGCGCCTCACATCTCAAATACAACATGGCTCTTTCTACTCTACATTTAATTTTTAAAAAGTTATAAATGTGCCACTGTCTGGCTGGAGCTTAAAGGGAACACAAAGGAACTCATCGGCAATAAAGTGCCAGCTGCTTCCCTGTGGCTAAGTTTATCACAGTTTAACAACAAACACTTTTTATATAATTTATGGCCTCTGTATGTTAAACTTCTTCAGGAAGATACCTTCTGAAGTAGACATTCCTAGTCCTTGTGCACAGAAACACAACAAGGAAATGCTGTTCACCAAATAACAACAATATATATGTATCTACACATGCATGTTTATGTAGATGAATATGTGTAAATCAATTATGTACAAAGCATGTATGCATGTGTGCATAAGAATAAATATATAAATTATAAAAATGTATAAAACAAATATACATATAATAAATATACATAATAATATATAATATAAATATATTCATAATTAAAAATAATAAATATAAATTTTTTTACAAAATATATAAATTTAAATTTTCACAGATGGCAGCCAAAAGCAAAAGTTTGTGGTCTTTCACGCAGTGAGGGCTCCTCACTGGCACCACTAAGACCCAAGACTAAGGAAAACCTCCTTTCTCCTGGAAGGCCACAGCCTCTCTGAGCTGAGAGAAAAGGCACAGCACCTGGGACAAGTCTGGTAGACCAGTACTGAGATAGAGGGCATTTGCAGTGTATGGGAGTCAAAGACATCACATCATGACAGCTGACCATGGGAGAGAAACTTGTGGATCAGAAAGAGTGGCCCTTGAATCCAGGTCTCAGCTGAGCATGCAGTTCAGCAACAGTTAATTCCCACACGGCTCAGCCAGATTTGCAAATACACTCAAAACTGAACACAAGCCTAAGTGCATTCCTGAGTAAGAAACACAGATGATCCATTATGGGAAGGTTAATAACAGGTTTGAGGCAGATATAAATATGGGATGCCACAGTCAGACATCCCTTACGCTTCCAGCATCCATTGTCACTGTCTTTGCCAGCCGTGTTACAAGGTTTTATGCAACAGCTTACACTGAGCTCCCCTGACAGTTACAATTGCTTAGGAATTACAGAATTAGAAACTGAAGTGAAGGCCTGTTACACGGTGATCATCTCATGACCAGAGCAAAACTACAGTTGTCACAGGTGCTAGCCTACACGAGTTGGCTATTTTTAATTTCCATCCTGTTATATTATTACTAAACACTGCAGAACTCCACATCCCGTATGCAAAATTTCCATTCATCTCTACCCAGGGTTTGGTTTTGCAGCCTCTCCTATTCAGTTACGTTGGGATTGTAAATTGAATTTCAGTTTTGACTTAGACCCAGAAGCACAGACCACAACACTCATGGAACAAGCACGGCTTCTTCAGGGGAGAGGAAGAATGAGGGGTGCCATCACCTGAGGCTGCTACTTCCCCAAGAAAAGTCCTCAAACCACAGCGGGTAGAAGCTGAAACTCCACTTCCAAGTCATTTAAGCTTTTGCCCCTCTTTTGCCTCCTAGCAAGTTGTCTTCACAACTTCAAAACTGGTTTACTCTCCAAAATGACTTGATCCTTGCTCTTGCTCTTCTTGCACTCATAGACATTAATCAGGGATGGGAAGGTTGCAGTGTGGGCTCCACAAACACAGAAACTACCACTCCACAGTGCTCTGTGACCCTTCTTATTTTCTTTGGCAAATACAGTGGGTCAGCAGTGCTTACAACGGGCAAAATGTACACAGGCTGTTATGAAGAAAATATAAAGGACGGACTACCAAGGAGTCAACATCATTTTTTATGGCACCGTTAGATAATAGAA
This sequence comes from Mohoua ochrocephala, assembly GCA_013398855.1. Lineage (NCBI taxonomy): Eukaryota > Metazoa > Chordata > Aves > Passeriformes > Acanthizidae > Mohoua > Mohoua ochrocephala. The sequence continues at coordinate 421,312 of VZTA01004148.1, forward strand.
GGAGTTGACAAAACTTTGCATCCTCCAGAAACAAATTGAGTAGCATCTATTAAAAGTAGGATGATTTTTTCCCAATTTTAGTAATCCTGAGCAGGATCTACTCAGTTTTTCTGGTGTTTCATAGAGTAGCAGTGCAGCACAAGTGAAGGAGCTCTGCCTCATCTCACTGCAGCTGACAGAGCAGGAGAATTAATGCACTGAAGTAACTGCAATCCCTGTGATGCCATGCAACTTCTGGTTTCCAGGCTATAAACACTGTAAGCCCTCAAAGTGTCCCTAAGATAGAACAAGACACAGGATTTGGTTCCAAAGTCATGGTTAATGACAGCACGTCTCAGGAGCGATATTAAACTGTAAACCTTGCTGGGAAAGGCAGTCTCTCACTATTAGAGCTCAGGGTGAAGCCTATGGCCATATTATCTTTTACGTCAGCTTCACAGGTTTAACACTTTCCTCCAAGCCTCTGGTATTCTGTCTCTGAGAGATACAGGGGATTTAACAGACTTAAATGTGATACAGGCCGGCAAAATCTTATCATCTTTTTTTTTCATAAAAGAAAAATATCTAATAAATAACAGAACCTTGGCATGAATCTTTGAGGAAGATGCTAACAATGCCAGGTTATTTCCACAGAAATGGACTTCACAAACTCATGGAGATCCACATAACAGTACACATCTATACATAATAATTATTTCTTTAGCTTACTAAATGTATCCCTCTAAAGAGATCCCAAATGCAAGCTTACAAATCCTCCCTATTAAAACATTAACCGACTTCAAAATTTTTATTTAACTAGCAGAGGATTCAGGAATCTCATCAGAGGGTGTGGAGTGGAACAGGAACCGTGTGGCTTCCAACAAGATGAAAGAATGTTACTAATGTTCCTGCTTGGAAAAAGGTATGGACCATGGCTCATGGCAAGAAGGGCCAGCTTTTCAGGTGGCTGCTTGTTCATCCCCATTTTTCAGTCCTCCCACTCCAACTAATTTAACTAGCAACCTTTATAAATCGTCCAATAAATTACTGCAAAAGGAGAATATACCTCCTGTCTCAATAGATGATAGCTGAAAATTTCCTAATGGGCCTTGTACGTGGGAAGAGGCTAGCTTTGTACAACGTGCTGCATGGTTTGTTACCTATAGCTTCTGCATCTTAGAAAGAGCCCACTGGGCAAATATAGCCCCAAAAATAATGGGAACGCACACGGTTGTTTTATCTTCCCCAATTCTCCTGTGAGTAAGTGAAAATTAATCTTGCAAATGCTTTCACACAAGTTACCTTATCCTGAAAGGGATACATTCACCAAGCTGAGAAAAGTCTTTGATAAGTAAGAAAGACTAAGAAAACAAAAGTGTTGGCAATTAGCTACCTTTATTTTATCAGCAGACCAGATACTACTCTAATTACACTACACTTGACTTTGCACCAGCATGGCCCCTTGAAAAGCCCTGCCTTTTCCACATCATTAATATCGCTCATGTCATGTGCCAATGCACGGCTACCATCGCAAGATAAACAACATTAATGCAATGCAACAGCTACACTTAAAATACACATTTATTGTCAGATCAGCCCCACTCCCCGCTTGAGTCGCACACAATCTAATCTACTACAGCAGCTGCAGACAGTGCAAATGCCACAGGTGCCAAAGTGGAGCATGTCACGGGGCACTGACTTTCAGACTTAGAACAGGCACAGAGACTGAAAAGTTTGCTTGAAAGTGGTCAGAGACATTTGTGTGACTGGTGCAAGGTACAGCTCCTCCAATTACACCAATCCCACACTCACTGAATTAAAACCTCCCATTTTCAACTAAGCAAGGAAGATTCAGCAGTTTCCACAGAGTGCACAGTGGCAGTAAAGAAAACCTACAATTTTAGAGCCTCCCACCAGGACCAGATGTCACCCTCGAGAGATTTGCAAAAATCTTCATCAAGACATCTCAAAAAGCATCTGCAATTAAGAGAAGGGATGAAAAGAATTACTACACCCCTCCTATTAATGTCAGCTGGAGCCAGCTTAAATCTCCATGCACTGTCTGCGAGAGCTACTCCCACAGTTCTTTCTGAGCTTGTATTTTTCTGTTGCCTGTTGTTTGTTTGAAAGTGATAGCGACTCTGGGTTTGTACGTGTGCTGAGGCTCCAAAACACGGGAGGGACGTACTCACTCAGGCAGGGATGATATTGCATCACCTTGTCTCACTTCCAAGTTACCTTACCCATGACCACGGACCTCCAAACCAAAACAATCACATTCCAGTGCCAAGCACTCGCAGCACTTCATTTCAGCTCTGGGTCAGGTTTGAAAGCAGCGTGTCCCTATACCCTGAGCTCCTTTATTGTTCAGTGCATCGCTTGGCATGAATAGCCTCTCCTCTCAACCTTGTTCTCAGGCCTTCACAAATGCTTCATTAGCTTTTCTAAAATAGAAATGGTTACAGTAATACAGCTGTTCATCCAGTCATCAAGCTGTGTCGACCTTCCAAGGTACACAGCCAGAGCTGGCCAACAGATCACACAACACACAATGTGACCTAAGCCAGGCTCTGAGTTTTACTTTGGAGAAAAAAAGAATCTGTGGCTCAGGCAACTCCCTTCTCCTCCACATCACTGAACCTGTACTCCACTTTCTTCCCCGCCAAAAATCTACTTTATTCCTGAGATGCCTCTTCTTTTGTTTCTGAGATGCCTCTTCTCTGACTTTCTTACTCCTTTCAGTCCTTACCTAACCCTTGCCACGTTCTCGAAATAATCATTCTCTTTTGAGGTGCGCTGCTAGAAAAAGATTAGAAAATAGGTTTTGGAAGGAAGAAATCCCTACATACAACTGTATCATCACCTAGTAAAGTGCAGCAACAACTATGAATGACTGGGGAAGGAGAATACACTCCTGCCAAATTCCCTAATACGAGAAGAAACCGGTCTTTTCCTAGGTGTAAAGACAAATGACTTGTCAAAAACTGGAATTTCTGCCTAAAATCCTATTTTGGAACTTAATGAACTAGAAATGCCAATGTTCCCTGGAAAGAAAAGAAATGAGCCCCATCCTGAGACAGCATCAGCGTCCTCGCTTTGCTGCGCTAATCAGAACCGCCCAGGCTCCATCTCCTCTTCAACCCTTCCTCCTCAGCACTGTTCTGAAATACAAATATATAGCACACTCAAATTTCGTGTTCTTTCATTAGTAGCCAGGAACTGACAACAATTAAAATTACCGTGCCATGAGTAATACTTAAAAGGTCTAAAAAGTTATTTCGTTTTCTACCAAAAGCAATGAGTGAATTTCAAATCAAGTGGGAAGGATATTACAATGCCTGCAGCCACTTCACAAAATGATAGCTGCCTCCAAACCTCTTACCAAAATTCACCATTTAATCTGTTAATGGCGTCTGAAAATGGATGTGTATGTCAAAAGGAAACAGAACAACGGGCTCAATAGCATTTGGGTAAGAAAACAACCTTTTTCAGACACTGCTGTCCAACCCTGCAATCCACTTTACGTCATTAGAAACTGTTTCTACTGGGCTCTGCTTGGAGGATAGCACAACTAGGAGAGGAAGTGACCTGAATTAGAACAACAAATACACCTGGTGTGAAAGCAGTAACTTTAAAAGCCTTTCAGAAATGCAGAGCATTATTTAGTCAATCATATACCACAAAGCTGCCCCCCAGAGCTGCATGTCATTTTGATAAATTAACTGGGAAAACCTGAAGCATAATAAAGTCAAACGCAGACCCCAGACTACAGCAATCATGCTTGAATGCCACATAAAATACTTCCCACAATAAAAGTCATGCTTGCTACTGTTTAATGTTTAAGATAATTTTGAACCTGATCAAGGTCAGCGGTTGCATAATATGTTCGGGTTTCTCTGCATTTGGGTGCTCAGAATAGGAGCAATATCAAAAGTGTAAATCTCTGGGGAATAGCTGCCTCGCACTGCTTGGGATTCGGCATCTCTGCAAGCTGGCTTGCCAAAGAAGAAGGGATAAGTTTTTCAGGAGAATTTGGGAAAAACACAGCATTTTGTTCCCATGAATTTCTCCACAGACTAAAGTAACGCTGCACAACACGTGAGAGGCCAAGATGTGCTGCAGACGGCTTGGTACCAATTTAACCTGGAGACACATGAAGACTTCTGCGAGGAGAGCACACGGCTGACCTACAAATGCCTATGGCAGTCGGAAGCCCCTCACACGCAGCACTCTGTTTCTCTCCAGGAGCTAGTGAGCCCGGAACTTCTTGGGAGCCAGAGCTTCGCAAATACTCCAGTCCTTGCCAGGGCACCATGCCCTTGTTCTGACTTCATTTACGGTAATTGTACCACTTCTCTTACAAAAAAATCCTTCCAAAAGTCCCGTTCTGATGCCACCTCTTAATCATGAATTTAACACAACTCCCCAGGTGTTGCTGGTGCCTGTCAACTTCCAAATAATTTTTCATGTCTGAGCAAGGGTTTAGACCTCAATGCAGCACTGCCTTGTGAACAGGGATGTGCTGCCATTCTCCAGAATACCAGAGTGTGGGGGGCTGGGCTGGGCTGGGCTGGGCTGGGCTGGGCTTTCCTGCTGGAAGCCTCTCCAGGAGCACAGCTGGTTTCCTGGTGACAGATACAGGCATCTCTAACTTTCTGGAAGACGGTATTTCTTTGCCTTCTGTTTCTGACTATTTCTTCAGCAAAATCAATAAATAAAGCATGTTACTCCAAGTCTAACGGGAGCCGCCACAGCCAGCAGTTTCTCTTTCCATCCTGCTTTCCCCACTTGGATGCCATGGGTGCCGCACAATGGGAGGCCATCCGAGGGAAGAACGGCCCCCACCTCCTCTAGCCATTCCTGCTGGCACATTCCCACGCCCCCAGGACCAGGAGGTGTCAAAGGAGCGAGCAATGCTCACGCACTGGCCTTTGTGAAAACATAACCTCAGGGAGGGGAAAAGAGAGCATTATTTTTCACAGAGAGTAAACACCGTGACTCAGTTTTATTTCCCAGGCATCCTGACTAATTCAGTCCTGGAGGAAGGAAAAAAACACAGGAATTTTTCTTCTACCAACCTTTCTAAAAGAATCCAGTATTCCATCTGCCAATTTTTCTTTGCCTAGGTAATACCTCTGACAGCAGCACCACTAATCTTATATGAGCCCCAGCAGTTCTTGTAAGGCCAGGCTGTAGGACTCTGCCTGTCACAGGCAGCTGAACGTCAGACACTTAAGGTACATTCAAAACAGCATAGCCACTCTAAAGTCTACAAACAGTTCACTTTTCCTGATCAGCACTCCTTGTCGGAGGCTGCTGAGCGACCTCGCTTGGCTCCCCTCCTGACGGCAGCCCCAATGGCTCCACCACACAACCTGGAGCCAGGCTCCTCTTGAGTTTGGCTCAGATGGGCCTTAAACTGGAGTCCCAGTTATCTCATTTTTCCACTTGACTGTGCAGCACAATCAAAAACTACTCTGTTTTATTTTGCATTAGACTTTGGGCATTGCCTTCCTGCTTCTGGTACAATAAATTAAAAAACAGACGGGGAAAATAACCATCACAGCTCTCTGCAGAGCACTTGTGGCAGGCAGCTCATAGTAGGCATCGCGTTTTGTAGTCCTAATGTTCACTTCTCTCTTTCCCAAACCCTCAAATACTGCACATTGCTCTGCTTTGCTGAAACTCCCCCCAAGAGCGCTGCCTTTCTCCCCCTCCTGGCCTTTCCTCCGCCACCTCCCTTTGACCACCACCCCTGCCCAGCAGACACCACAGGCTCTCTGGGCAGCCCTAGATGGAAACGATCCTTCCCAGCCTCCAAATTTTAATTGCCTTTTGGTTTAAGGGTCCACACTGTCCTGTTTGCTTCATTTATGCCAGTGCTTACTTTCCTGTTCTCTGGACTTGAATGTTGTGGGCAGTGAGCAATGCAAATCCCACCTTCTCCAGCTGGTCCTGTGCATCCTTTCTACTGCTGGAGGCATGGTCAGCATCCTCCTAAGGCAGCAACTTCTCTCCATTCCCCATCATCCTCAGGCAGCAAAACAAGATCCTCCCCGTGCATTTACAGAAGCCATCCCCAGTCTCTAGTTTACCTCTTCTTACACCAAAATTAATCCCCAAGCATTGTGGCTTTTGGTTATCTACAAACGTGAGCAAACCATCTCAAATATCCTTAGAGCACCTTCCATTACCTACAGGGTGCTACAATAAAGCCAAGGGGGGACTTCTTCGAGAGCATAGAGTGACAGGACAGAGGGGAATGGCTTCAAACTGACAGAGGTCAGGTTTAGATTAGCTATAGGAAAGAAATCCTTCCCTGTGAGAGTGCTGGCACAGGTCCTGGCACAGGGTGCCCAGAGAAGCTGGGGCTGCCCCTGGATCCCTGGCAGTGTTCAAGGCCAGGCTGGACAGGGCTTGGAGCAACCTGGTCGAGTGGAAGGTGTCCCTGCCCACGGCAGGGGGTGGGACTGGATGATCTTTAAGGTCCTTGCAACCAAGACCATTCTCCGATCCTGTGATGAATCTATGAAAATAATTCTTTTGTCTTTTTTTGGAAATATTTTGTTTTGGCCCCATGAGCCTTATGTGCAAGGAATATTTACTTAACATAAACGTGTATCCAAAGAAAGAAAACTGATGTTTTCTGAAAAGCAACACACACATCTGATTGCTTTTCCACCTCCTAGTTTTTCTGCAGCCTGGACGTCAAAGCATCTAGGAAATGAGGTTGATATAACCTCTCGGGTTTCCTGATGCTATTTGTGAAAAAAATAAACAAACACATGGGATTATTTATTAAAAAATTACTTGGGAAATGCCATTAATCTCTGGATTCCAGCGGTGCTTTGCCCAGTTTAGATTTTTGCAATGGCTCTTGGTCACAACTGAGGCTGTCTGAAATACCCGACACAGCATGAGCACAGCCAGCAGCTTCCTTCATTTTGATTCAATGTTGCTAAATGAACTAGTAAGACGGGTGGGGGGAAAAGAAAAACAAAAAAGTGAAATTAATCTGACCAGAGTCACAAAAAGTCCATTCTTGCACACTTTTAAAACAAGAAAGTCCCCATACTCGGGTTTCCGTTCCCCTGTCCCTCAGCTGGGGTTTGATACACAAATGCCTTTCTAGTGGCCCATTTTTCCGTAGGGGAAATTGTTCCATGCATAATCCCCAGCCAGGGGTGCTGTTGGCCAGCCCCTTCCCCGTGAATCGGCATCTGTGCCACCCAAATCAATAGCGGTCTGTGTGCACACAGAGCCCATGTCAGTGCAGGCCCAGCCTGGGCTCAATGACCTGCTTCAGTCCTGAAAGGTTTTCGCTTGCCACTGAACCCTGAGCAGGGTAAAATAAACCCTGGCTCGGGCAGGGAGGAGGGTGGACGGCACTACACAAAGGTATGCATTGCCCCGAGCATCCTCGGCTGCGACAAGGGGTTCCTGTCTCCTCTCCTGGGGAGAGCAGAGCCACAGGATGGGCTATTTTTCCAGGGTTATCTCAGTTAGAGAAACCCAGTTCGCAGAGATCTCGGACAGCACAATCAGCAAGCTGTGCCTAATATTACAGATCTGGATCTGCCGTCCTGCTTCAGAAAGGTCAATGCTATATGGTGCGTCACAATGAGCTCATTGTTCTTGCTATTGAGTAGGGGCCGTGCTTTAATTTTGGTATCGATGAAATAATGAAAGGGCCATTTCCATAGGAAACCACAAGAATTAATCAACCAGAACACGAGGACCCTCATAACTTGCTTTCAAGCAGGGAATTCACTTTGAACTCAAGGACATCGTAATTCTTATACCTGGAGCACCACACCTGACAAAACAACCCTATTTTGGGTCTGCATGCAGAGAAAGGCAGTGATGCTGTGCATGCGCATTGCTGTGCGTGAACTCACCTACTGAAGTCATGTTTATTTATTAATATGCATCCCTTCCCAAGCACACTCCTTCAAGGTCTTCCAGCTACTCTTTGTAGCCAATAGGTCTTATCTTTCCTACCTGCCTGGTGGATTAGGCACAAACTTTTCTGTAAGACAGAAGCCAAGTAACCATGACTTCATTTAGAAACAGGTCTGCAGCCTTCAGACTTTTCCACCAATCTGGAAAGGCTGCTCTGGTTTATAACTTCAAAATTACACTGCTCTCCAAGTCTCAAGTGAAATTAATTTACAGAAATGACCTTCATTTCACCTAAAAACAATTTTAAAAATGTTTCTGAGGCAAACGTTACTTGAGGATGTCTCAGCCAGTTTCCCTAAGAAAGCAAAAAGACTTTTCTCAAATATTTTTGAACGCAACTCTCACTTTTGCTTTTAGGTACACAAATGCCTTTTAGGGATACTACTCCCCCATGTCATAATCACTGCCCCAAGACTCCTCTGCCTTGGAGATGGTGAGAAGAACAGCAGAAACAGCTGAACGCTGCCAGCAGCAGAACAATCTCTTTCTGCTCCTCAACCAGAGGTGAAGCCTTTGAAAGGTCTGGAGGAAAAACACTACATGCTCTTGAAAACAAGAATGAGATGGAGATCACTTCTGCTTGTTCCAAACACCACAGAATTCTGAGTGCTGTGGTGCTGGAATGACACACAAAATAAGGTGCGTAAGTCAGGGTTTGAAGGCTGACTTGGCTTAAGCTTGGCTTAAGCTACTGAATAGAAAAATATTATCTTTAATAGGCTTTACTGAATCCCAGCCACATTATTCATCCATAGAGTTTGGGCTCATAGCTCTAAACCTCTTTAGCAGCAGCAAGATCCCTGTATTTGTGCAACAGCTTTAAAAAGCCAACATTTGTTTGGGCTTACAAGCATACTTAAGCCTGTTCTTCAAACAGCAGTTGATGAAAACAGCGCTTCTCAATTAAACCAGCATATATTAACATTTATTAATTTCCTCTCCCTCCTTTGGCTTAGTCTCAGGGTGGCAAACAGACCACGAAGACATCAGCCAGCTCCTGATGCCTCAGGTGCAGAGGAAGCCCGGGAGGTGCAGGCAAGCACCTGTCTTCTGCTGGAGCCAGGTTCAGCCAGGACAGGGGGGACTCTGCATCCCCTGGCAGTGGCACGTCACATGGCTTAGCACAGGTTGACCTCTGATGCCCTGAAATGCAGAAAGCTGGTCACCACACTTGGAAAACCAGAAATGGCACAAGAGGCATTAAGACATTCCTGGCAGGTAATGAGGTGCTAGAGCGAAAGCCCTCCAGACACAGAAATTACTCATTTCTAGTCCATCAGATCATGGGAATATGACAAAGCTAGGACGCGTGACTGGAAAACAACAAACAAAAATCCAGTCTGTGATGTGCTTTAGATCATGCCTCACACATTAAAATACAAATGTAAAGTTTGGCTTTTCCTTTTCCCAGTGAAGAGCTTCAAATCCAGCCCCAGTGTTGCCTCTGGTTCACTCTTGTCTGCAAAACAAGGACGCTGCAGTGTGTAGTGCCAGAAATGCTCCCACAGCACGAAGTGACTGAAAGGAAAAGGTGTTTCAGGAGAAAAAGGGAACAACATGTTTCTTGTATAATGACACCGTGTATATGCTGAAGGAGAAAGAAGAAGTGCTCTTTTCTTTCTTTCTCCTAAAGTCACGGAGGACAGAAACCCTCTCTCCATCAAAGCGAGTAGCCTTGCTTTCCAGACAGCACCAAAAGCTGCTGTCACTGAAAAACATAAGCTTGTAGATGACCAGAATATATCCTGTCCTCCAGGAAAAAAGAGTGTCAAAGTTTTAAGGTCTTGTTGAGAGTCATGAGATCACGTTCTCCCTTTCCTTTAAACTACCAGGAGAATTGTAAACCTGATGTAAAGCATCATCTAAAAAAAACCAAAGGCTTCCAGACTTCAAAAGCAGTGCAATGCAAACTTAAATATTTGATACCTAGAAGCAGCCATATAACAAGGTAAGGAAACATACCTATGACTTGCAAAATAAACTCATAACTGCACCATTTACAATTCTGCCCCTGAGCTCCCGTATTTCAATATATAAACCAGAAAGATAATCTCCATATGCTTTCTCTTCAGAACTTAACAAAAAAAATGTCAGAGCTAAATGAATGCATTTTATAGCCATTTGGTAGGTTATTTCCTATCTTATATTGCAGAGTTTCTGGAAGTGGTACTTCCCTGTACCAGCTCAATCAGGGAGGTTGCTGGCCTATAGCCACAAAACCTCCCTAACCGTTATACCAACAAAAAGGGAAGATTTTGGCCAACCGCTACGACTGCTCGCCACACAAATTGGGGAAAGGAAGTTATTAATGATAATAAAGAAGCAACAAAAAAATAGGGGGAGCAGTGCCTTGCCCCCAATTAAGTCAATAGCCATTTTATCACTAACCGTGGTGAGATAAGAACACGAGTCATTGCAATTTAATTCTTTTTTCCTTTTTGAAGTTTGGGCTACAAAATATTAATTTACTGTTCATCTGACAGGACATTCTGGCTGAAATTTATTTAATGACGGGATTCAGAGGAAGAAACAAATGATGCAGGACAGCAGCAGAAGGTTCATGGTGGGTTGAAAAGAGGAGAAAAAAGCAGGGATGTGATTATCTCTCTACATGTCTGTAAGAAGAACTGAACTCGAGCAAAAAGAAAGACTTCACAAAGCTGATGGAGCTGTAAGATGGGAAGCAGTTCGTTTCCCCCAAATAAAATCAGATCAGGTGGATTTAGTATGGAGGTTTTCCCAGGATCTCAGAGAGCAGCAATGAGCAGAGAGGAAGTCAGGCAGTAAAAGGCTGTCCTGTGAACCGCATGCAAGGAGACCTCCTCCCTCATCCAACACTCTACATCCCACTGGACGGAAATACCCCAGCGCAGGAAAAGCAGAGACAACTGGAGTCACTCCCTTCCTCCCACGTGGACAGCACCCAGCTCCAGGCACCTTTCCCTACACCCATGTCAGCTAAGGGAGCTCAGCACGGCCAGGGGACCTGAAAAATGAAACAGAGCAGCACTCAGGCCCCAACGCCCACAGCACATGCATTTGGGAATTTCAGAGCAGACCAGATCCAACCCAGTCCTGCGGATTAAAGGCTTCTAAGCAACTAGAGAACTTTAACAGGGATTTGGAGCACGTCATCCAGCGGAGTTTCAGCTCAAAGAAACTGAGTACAGGTACCTTGAGGCAGCTCCACAGCAGAAACCCAAACTCAGTAAGTGGGGACAGGAAATTATCTTCAAAAACACACTCCAGATGTGATATGACCTGGAATATTGACAAAAAGAAACTTCTCCCTAGGAAAAAGCACAGATGTATCACAAGGAAGTCTAAGTGCAGCATGCTGCCCAGGGCTGACCTGTCCCAAGACCAAATGCAGCTGCACAAAACTGGCTGTAACTTTTAACTCCAGTGAAGAATGCCCTATTCACAGTCATGTGAATAGGGCCAGCCTGGGGAGATGATGGCGTGTGGCCGTTCAGCAGACTGTACATCGATCCCCGTACAAGCAACCACAGTAATTTACCAGCTTGGACACTGCAGTGGCAAACACTTTCCATTTGGAGGAGTCCAGAGTATACCAAAATTTGTTCTTTTACTCTGCAGTGTTGAGCTGGGTTACAATAACACAGTCAGAGCTGCACCAACTCCTTTTACCCTCAGATAATGTGCACTGCACTGCCGTATCAGAAATGGATGTGCTATTCAGCGCTTTGATTTATTCGGGTAATATCAATTCAAGCTGATTGCAACCTACTGAAATGGCAAGTGCTGGACACACATTTAAATTTAACTATCTGTTGTGACACAGTGATAAATTTAGACTGGCTCCAGGACCAGTGTTTGTCTCTATACGTCACTTCACAGCAATGCTCCATGCCTCTGAAAACCTCCGGCAGTCCTTAAATTGCTGTTGTGTCACTTTTCCCCAAACTTAGCCTTTTGAAGAGCACTGGAAAATGCTACAGAGGTGAGAGAAAGTGTTGCTAACACTGCCTGGACATGCAGAGCCATTGCTGCTGGCTTATCTTCCACTTTGCCTGCCCCAGTCGGAACCATCCCCACCATTCTTCTGTAAAATGCACATACACATCCCCACACACCCACACCACACCACACACACACACACACAACCCGACAAAGAAAAAGTAACAAAACCAAAGAAAAAGGCACCTAATGCTACAAAGCCAATACCTACAGAAAGCCTAGATGGCTTGCAAGACTGTCCATTTAATAAAGTGAGCACCAGAGGTTCGGAGAGCTCCTTGCTGGGGATTTGCAAAGTACTGCTTCTTCCCCACCTCTGCAGCAGACAGATGGCTTCACACGGGTGGTTTTTGGGGGGCAGTGTGCTGAATTTCCACCTTTCTGTGACTCAGGTATGAACACCCTGAAAAATTAATTTATCTTTAGACATTTATCCCCAAAGGCAAATTGTTTTGCCCATGAAGCTCACGGAGCTATCAGAACACCACATAAATGAATATTCTCCATTATGAGGGCAACTAACCCCATTAAAAAAAAAAAAATAACACAAAACCTGCATCTTACATTTCCTGCACGTGTTTTCACATATGCTACTGCTCTGCATGTTTAAGCAACAAATAAGTCAGTTCCTCACACAAAGGCTTCAATGCAGGAATATACTAATCGAGAATTTATTCAGTTTGCTGTCTGCCCAATCAAACGTGCAAGAAAAGCTTCAATTTCCTGATTTCTCAGGTTTGCTCCTCTTGGGAACCACCAACACACAGCAGTAAGGAACATGGCAGCCAGGAATGCCAGGATGCTATCGGGCAGTGGGGCTATTTTGTGAGCAAGGTAAAGAGACACACCTGCTTGCTCCTACATCGGTCTGACCAGCTCAAAAATCACATAGGTAGAGGAGAAAAGAGAATGACCTTGTGAAACTTTCCATCTCATACCAGTTCAAGAAGCAAACAAAACTCAAAACACCACCTATGAGATGTTTGGGATGATAGCTGGATGCCATTTTGCCTTTCATACTGGAAGTTCACAGGGGAGCTTCACTATGAAGACTTCTGTATATGATACCTGCACGCTGCTGTTGCAAGAGAACGCATATGTCAATGCTATGCCCATGAAACAGGAGAGCACTACGTGCAACCAGACACACAAAAATTACAGTAACATATAGTAAGTAAGGAAATATATAATTTCAGGTTGCATTGAAAATATATTTGGTAACAGAGTATTAGATGGGAAAATCTTCCTTGGAGCAGAGTAGATGAAAGGTTCATGCAGTGATGTATAAAAGATAAAGACAGTTATTGCCTGTTTTCCACAAAACCAGAGTCCTTGTTCTGGCACTATCACCCCACCCAACTTTTCCTCCCAGCTGGTAGAACACTTAACCCCACGGTGGTTTCCCAACCAAGAGGTGAAGAATAACATAAACACAGAATGCTTTGTAAGAGGTGCAGTGCAGTAAGGGACTAAGACCAGCCCACATTCATGCTTTTTTCCCGGTGATTTGTCTGTGGAAGGTAAAGAAAACAGATGAGCAATCCCTGCCATGCTGCATCTCCCGCAGCAGCCCCGAGTGGTGGCCTCTCCACGCTTCACTCTCCACAGAAACGTGAGGCACTGTCCCTCGGCAGCAAGCGCTGCCTCTTTGGGATCACAGGGGATGTGCCACTGACGCAGCGAGATAAGTCACTGCTGGCTTTAATTCCTACTGGATACAACACTGGAGACAACGAGGATCAAACCGGCAGTGCCAGGCTTGCAGGCAAACACATGTGGGGTTTATTATCTCAGCAGAGATTCTTCACATCGCGCCTGAAAAATTATCCTCAGGACAGTCTGCCTTGCCAGGCTCTTCCAAACATGTTTTTCTGCCAAAACAACCCCGGTCTACATTGGAGCAGGAAGAATACCCTTGGCCTGAAGATTCCTCCAAATCTTAGAGATTCCTCCTTATGGATGAACAGTGTGCAAACATAAAGCCAAAAAGGAACCACTTCTGAGTACTTCTTAAAAACCATCATTCAGATGAATTACAAGAAGGAAAAGGACTCCACTGTATGCTCTGCAGCTGCCAAGTGAGAGAAAGCAAAGCTCAGGTAGCAAAAGCAACACCCATCACACAGCACTTGCCAGGATATTCAAACAGCCAAGCTCTGGGGATGAGACCCCATAAGAACTCCCTCCCAAACACCCACACCGGCTTTGTTATGGAGCAAAGGGGGCACCTTCTTCCCTGGCATTAGACAACAGCAGTGCCTGGGCTTTGCCCACGGGGAAAGATACCATCAGGAGAAGGGAGCTCAAGGTGTCATTACCTCCACGCTGGTCCTCCACTTTCAGTGGAGTGGAAAAGGAGTGGAAAAGCCCTTCTGGAGCTCCCCAAGTGGTTGCTCCAACACCGTAGCTTGAAAAGAGCAGGTCAGCCCAGCCCAGCTAACTCGCTTCCACCTGGCTGCTCTTATGAGCGGTTTGTCTCCCATAACTAAATACGGGAACTGTGCACAGATTTGTTAACAGTTGGCTTCCTGCTCTCTAAATTAGTAAAAGAGTAAAAATAAGCCAGTCACTTAGGGAGAAAAAGAGCCTCTAAACTTTGAGCAACACAGCCAGATGCTCCATGGGACAGTGTCCTATCAGCTCTGAGGGACCACTTGGTCGCTCAGCTGTTTATCACCGGCTACCTCCACCACCACCATCATCTGCTTCTGGCAGCAAACAGTCCCTGGGTGTTGTGTTGCTTCAGGCTCCAGTGTAGGGCACCTCATCTCCTCTCTTTTGCACTCTCCTCTCCTCCCTTCATTTTGCCCCTTCTCTCTGGCTTCCCCCCACAGCTTTTCTTTTTCTTCCCTTCTTCTTTCCCTCTACCAGCTGATGCATTTCCCTCACCCAAACCCTACTTTCCGCTCATTAGGAATGTGGGAGTAGCTCCCTGTTATGCTCTATTTACTTTAATTATTTTATTTAGCAACCAGATGTCTTTGTAAGCTCTGAATTCTTCCATAAAGACGATATTCCTTGATAATCAAGGGAGAAAAAGTTGCAATTCCAGCTGTGACTCAAGGAACTCAATTTGTTTCCATTGGTAGGTGCTTATCAAACACCGCCTTACTAAAGAAGCCTCCAAATAAACACATCTGTACATTTATTTTCATTGCTTAGGGGGACGTCTCAGTGAAAACAGGATTCGGAGAAGAAACTACAGCCTTAAGATTTCAGTGTCGTACCACGAAGATACCATGGCCAATGATGCTAACAGCTACTGCGGGGAAGAGAGCTGCTACATGTAATCTAAACCTACTACTGAATACTGAAATTTTAAGTCAACTGAATATTGACCACATTTTTAATGCTGTCATCAAACCTCTTGAAGATACCGTAATATCATTCCTCAACCCCTGGAGAGCACCTCCTGCCAGGGAGGTGATATGCAGAGTGATTACTCCCAGAGCAGCACATACCTGGTTCATACAGGTGATTGCTCACTCATCCCCTCCAGGTAGAAAAGGGATGCCACTGAGCATCAGTGCCACTGAAGGAAGAAAGTGCCACTGAGCACAGTGAGGGAGGAACAGCCCCTCTTCTGCTGAGTGCTTATTTGGGTAATGGATACAGGCACTGGCAGCTATGGAAACAGCTTCCACCTGATGCACGCCATCGCTTCACACATGAGCTGAGCCTTTGGATGTTCTCACTGCATTATTGCTTTCACAACAAACCGTCTTATTCTTATCCAGAGGTCAGACCCCGATGGCCTCAGTTCAATTTCTTCAAGAGTTACTCTGAGCTTCCCAGGTCAAAAAAGGAAGATAATCCTAGGATCCAGCCTCAGACCTGGCCGGGAGCAGCAGCTCTGTCTGCCCAGAGCAGCCAGGGCAAAAGCATACTGCCTGCACCAAGCACTACCAGTACCCCACGGTTCTAAGCAGGGATCAGCCATGCCACAGGCAGATTAAGGGATCAGAGAGTGGTTCTGGGCAGGGATCAGCCATGCCATGGGCAGATGAAGGGATCAGAGAGTGAAGCATCCTCCACGCACTGACCATGAGACAGCTGCAGACAGGGCAGCACGTGGTGCTCAGGCGGCCCTTGCTCACCCGCAGAAATGGGCAATGGAGGGCCTTAAGACACAACAGACTTTGAATAAGCTGGGAAGTGAGGAGGAAAGCACCCAGCTGAAGAGATGATCAAAGGAAAAGGCAGCAAAGAGGACAAGTGCAGCTGTGTGAGCACACGAGCCCTTGGCAGCACCTCCTGCAGCACTTGGCTTCCCAAGTCCAGCGCAGCTCCCTGCAGCTGCCTCACTGGGGCTCTGTCAGGAGGCTTATTTACTAAACTAGGGAATAATACATCTCATGTAATGTAATTTACTGCACAATTTCACAGCTGGTCTAGAAAAACTCATCCTGGTGTCACTGTGATTACCAGCCACGACCTCTGTGTCTGTCTTTTGAGCTGGATGTTGCTTTTTGCTGCTTCATCCATAATTGTAGCACAAGACAAATCGGTTGGCTCCTTCTTTTTTTTTTTAATCCCAAAAGGTAACATCCCACTACCCTTCCCCATCATTTAATAAATCCACACGGTGATTAAATTACGTCACATAATGATGCTTTTCTTTTTCAGCACAGAAGGTAAAAATAAATACGACCTACAATTGTTGGGCAATTTCTCCCCTACCTGGAGGTTTTCACAAGGCAGGTACCTGCACCCACCAGCAAGGACTCACTAACACGCCAAAGAAATAATAGACACCAGATCAATGAACATGGATTTCCAGGTTTCCTTCTTGGCTGGCATAAGCCCTGTTCCCCATTTTCTAGCAATCCAAGCAAGAGCAGCAGAGGCCTGGAAAGCACTGCTTTAATTATCACCATAAGTGTCCCAGACAAGGCACTTGAGATCTTTAGCTGCTCTAAACACTCCCCTGATAACAGGTAAGGAATCTGCTGAAAGAAGGGTTTTTGGGAGGGAATTCAGGGGTGTGGAGGTGAGTCTGGGGAACACAGAGCTCCAAAACCAGCCCAAAAGGCAGCAAGAGGGCACATGGAAAACCTGAGCCAGCTTCATCCCGTTGTGATGAAGGTCCACCAGGGATGTGTTTGGAGCAGGTACTATCATTCATCTCTCCATATTTCTTAGAATCCTCCCCAGTCCCTAGAAGCTCATGGAGCAGAACCTCCTGAGCCATAGGTTATTTCTCTGCATTTAATGACTCCCTCACTGTATTTTAAAATGTGTCAAAGATTTCAGGGGTGTCTAAATGAACTTGGGAACTTGGGCTTAAAGCTGTCACCACCATAAATAAGTGATTGATTCCAGCAATGGGTTGTGCCTACTCCTGTTAGAGAGTTTGTCTGCACACAGACAAACCAGCTTCCCTTGAAGAGGTGGCTGGGCCGGTGCCTCCCCACGTTTGGGACCAATTCCCCACTTTTGGCGAAAGCATCACAGCAGATTCCAACCTACTCCTGCTCCCCTCTCACAGCTCTTCACCTCTGGAAAACTACAGGGCTTTCCCAGGTTGAGAAAGGGAGACAGGGAAGGAGCCCCAACCACTGTGCCCGCTGCAGGTGCTCCACTGAAGAGCCATTTCCTTGGCAAGATCTGCATGGCTACATCCCCACACCTCTGCACATGGCTGCTGCCAACCAACCTTCCATTGCAAGATCAGGAAAAATGTCTGAACAGCACTCTGAACATACCGCTGAGTTGTACTTTTACCAGTTTCAGTACAACACAACATCCACAGCACAAAACTCACCAGCAAGTCAGCAGGCTGAAGAAACCTATCCCTAAATCTCTACCTCTCTGCCCACTCCCTTCACTTTGCACCTTTGTTTGAATAATTTATTTATTAATTAAATGTATTTTTAATCATAGCCTACAGCCTGCCAGTTTCTGTGTGCCACCAATAAAACAGCTTTTTACTGGGTCAACACCACAGTGATAGAGGGCTTCAAAATATCGTTCATTGTGGGTTTTATGCTGCTGAATCCTGAACAGAAGCTGTATGAGCATATGTGTACCTTTGCCTCTCCTGCAGCACGGTGGCACGTGCCGGAGTGCCCATACACAGCAGGTTTCAGTAAAACAGCCGCACCAGCTCAGAGGGCTACTCAGAGCCTTTTTTTCTGAAGGCAAGCAGGTGAAGATGAATGATGATATACAGAAAAGGGGGAGATTCCAGTTCATGCTCCAGCTAAACTGCCCAGTGGCCCATTTTTAATGATTTAGAGGATCACACACAGAGCTTGACTTTTTATACAGAAAATGCTTAGAAAAGTTAAACTATGCACAGAGACTCTAATGCGAAGGAGTCAGAGAAATCCCTGGGAGCATCTTGAAGGAGGGCTGAGAAACCAGAGCCTGAGCTGGAGCTGCTGCACCCGCAGCGGTCCCCCAAGGCCACCTCCAGCACTGCTGCCTCTGCCGTCCTCCCAGGTACAGGCTGTTTTGCCCAAGAACTTTTACAAATGCACAAAATGCTCTTTCCCAGGTGTTTCCAACTGGACCTCCTACTTTTATCTCTTAAAAACAACAAGATGCACTTCTATGTCAAGCCTCTTGTCTCCTGCTACTAAAGTAGCCTCGGTCAGCACTCTCACAGGCTGGGACAGGCTGCTTGTGTGGGGGGTAAACACGGCAGAGAAGAACTAAAAAAGCGGCTGAACAAATACACATTCTCCCTTTGTACAGTGTATTTGTATTTCAGATTTCTATTGTATTTGTATTTCATTTCCTTCCCTTAACAAGAAAGAAAATAAGAGAACCAACAAAACCAATTCTTCTTTCTTTTCCTGCAAAGGCAGCTAAATCAGCTTCTCCACCATCAGTTCATCACCCCAGTTTATTACAGCAAAATGTGCTGTAGCCGTTTAACAGGGCCAGAAGCATTGTGTGGCTTCTTCCAGGATGGAAATGGCACCAAAACCACAAACTCAAGGCTGGGAGCAGACCATACAGCCAAGGACACACCAGTCAAGGAATGCAGGGAGAGGCCAGTCCTTTCGGAGCAATTCAGCAGCTATCAGCCTGATTTCACTCCTATGCAGCTCCAGAAAACATGAATATGATGGTTCACTTCCCAACACAGCATCCCACCTCCCCCCTTGTTCCCCACTCCATAGATCAGATGAGACAGAAGACACACCGCAAGAGGGACCTGTCAATCACTAGGGCAGATGCACAGGATGTAAATGTTTTGTCATATTTTAAAAGGCACTGGTTTACCCAAGGGAGTTCACTCCAAGAAACAACCGCCTTATTCTTGTACCCTTCTACTACCTCCCTGAATTTAATAATCTCCAATTAGCTGGAAGAGCAAAAACATCCTCCAGGCCTGCTGGGATAAAATCACCTTAGCCAGGCCATTTCCATACTGTGTAGTTGTTCTCACTTTGTTTTAAATGCGTCCAGCTGCTTCAGGGGCACAGTCTCACAGGCACAGGTTGCTCCATAAAATCACCAGCACGAGCTCCGTAAATCCCAGGCTCCTGCCTAGAGCTCTGTCCCGGGTGCCAGAACAGCCCAGGCACATGGCTTTGCCATAAACCTTTGGGAAATGCAATTCTTCATCTCTGACGGAAAACTTCTTCCTTCCACCACTTTCTCTGATAATTTGATGCTGGACCATCACACAAGAGCATCTCAGTATTTTATAGAGCAGCAAAAAAATTCACAGGTTAAAATAACCCTACCTTGGTGGCAGAGAAATCTCCAGTTCAACAAGACCGGTTTTAAATTTCCGTGCTTTTCTACCGCACCGTATCACCTTTTTTTGTTCTTTAAATGCACCCGACATTTCATGCTCTAAGGACTAGCACAAGGTGAAGAGCTTTCCCCTTCTACAAGCACCTTGATGGGCCATCAATACTCAGGTGAGAAAGGCTGCTGGTGTTACCTGCAGGAGTTATTTAATCCATTTTGTAAAGGTTAGGAGAAAATTAAGATCAAACTTTCATGCTCTCGACACTTCCTTTTGTCTTTTTTTTAAAGGTATTTTTAAGAAATTATTGCTGCAATAAAGGAAAGGACAAATACATGTCAGTACTAGAAAACAAATTTATATCCCTGCTGTGACAAATGGGCCGTACCGCACTGTGTCCCTGGTCGGAGGGGACGCCCCAGCCCGGCCTCGCTTAATGGCAACTTCTCATTCTCTCCTGCCAGGCCAAGTTTCCATCTGGAGATCTGATATTTGCCTTCATGGCTGGTTCTTAATCAAATAGGGTACTTTTAGAATGAAATTACCGTGGCTGTATTACAGATATAACACATCTCACTTCAAGGGCATAAGCCAACCATTAAATGATGGACATTAGAAAGAAACTTTTCCTTGTAAGTAAGTTATTACGTCCTGACAGTGCCACTCACATTTCTGACAGAGAACAACACTTTTGCCCCACACTGTCCATCTCCTGTGCACCTGCACCCTACATGGCACATGGGATTTGCTCCTGTTTCCCACAGGGGAGATATCTGCAAGCCTCAGGCCCCAACCACTCCTGCAAGGCCTTTCCCCTTGCAGAAAGGGTCACAACAAGGACCATGGTAGCGGACGGGACTATTGATATTTAGCAGCTGCCCAAAGAGGCTGGGGTTCTCCAGCCCTGACCACATACCAAGGAAGCCCCAAGAGCTTCACCACTGCCTTCAGCCACATAAGGCTGAAGCACATCAGGATCACGTTCATTTCTGGACCTCAGAGGCACCTGATTTCCATTCTAGGGGATGTGTCATGGTTTGAGAGGGCTCCCCTCACTGGAGAACACTACTGCAGCCATGTGCCACAGCTCTTTGTGGAGTTACAGCAACTTGTTAGGATCATGAAACCACCCAAAACTTGCCCCTGCAGCTGCGCAGCAGCCCTTGTGCCCACCATAGGTTGGATCTGCTGCACAGTACCCAGAACTGCTCTGTCTAGGGAAGATTTGCCAAGATCAGACAAGGAGAGACCCCCTCCTCAGCACTAAACTGGGAACCCCCACACTGTGACAGGCTCCAGATGAACATGTTCCTGTTACATGCACAAGATAAAGGAAACGGTCCAGCTGAGGAGGCAGAGACTGAGCTGTACAAGATCAACTTATAAGCCATCATTTTTAGTGGCATTTCTGTGTAGTTACTTTCAAATTATCCATTATCCCAAGTTTTCTTTTCCTCCCAGCTTGAAGATAATTCAAAAATAACTTGATTACACACACTTCCCATCAGTGGCAACAGTACTGAAGTAAAAAAAAAATGTTTTCCTTGTTACTGTCTAGTGCTCAATTTTCTGATTTGATTTTTTCACGCATTTAATACAGCTTGTTAAGTAGCAATATAATCAAGAACGGCAAGTACGAAGACCAGTTTTACAGGAATTAAATCATCTCTAAAGAAACCAGCAATAAAAAGAGTTGGAAAGAAAATCTGATCCTGCTGGAAATCCATTTGTTTTAAAAAAGATGGACTTGTTAGAACGGGAGCTGATTAAATCAGCTGAGGCACTCCATAAAATAATTGAGTGGGGGGAATTGGGCTGGTTAATTGTTGTGCTGTAAACATTATTACTGCAAACCTAAGTATTTGCAGAGATTATAGCTGGGTGTTTGTTCTTCCAGTAACGAATCCGAGATTTCTGTCTGGAACAACAGGTGTATATAATACAATAATATAATGTATAGAATTCTTAAATATTGTAAAATTCTGACACAGCTCATCTCTCACTTTTTTCAGCAACAGATGTGTCGGGGAACTATTTTGACTGGGCAGGTTCTATGTATACTCATATTTTTACACAGATAAATGCATACACACACATATACATTTAGGCACACAGACACTGAATCACTGCGTCAATTTTAGGAATCTTGAAAAAAAAAAAAAGGAAACATAAAAAGATGAAGACTTTGAAAATCACAGGTGACACAGAAAAGGCTTACAAAAGCAAAAGAGGGATGTCATCCTTTCCTATGTTTTGCATGGACCTTCCAGGTCTACAGCCCCTTAACTCCTTTTGGCAAGGGGAGAGGAAAAGCTGGGAAGGAGGAAGAAGGGAAAAGCTGTCCCAGTCCAAATCCACAGCAAACTGAGAGCAAGGAAAAACATTTAAAATAAAGGAGAACAGCAGGAGGATTAGGGAAGCACTGCAAAGTTTCCCACAGCTTTCTTCTCTCTGGAATTCCTCTACAAAACATGTGCCAATCTTTCACATTATAGCAACACTTCTGCTGCACGGCCCCCTCACTTGGTTTTCTATAAGGCAACACCTTTTCCCAAATGGAGTGGTTCCCAAAGGAACTCCAGTAGACTGACAACGTGGAAGTTAGTAAGTGTGGGGGGTGGGACTGCTCAGATGTGGCGAGATGCTCACCTGTGGGAAAAACTGTTACAGTGATAGCAAAGCAGTCACTTTTTTAGTAAAACATAAATACATGTATATGTGTGTGTATGTGTGTGTGTGTGTGTGTGTCCAAGAGTGTACAGCCTGAGGTAGCCCACATGCCAGCGACTCCCTGCCTGGAGGTGCAGGGACCATGTTGGAACCAAGGAACCAAGCAGGGATGCCCCCCAGGATGCTGGGGGTGTCCAGCCTGTGGGTCCAAGCTGCCTTTGACAAGTTGCCATTTGCACACTTACTCCTGCTCTCTGTCTATCTCAGTCATTAGCTTCAAAAATACTGCATGGAGGATAAGAAAAGCGCTTATAAGTAAAATAAACACATCTTTGTTTGCTCTGAAAATGGAAACTGTAGGATTAAAGGTATCTGTATGAAAAGTAGTATTACAGATGAGCTGGAAGCTAGTTTGTTTTTTAAATCAAAGGAGTGAAGACCCAAAGTTATGCACTGTGCCCCATTAATCTACCAGCTACTTGAATACCCTAATCCTTTACTTTGTTCATCCCCTTTCTTTCATTTTCCTACCCTGATTACTTACTGCCTCTTCATAAGCAGCCATCTTCACCTATAGCACAGAGCTCCTTTCCCACTTATGGAAATATTCACCTTGCAATTTCATGATGCTCCTGGTTATCTCCAAAGATAATTCTGGGCCTAAAATCTGGATAATTGCAGAAGACAAAAGTGAATGAGCAAACCCTGCACTGGACTGGCTCATCCTCAGACACACTGGAATCCAGCAGTGACTGGGAACCTTAGGCAAAATTACTTGAGTCCCCACCACCATTTGACCAGCATAATGCTGTCTTCAAGGTCATCAAGGCCTGCTACCCATCCAGGGAAAGGGATGGACAGTCACAGGTTCAAAGGTACTGTGCTATGAAGCTGTTACTCCAATTTGGTGACTGCTGCTTCCTTTCCCCACACCTTGTTATTTTGGTTATTCCCCCTTCAGTCATGTCACAGTGAGATGCTAACAGGCTGCCAAATAAACCCTTTGGAGAACATAAGGACGTTACATGCTTCGTGATTCCTAAAGAGAACATCTAGTGCCGTGTTAAGGATTTTACAGAGTTCCATTTAACTCTTGTGTACCGGCATTAGGCTCCCATGAACGATGACTCCACGCAAAGCTGTGCCTCTGCTTTCTGCATCCCCCACTCAACCTCTGCTGCTCCTTCCCTTACCGGGGCAACCACAGGAACACAGATGTGAGGGGCAGCTCAGGATGCCCATGGGGAACAGGCCAAGGACTGCTCCTGCCAGGCGCTGAGTGGAATTCCTCAGATTTTTGCCTCAACAGCAGCACGTTGCTTTGGGAAGCAGGCCTCTTAAAGGACACAAAAACAAGCCCTGCCACGAACTAAAAAACAACGCTTTCAAACGGCTACTATTATTTTTTTATAAACTACACTTGTCCAAAATGGCAGGAGATTTAAGAGAAAATGGCGCTAATTTATGCAAAAGTCAACAATATAATTGTAATACTCATTTCCACCTCAAGCCAATTTTCAAGGTGGTAATGGAAACCACTCTGGATTGAATGGGAAACATCTGGCAGGGAAATCCAATGAGAGAGGCTCAGGAAATGCGACAAGCGCAAAGAGACTTGCTCACTTCTGCTGCCAAGGTGAAGGCACACAGTCACCACCCAGCCACACTCCTTTGCACAGGCTCTCCAGAAAACAAGGACTGTCTTCCCTATCCAGACTGACCCCAAGGAGAGAGAAACGCAACAGAACGTTGCAAATGTGGCACAGCATGGCAGCCACCCCAAAACGAGCCCTCAGAGAGATGCGTGACTGAGTAAGGATCACTGGTGGCAGTGGCAGGAGAAAATTTAAGGCAGGAAATTTTGCAATGTTTTAACCACCATTGCATTCCCCCGTCTTCCCAATCCCTTTCTGACACGGAAATACATCCCGGTAACCTGGATAAAACCTCCTGCCACAGACCTGGCTGACAACTAAAAGTTTACCCGAAGCACTTACCAGTTCCTCATGTGAAGCAGAGGAATGGAACAAATCACCATCTCTGTGTGTTTCTGCTATAAAACCCACAATTCCTTCAGTCGATATTGAAAGGCTGGGTGGAATCACAGAACATTTCTGACCTAAAAAAGTCTACTCAGTTACCTCTTTCTGCTCTGCTGGATCTAAAGCTGAGTGCACACCTTGCATGAGAAGTATGGGGTACCAGCCTAAAACCTGGAAGAGGGAAATTGCTACATTGCTTCAGGAAAAAATGCCTTTCTCACTGTATCACCGCATCTGTGAGGTGCAGTCAAGAGCATGAACAAACCCCACAAAAATGCCCTGTGATGATGATTGTCTCTTCTTGGAGGGATTTAATGAAAAGAACTCTTTCTTCTGTATGTAAAAAAATTCATCTAAATGATAGCTAATTCCCATAATAGCTGCTATAATGGAGAAGAAAAACAGCAACAAGTTACATTAGTGTTCCAGATGGGTTTTTTAGCGTTTTTTTCCCTAGGAATTACCCTCCAAGGACCCCAGATAACCAAACAAACAGCATTAGACAGAACAGGGACATAGAAAAGACCTCAAACCTCGCCACAGTGAAGGAAGATCGCTACTACATTCATATCTTTTTAACAAAAAAGGCTGCTGGAAAGAGAAGTCCTGATGCCTTTTGTTGAACAAAAGCCAGTTTGTCATTAGTACATTGCAGACAAGGTTCAAGAACACTTTGGCCATTTGAAATTCTGGACTCTGAAGTATTTTATTACCAAGGTTAGTGAAAGCTTGGATGAATCAATATTCTTTGTGCATCCACGGCACAGTTCAAAGCTGCCTGTCTGCTGATTTCATGGCTGCACATATGTCTGTCAAGAACTCTAAAAGCTGCATGGGAAAGATGTACATTTGTAGAAAACAATATAAAAAATAAATAAAGTCTGCATTAGTTGATCCTTTCTTTTCCCCCTCAATTTTCCATTTTCTTCACCATTCTGAATATTCCTACAGCACTGTCTTCACATATCCAACAGTTTCTATTTATCTAACAGTTTGCTTCCTTATAACACTGAATACTGAGCATTTATCACTCGTTTCAGGCAGGAAAATCTATTCACTTATAACACTAATTGCCTGAAAGTCACCAAGAGTCCTTCAAAGGGCTGCTCTGGCAGTAACAGCAACAAAAAGATCCTCGTTGGCAGATTCCTTTGAATCATCAGTGTCTGCTGCGCCTGTTACCTGGTGTTGATCTGGAGCATCCCGTCAAAGCCCTCTGACTTTAGACTTGTTCTAAGTTACACTCCCCAAGTTTAAAGCTATTGAGGTATAGGTTTCATACAGGCATGGAAATTTAAGGGCAAGAATGACTGCACCTAAAAAATGTGAACTTTTGGGACATCCAGGTATCTGAGAACAGAAAGCAAATCTTGTGGATGACACAAGATGGTAAAATTAGAACAGCTGTCGTGCTAACAAAATGGGCAATTAAATGAGCTTTAATCCTTCCACAGTAACTTAATAGGACCTGTGGAAATGTTACACCGGGATTCAACTCAGCAACAATGCCAGAAAAACATGGCTTTGATTAATTATGAGAATGAGTTAATCAGTCCGGTTTCATTCATAAGGAAAAAATGGAAATGGGAACCCAGAGGTCTCCTCTGCTGTGGAGCAGTACCAGGACACTTCCACTCCAGAGCAGGCTCCTACGTCGCACTCTTTCAGGTGATGCCAGTGTTAGCCCAGCACCCCTTAAAAAGAGCTTCATTTTCCTGCTCCCCAAGTACACAGCAAAACTCCTGACAACTTTCACACCTTAAAAATCATGTCAGTTATCAACTTGTATAACAGAAAAAGTATCAGTATTCAGAGTTTCTGAGCTTCCTGTTTCCTGGGGCAAAGTCTAAAACTCAGTCTCAGCCTTTCACTCAAGCAGGACTTATTGGCATTCAAAAACAAAACCAAACAAACAAAAACAAACAAACAAACAAACAAAACAACAACCAAAAAACCCCTCATGTTTTCCAGAGAAAACATGCTGCTTTACTTCCCTTAGCAAAGCACAGGGACTAATGATTGTGCTTACAATACACTAAAAAGAAGCTGAATTGTTTAGGTAAACAAAGACCTAACTATGGAGAGTTTAGAAAGCATATGATCAGCAGTTCATCATCTCAGACTGTTCAGAAAGCCCAGTACTGATCACTGGGGTATTCCAGCAGAGACTGGAATTAGCAGTACAAGATTTTTGTCTTCAGCTAGTTTTTAATTGCACAAACAGACACTCTAAACATTTCGCTACCTGAGCGTGACCTTGTTGAGCTACGCTGAGGCTCACGACGTGCCTCTGCTTATTAACACCACCAGTGCAACATCTGGGACCAGCCCGATGGTCCCCTCTGCACACCTTGGCCAACAACCCTAAAGCCATCAATCATTTACGACAGAGCATAAAAACCAGGCCCATTTTTGCCAGGAAACAATCCAGCACAGCGTAGTGATAATGTGTCTGTTATGCCTTCTGAAGAGTCATTCTGACCTGGACACATCCCCAGCTCTGCCTCCATCACAGTGATCAGCAGGACCCTGAGTAAAGCCCATTTGGGCCAGGGCTGGACCAGATCACCTCCATCCTCCTTGGGTGGGGCCACCCAAGCTAAGCTGGCCATCTCATTAATGCAGGTCCACAGGTGAGGGAGGAGGGAGGTGATCCCCGGCTGAAGAGCCAGTCCTGCAGTCCTGGAGGAAGACACAGCTCTGTCTGCGGCTCAAACACTCACGCTTACCCTCCACATCACACAGTGCTTGCGCAACTGCAGCCTCCATCAAGTGCTGTTTTGACAGCTTAAAATGAGGGACACCATTCCTCATGAAGGAATTCAAGCTGTACCCACTGACTCAGAAACTACCTCGTTCACACTCTGCATCTGCCAGTCTTAGCAGTCTGCCTACACTTTAGGAATAAAGGGGGAAGTTAAGGTAGTGTGACATGTAGGATATTTTTGAATATTAAATTTATGACACGTTGTTGATTCATTTATAATTCATCACAAATTGCAATGCAAATATTTGGCTAAAGTGCAATGATGTTGGGAAAGACAACTTTTTTTGTTGTTCTTCTTCTTTAAACAGAGACCAGAAATAACACATCCCACTTAGTTCAGGAGTGAGTCCACCTCAGGGAAGACACAAAGAACAGCCAAGTCCCAAATCCTGTGGACTGGAGGTAAGAACTAGAGGGCAAGAAACTCTCCCAAGTAAGGAGGATTTCTTCAGAAAATAAGTGTAACTGGTGTATATCATTACAAACAGGCAAATGCCTTCACACATCCATGCACGCCATTAGGACAGAAGAATTAATTTGCTGGAATACCCTGTGAAATTGCTGTATGGCTAAGCAAGGTGAAAAAAATAGAGTCAGGTCAAAAAAAATTATATTTATATTTAATTTTAATTTTTAAATTATTTTCCCCTGCTATTTCATTCCCTCGAGTCAGTCATCCAGACATTTAGGCAATCAGTTTAGCAGGAAGCTCAGGCTTGAATGAAGCAAGAAAGCTTCACCGGAGTGTTGCTGAAAGCCATTTTCCGGACTACAGAGGCTCAAAGGTGGGCAGAGAGAGCTTGTTTTCTGTCTTGAGAGATCAACACCTGCCAGCAAAATTTGTGACACTGTTATCTGCAGCCTACAGAGACCTCCAGCGACACCGACCACCAAGCCGAAACAGAAGCAGTTATAATCCCTTGTCCCCTGAGGAACAGTATCCTTTCATTTTTAAGCTCCTGTAAGTTAGATTTTGTTTAATTATGATTACTATCACTCTCTGTTATGCTTTGGTTCTGTTGAGGCGATGCAAAGAGAGAACAGTAATGACTTGAAAAACAGATAACATCTAAAAAAGGTCTGTCTTAGAGGTCTAGTGGTTCACTTTCAGGTCCAATTGCACTAGGTAGGAAAGTACAGGGAACAAGCATAAGGCAAACATATATAATTCTTTTCTTACAAAAAGAAATACAAAAATTCTATACACACCACTCTTATCTTGAAGCAGTTGTCACAGCTTGAAAGTCTTGTGGCTCAGATGGAGAAGATATTCGGGGACACAGCTATGATTAAGCATTTGAAGAAATTACTAAGAGATCACTAGACATCACTCATACTAAATTCTTATTTAAAATGTCTGATGGGAAATGTCTCTCCATCAACAGAATAAAGCAGATTCAGACAGTGTTAGCGAGAGACAGCCACAGCCGGAAGATTTTGCTGTGTGTGCTGAGACTGCAAGGGCAAATGTATGGCCAGCACGAAGAGCAGAGCTGAAACCACCTGGGCTGAATGCGGCCACAGGAGCTGCCGCTCGAATCACGTCTGGACATCAGCAGGGCTGTGCCACTGAACCTTTGCCAACGGGAGAAGGCTCCTCTGGCCGGGGGGAAACGGCAGCAGGAGAGAGCAGAGGGGAGCCCTGATTGATTTTCAAAGCCTTTCCCAGGTGCTCCAGCTCTCTCTGACAGGCATCGCCCAGAGGAGTTCACACCAGCTGTAACTGCAGTGAAATACCAAGAAGAAACTGTCCCAGTTTTGCTTCAGACTGGAAAGTCACAGGTTTTTTTTATCATGCTTTCTTAAACAAGTAACACTCTAACTTCAACAGAATCCGTTTCAGATGCTGAGGAACTACTTCTTCTACCAAACACTAAACAGATGAGATGAAAACTCCACTGATCTCATCACAAAAAGCTCCCATGAATTTAACAGGGCTGGGATTTCCCTTCCTGTATTTCCAGTATTACCATGTTACTGTGGTGTGCAGAATGGATTACACCAGCCTCGTTAATTCGGGCAGGCTCTGAATAGCAGCGAGGCCAGCCAACGAGCCAGTGCCTTTTATTCCTCCCCTGTCGCTTCCTTAGTATGCGCCCGAGCACGCGTGGCACAGAGCATCGGCCTTTTCTTCACGCTTCCACGCAGGGCACGGCTGTTGTAGCAGCCCCGGCAGCGTCCCCCTCCAAGTGAAGGCTGCCTTCATTCAGAGGGGCACACAGGTGTCCTCCCTGCCTGCCAGCAAGGGCAGCAGCTGTGCCGACGTCAGCCAAAAACCCGCGCTCCTGA
This sequence comes from Mohoua ochrocephala, assembly GCA_013398855.1. Classification (NCBI taxonomy): domain Eukaryota; kingdom Metazoa; phylum Chordata; class Aves; order Passeriformes; family Acanthizidae; genus Mohoua; species Mohoua ochrocephala. The sequence continues at coordinate 450,710 of VZTA01004148.1, forward strand.
ATTCGGCACTCTCATGCACAGCCAGAACTCAGCGCCTCACCAGCCCGCCAAAACTGCATCCAGCTCCCAGGGATGCTCAGGAGGATCAGGAGAGGCCTGGCAGCGGCTGGATTCACACAGAGGGCAACAATCTGTGTATCTGCGTGCATCTGCTGCCCAGCTAATGGAGCCCTTGGTTATGGGAGAGGCACTCAGTGCTGGTTTTGGTCATGTTGAGGATAAAAATCCTCATTAACCCAACCTGTTCAAAGCGCTATCACATCATATTATTATTACTGATTTAGGGGTAGTTTTCTCAGGATGGACCAACAAACCAAAAAATAATTGAATTCCTCTCATTTATTATTTAACCCAACTGAATCTTATTTTCATAAGCACCTTAGCTGGTGGAACAAAATATCTCCTATTTCCTGAGTGCTTGTCAACAGTTTAGTCCTACACATGGCCCAAGTCCCTTTCTGGAAGATAAATGTATGTGCTGGCACACACGTGCTTAGACACGCTCAGGCAGTGCTAGTGCCCCTTTGCAGAAGATCATCTGCTAAGAAAATAAAGCATTTAATAGGTAATGGCCCAACAACCCAGGTATCTCCTGCAGAAACCATATGAAGCACAAACCTTGTGCCACGTATTTGGCTCAAAAGAGGCAGTGCCTTCTTTTTTTTTTNTTTTTTTAAATATATATATACACACATGCACATATATAAAAATATATATAAAGTACGCTTCTGGCTATATGAATATTACTCTCATTTTTAAACCAATGCCTAAGTAAGGAATATTTGCTTTTGCCTACGATTATTTGTTGGGGTTTTTTTTCCCATAGAATGACAGATGATACTGTCTCTTCAAAGTGACAGAACAAAAGAGATTACAGTGATAATCAGGTTACCTTAGATAGAAAGGAATGAGAGATTCAGAACTACTCCTCTGCCCAACAATCCTCAGACTTCATATTTTCATCTACTGGGTGAGCACTATCTCTGTAAGGTTTATTTAAACATATCGCTTTCCCACTAAAGCATTTTCTGGCTCCTTAGACTTCCTCTAAGGATTTTCAGCTAAAAATAGGTTATAGTTTCAAAGCGCAGTCATAACAGAAATTGGAGAGGATATATCGCGGTAATTGTGTTTACCTTATAATGAAAGAAAATAAGGAATATTCCACCTACTTGAAATAGAATTTAAAGAATGAACAAAAAACCAAAGAATAAACCCACTAGGAGGAAATAGAACAAAGTCTGTCCATCCCCAGACAGTCTATAACCAAACACTGCAATAATCACAAAAAGGAAAGGCTTTTCAGATATAACATCAGCTTGGGTTAACAAATAGGTGGCGTTTAACAGTGATACACAGGTAAATTTCAGTACTGTAGGACTGATTTAAAACACTGGATGAATTAATAATCATTGGAATAGTTACCATTTAAAAATGGGTAGATTTAAAAATAATTTTAAAGCGGGTAAGTATCAAGTTAGAAATCTCAAAAATGCGGTGGAAGCTGTTTGATGCCAAAACACCAAGCAAGAGCCATAATCCAACCTTAAACACACGTGGGTGAACCTCAGGGCATCTCTCTTTGGCCCATCATGCAGCAGCTCTCTGGGAAGGGGCTTTCACCCACGAGCACTCAGAGAGTCGTGGAAAAGGGCATAAGGAGACATGGAGCTCAGAGCTGGAAGAAACCAAGTCTTCAGTTCACCTTTTATTCTCCTTTTTCTCTCTAAAACATATGACATCAGCTTCCATTTTTTAGTTTACCCTTTGTTCAATTCATGAGCACAGTATTTGCATTCATAAAGGCTCCATGAATGTCAGCATTAGAAATGTAATTCTAAGTATTTATGGAACGGTCTAGTCTAAAAAACACCTCCAAGGAAAGTGTCCCAGGCCTGCCCAGCTTAAGTCTGCAGCTCTAAATTAGGCCACGCCAGGAATCCTTTTTTGGCAAAACATTTTCCTTTTTCCTTTGCTGGAAGCGCCGCTTCCTGAAATCACGCTGGTCTTGAGGAAAGCTTTGTTTTTATCTTTCATCTTGAGGAAAGCTTTTATGAGACCATAATTTCGATACCTCTGATACTTTTGGTCTTTGAAAGCCAAAAAACATTGTGGGGTAAGACAAATTATCTGGGTTACGGGTGTGAGACCCAGACAGAAAAATGAGGTGGGCAAGACAACCCCTAAGCCGTGTGTTCCCTGTGCTGTTGGGATGCTCATTTCCAAATCCTAGAGATTTAACAAATGGCTGTGAGCACTGGAATTACCAGAACTCTTCCGTTCCAGAGGCTGAACCTTCTGCCCTAATAAAACCTCTTCACGTGGCAACTGCTTTTGAAGCCTTTGGTGAGCCAAGGGCAGTTCTCTAAAGGCGACCCAGTGATTTCCAAACAAAACAGACAACCAAGGTTCACTCCATCATCTGAAAAACACTGCATCAGATGGAGCCAAACGACCAAAAATGTATTTCTTATTGAATTTCGTTTTATATTTCTTCACATGGCAATTAAAAAGCTTATGGCTAGAGATATAGGAAGCAGTAAAAATGATGCATACCAAAAGATCCTACTGAACTTAATGCAGCATGAAATTATCCAACGGGCCACTTTAAATACTTTGCTGTAAAAATACACACCATAAAAGCATGTTTCACTGCTCTTTGTTTAATAGTTGAGTTAATTAGGAAAAAAGACCGTTTTTTCACAGATTAAAGAAAAAACAAAAAAAATCAAGTATTTATGTTCTCAGAGAGTTCCTAGGCGTACAGCTCACTAAGAGCAGCAGCACTAGGCACAAATGTAGACGACCAGGGACTCGCTTCTCTGTTTTAATTCCCTGGAACCAGCCTTTTCAAAGCAATATGAAATACTACAGGATTCGTATTTCTATTCTGATTGACTTTTCATTTTACCGGGCTCGACGTGCTTAAACCACTGTCTTGACGCGACCTGAAATATTCCAGGGTTATGGTTATTTTATAAATGATTATCAAGAGCAAATTTACAAATTAATCCTAAAGTAGCAAAAAACCCAAAAAAAGACCAAAAAAAAAAGACTGCTGAATAATTTCAGTGACTCTTCCCAATGTTTGCACAATTCTTTGTTTAATTCCCACTAGCCAAACGCCTCTGCTGGCACGGAGAGCTGGGGATGTAGCGCTGCATATTCTGGCTAATTAGAGAGTTTTAATTTTTTTTTTTCTTCCTTTCACCTAATCTTATTAACTCTTCCAGTGCTGACACAAAGACATCTGTTCCTGGTAAACTTCCCATTTTAAAAGTTAATGGGACTTTCTTCAAGCAATCCACTGGTGGCCCACTACCTTCAGGGAAGGACCAGAGCACCCATCAATGTGGGACTGCATGTATTTTGACAGCAACAGTTGTAATTAATTTCTTATCTCGCACCATGTCAGGTGGCTGGCACAGCCACATGCTAATTCTCCTCCCTGCCACTTGAAATGCATCCCCTCCTCCTGACAAGATCAGCCATGAGAGCATCTGAGATGAAGCAAACAACATTTCTAAAATTCAGCAGGAAAGATGTGGATGCAAAATAATTTTTTAAAAAGCAAATTAAAGCAGCAGAACATGAGTTTTGCCCAACAAGCACTTCAGCATCAACTTCAAATGTGGCCAAAAGCTGTCAAATATGTTAATCTTAATTTCTTTTAAAAACCTTGCAGTTGACAGAATGCTGAAGGGGAACTTTTTTAATATTGTTGGTATCATTCCCCACCCCACCGTATGCCAAAACTACCTGTTTGGTTTTGTATTTTAAAGTATGTGCTTTTCTATTGTACTTTTTTTCTTCCCCCACTAGGACAAGGAAAGAAAATAATGCTGAGGATACTTATTTTCTAAAATACTCTAATGAAGTCAGTGGAGACTCCAGGAGCTCAATGCCATAAATAGAGAAAAGAAACAGGACATATCAATCAAACCAACCCAGCTTGAATTGCATCTATAACAAAACAAGGAAAGAAACAACCGCCTCTTCAGCAGGGGAATAACAGAGAAAATATTGACTTGTTAAAGAGAAACTATGGACATATTTTGAGCTCTGAGGAGGCTGTAATTGTTTCTAAATAAAGCTAAAAGTCCAACGGCATGGTCAGCCTGCTCCTGGAAGGATTCATGCTGCTGCACTACGAACAACAGGTGGGATTTATAACGTCTTTTTTTTTCTTAAAACAAAAATATCAACACCTGCTCATTTTCAAAAGGCAGTGCAAGGTGTGCACACTGATACTTCCTTTTTTGGCCACAGAAATGCTTCTGTATTTATATCACACTTCATTTCTGGTTTTATTGACCTTTCAGATGGCCTTAAATGAGTCTGAAGTGTAACTACAGCTGTGGCACAACCCCACAGGCATTTCCAGTGGCCCAAGCGCCTCCCAAGTCATGCCTCGGTAGGAGCTTGGGTGCAAGAGCAGCACCACAAAGACCCACAAGGAGCATTCCTGGATGGCCCTGCACCTGCAATGTGGACGCTCCTTCCTAGAGCAATGCTTCCAGAGTACTTACACACGCAACATCCACAGCTGCCTCTCTAACGAATCCGGTTCAGTTTTAGGCAGGGACTGCAGTAATTACTGGTAGGACAACTGCCTGCCTTCCCTTCCTGACACCACGTCTCCTGCTCAGCACCAGGCTCCTGCAGCCACATGCCAGCCGAGAGGCAGAAAGCCCTCTCCTTTCTTGAGTGGTAATTATAATTCTCCTCGTTATAATGAAATCCTTTTTGTGATTAAATTTCAATCTGAGCAGGCTGATTTTCACATTTGCAGAGATTGTATTAGTTTGTGGGAATGTCTGCTTCCCCTCCTTTGAATTTATTCTTAAATTACTCTTCCTTTTTTCTTTTTTTTCCCTCCAAAATCCCTCTCTTTCAAGTGACATTTGCCAACATTAGTCTGATTTAAGACCTTTTATCCAACCCATTGCCTTTTACTTAACTATATTGCTTCCAAGACCACTGGGATCTCCAGGCATTAATCATTAGCATTCATGCTGGAGCTGACTTGAGGCAATGAGTTACCAGGTCTTTGGGGAACACCGTGCACCACCAGCTGAAATGCTCTGAAGAGTCTGCCCTGGTACATTAACTCTAAAGCAAACTCTCTCCCCATACCAGTCCTTCTTCTTAAAACTCCTGTTCTGCAGCACTGAACACCAACTCCAGGGCTGAGTCCAGCACAGCCCCTACCCATCCTTATCTCATCCCTTAATTTAGACTGAACTTTCCTACCCTCAGTCAAGAGACGAGAGGCCCATGGTCCAAGCTCAACACTATGTCTTGAAAAAACAGGCCAGGCCCATTTGGCTTGGCCAAATCAGTCAGTTGTGTTGGTCTCCCATTCACCAGCAGACCTAAAGCTGGATCATCTTGGCTGGAGCCCATGATGAAGTCAGTGAGTGGCAAAAGCCCCCACATCCTCAGAAAGAAGGGTCACACCCTACAGATGCCCGAGAAATTTCTAAAACTTGTCAATTTGTCGGAATAAATAATATAATGAAGTGCCCTGTACGAATCAAAAACTAAACCAACAAACCAACACTCACCACACCTAACAAAAACCACCTTGTACTCAGTGTTAGGGTTGCTACCACAGCACAACCTCTGTGCAGCAAGAGCACAGCCCAGAGCTCCTGCCCTTCCCAAATACTCTGCTCACACTGCATCTGAAGCCACTGCTGGCAGCACAGCAGCTCCCACACACCTTTAAACTACTATCAGTGAGAATCTGCAAAAAAACCTTATCTTCAACCATTGCGGCCTTTACATCAAAGGGGTTTTTTGCATTTTGCAGAACTGCCTCGACCTTGTCACCTTGCACAATTCAGGGTGCACTCAGCCCATTGTAGACACCCCATATTAAAATACTGTATCATTAGTTTTTCGAAGCACATGGAAACTTTCTTCTGCTTATTTTGGGTAGCACTGGAAAATAAAATGGGAGCAACACACTTCAACATTAGCCTCACTTAAATCCAGTGATGTCCCCTCAAAGTAGTCATGTCCTTGCTTTCAGTTTTAAGCTGCATTTTGCATAAATCCCAACCACAGAGGCTATTTAAGCTTACATTGTCTTCAGGGTGTCCAGAAACACCCAAGGAGATTTCCAAGGTTCCATCACGCTCTCAGAAGGGTCTCCTGATCACAAAGGGGTTGCTCTTCTTGAAGTACACAAGACAATTTGCATTGTTTTTATTTGTTCTCTTGGTATTATTGTTAGAGAGCTGAGGTGACATTCCCAGTCAGAACAGATCAATGGGAACACAGACATTTCCAGGAGGGGAGCATTAGGTGTCGTCCTTAGACGCTCTTCCAAAGGCATTAGGCACGGGGGCTGCTGGCAGATGCCCAGCAAGGTTTTCCAAATGGCAGGAGTAGGTCTGGTGCCTCCAGTGCCTGACCCCCATGGGTTTTTCCAGAGGTGGAAGGCTGGTCTACAAGTGAAATTAGTGCTGAGGAAGTCAGAGCGTGAATGTAACATGCATCTGTAATTCCCCACAAATTCCCCATGTGAACAGATTTAATCTGCATTACAAATGTCTTTTCATGGCTGGAGTCAACGCAGAGCTGTTCTTTCAAGGGTAGGGGAAAGCTGAGGCTCTGTTATTGTACATTTCAGCTCAAGTTTCTGGCATATTTTCCTTGCAATGCATAACTAATATTCTTAGGCAGCATCTAATAACACAACTCTAACACAACTCAGACATGCTACCTATAGGACTATTTTTTCAGAACACCCATCAGAAGGCTTTGAACCATGTCTGTTAAGTTTTTGTGTCTTTTCCCTGTGATTACGGCATCGGCTTCAAAGCAGCTCTCAGAAAATTCGGCTACTTCAAGAAAATTGGTTGTGCAGGCCAAATAGCCAAACATACACACGCACATGCAATTAAAATCAAATGCCTAGATGATCATTTCAGTTTTAATTAGATTCTACCAGGACTATGAGTTAAGGCTGCAGGCTGAGATGTTGATTTAAAGCTGTAGCTAATGTGTTTTATTGCCAGATTTGCTCATAGTCAAAGCTAATTATCCCTATTATGCTTACATGATTTTTCAAACAACCGGGAAAAAAAAAGCATTAAAAAAGTGAGTTTGTAGCAAGCAGATTGGCCTGCCAGTGTCTGTGTGTGCATGTGCATGTGTGTATTTACCAGCCATTTAAAACTCAGATCTTCAGTCATACAGGGAAAAAAATCCAAGCAATTAGCAGATGAAGTGTGGTACAGTTAAACAAACATCTCATTTCCAAGACCTATCAGGAAACAGTGAATGCAATATGATCTTATGCTATTTCTAAATACACTGATGTTGTGGAAAGTAAGATCTTTTGGGGGAGAGCTAAGAAATGCTGAGTAGTTTATTGAAATCATATCTTAGAATGCAAGGGGGCATAAAGGGAATTTTCTGTGGTTTTCAATGTGAAAAAAAAAAATCAACTACTTTTTTTGTTTTTTGGGGTTATTTTATTCTTCTCACTATTTACATTCCTTAATTTTATCTCTGGGAAAATGAAGAACAGGAAAGACTGAGGAAAAAGAACAAGAAAATGTAAGCCTGAAGATTTTTACATTTTTAATTCTTAAAACTGCCAAGAAATTTCAAAAGAAACAGCAATTGGCAAAAAAAAAAAAAAAAAAAACCAAACCGCAACCCATAACTACTCTGTTTGAAGTAAAGCCTTGCCTCTTTTCCTCAAGAAGAGTTCAGATACATCTTGAAGAAGCCTTCCCCACTGCTCTTCCCTCCTCCTTGAGCGAGGACCCGAGAGTGTTCGTTCTTGCTTTCATCTCTCTATCCATTGCCTCCACCCTGAACGGGCGCTCAGGGTTTGCCATCCACTTGTTCTTCTACCAGGGAGCCTCCTATGATGTGCAAGCAGGCATTCTAAGGAGATTCCAAGAAACTTGTCTTCCATGAGTTAAACCAAAAATAGCACACATACAGCCAGCCAATACTTCCTCCCTCCCCACTCCTGTCAGAACAGATTGCATTTTGCTTCTGTTTTGATTTTAAAAGGAAAACATTCTGGACAGAAAAAGAGTATGTTTTCCCACTGGAAAATGTTAGCTTTCTTTGAAAAAAAAGGAGAAAAACTCCCCCAAAACCCAACCCTATTGAGATCACATCGCAGGGCCGCAATGCCTCAGTGGTTTCTTCTCGAGGCAAGTCCCCCAGCGTGGCAGGGCCAGCAGGGAGGAACAGCCTGCTGAGTCAAAGAGTGTTCAATTGAGTCAAAAAGTGTTCAATTTTCAAGTGTTTTGTCTCACCACTGGAGCTGCTGGTCACCTCTCCCACAAAACTGAAATTGTCTTCCATGCTGTTTCTGCAGGAATGCCACAGGGCTCTACAGGCTGCCAGAGGCACCTGCCATGGCCCGGTGGAAAGCCGACGCAAATGATGTATTTTAGGGCAAAAAATTCAGAGAAAGGAGATATTTCATCCTCTCTGAACACGATGCTGTGTTGCTGAATATGCAGATGGATTTTCACTACAAGCAGGATGTCTTCTATTTATAACTTTTGCTTACTCTGTCGCCACGTACAGGGAAATTCTTCTTCCCTAACTCTTTGTCTTGATGAAGTTGCCTTCCCAGCTGCTACCCAGCCATGCCATGGAGCTCCCCACACGGCCTGGGAACATCAACCCCAGCAACGGAAGGACCTCCTTCAGTAAGGAGACAATTGCTCATGGCTTGACAGCTCATCCCTAACAAGCCAGGGGGGTTCTTGGCAATCTAAGTGCCACTAAAGTAGCAGTCTGCTGTCACTAGATAAGGAAACCACTTTCTCAACATTATTGATAGAAAAGCAAAGTATTGACTGCCTGCACCTCCCCAAAGCCTCACATACACAGCATTAAAAGACACCCAGTGAATAGGACAGTAGTGGACTATGTAAAATCTCACTGAAAGATTAAAGAAAAGAAAAAGAGAAAGCTGGCTTTAACATTTTAATTGCCATTGCATTTGACAGTTTCAGGCTTTGGCTAGAGCAAGGATCTATCAGAGATTCCTGCTATTAACTGCTTTTGCGTTTACAGTCAAAAGGCTCTTAAAACAACTTTTATGAGCAATACTCTAAAACAACTCCAGATTTTCTGATTGCCTTAGCCTTGTAAAAAAACCCCAAAAAACTGGAGTAGAAAAGCACTCAAAACCCATAGATATTCTGCTAAAGCCAGCCCCTACATTGTTTCAGGTCAGCTATGCTGCTGTTTCAGACCCAGCAGCAGAACCGAGGCCAGCCAGAGCACCTCTGATGTTACTGTGCATGTGACACCCCAACCTGGACAGACACAGCACAGCCCACCGAAGGCATGGCCACAGAATTACTTCTACCTCTTTCCCCAAGGTGTTCCAGCCTGCCCTTTGGTCTCAGCAGGTTTGGGGATTGCACAACCGTCCCCAGGAGGCTCTACCAGCATGTTTGAAGGTTTGTGCTCGTACCTGTGTGCTGCAGATCACCCATTAGTTTTATCAGATCTTTGCTGCAGCAGCAGTGATTTTACTATCACTTGCATTAAGGGAACAGCTGGGCTTGCTTATTTGGTGTGTGTGTTTCCAAGCAAGTCAGCCAAGACTGGCCTGTGAATGCAGCAAAGAAAAGCCCCTCTTAGAGAGCCTTTCCCTGGGCATCCAACAAAGGGGAAAATGAAGAGCTAACACTGGACGAGACCCAAGAGCTCTTCATATGAATAACTGCAAATGGGAAAAAGATGCCCCAAGAGACAGAGTTGGAGGCAAGTTGTGACAATGGTTAATAACTCCCAAGGCCGGCAGGGCTGAGGATTATTTAACAGCCCAGCACGCCAGTGGCATTGGATGGACACCATCACCCTCTGAAATTCTGAAGGATTTTGTTCAGTCTGCTTCTAAATGACACCTGCAGATGAAGACAGAGCTTTTTGCTTTTCCAGCATTGAACAAATTGCACTTTCAGCAACACCTGGCCAAGGTTTCTGCTTCTGTCTTGCTCTCCTCGTACCTTCTTAGTCAAACTGAATCCAGCCATCATTTTAGCTTTCAATCCACAATGGAAAGGTCAGATCCCATGGACAGAGGCCAAAGCCTTTGTTTGCAGCCCCAAATAGGATTGCATTAGTTAAGCCTTAGCTGCCGTTCTCAATTTTCTTCATTCACAGCACACCCTGGCAGCCAATTTGATTGAAAGAAATTTGGCAACTGCTCTTGGACCTTCATCCTCCACTGTTGCTTTCTCCCCCAGTTAAACCAACTATTTTCCTTTGCTATTAATGACAGATACTAAAGCATCTCACTAGTGCCTAAGCAGAGCAAACAACTGTGTGCCTGTTCAGGGATGACTTGGCCCAAACCATGAGGATCTGATAGCAATTAATGCCTACGTACAGAGACTTTTTTCTTTCTATTGAAGCATTTTCCTGTATATCACAGAGCACATCACCATCCAGCACACAAAAAGTGACAGTATTCACAGGATGATGTACCTATTAAACTAAACAAAACAGGAATTCAAACCCCTGAGGGCTGCAGAGGGATGACAACAGGATGCATAATGACTGGGATGGCAAAAGCCTAACTGCAGGCACAGTGGACTTTCCCTACTGAACAACTTATATGATATCTGTACGTTTTTATGCTATGGTTTCAAATATGTAGCACTATCAGTACTATTTAGGAAGGGCTGAGAGTATCAAGACCTTAAGATTTCAAAAGTAGCCTTCAAAAACTGCTTTTCATGTAATGCACCCAACAGGATCTTTTCTAATACGGATCAGGATAGGTCTGAACCCTGACATCACCAGATGCAATGACTTGCCAGAGGAAGGAGGCAATGGATGTGTCATCTCCCGGCCTGCACCATCAGCATGCACTGATCTGTGGTATTTGCTTCTCATCTGTAAAAAGGAACCTGTATACATGGGTATACACATGTAACTCACAGGTGGCTACGCCATGGAAATCTGCAGTGCGAAAGGTGCTTGCACACAAAGTGCTTGGCATGTTGGAGTCCTCCAATGGTTCTTTCCCAAAACAAGTGGCCATGAAAGGCGAATATCACTGAATGTGATCAGAGCTTTAATTTATTATATTCCATTCAAAAGCTGCCTCCAGTCAGGTTAATCAAACTCTGCCAGCATAATTTCTTACATTCCCCATGTTTTATTTATTCCTCTGAGATGGTAAGAGGAAAAGATACTGGGTTAGCCATGGGTCCTGGCTGCCAACAAATACCAGGACTGGAAGTTGCATTGTTGGCTCAGGGCACTAACGAGAGGTTTGTAACAAAATCACGCAACACTGGCACCACTTATCGCCTTTGCAAAACAACCAGTTTTCTAACTCGCTATCATTAACAGATCCCATGAAAGTCAGGCTTAGAAGAAAGAGAAAGTCCGATCCCATTAGCATAGCAGGGTTTCCCACTGGCAGCTCACTAAGGGACTGCCAGTCGGATTACTTTCAGGCTTAACCCCTGGAGCTCAGAAATCCTTTGTACTCCGAACTGAAGGGGAAGCTGAAATGTGCTGCTATGTGCTGTCCTTTTCCAGAGCTCACCAGCACCAGCCCCCCCAGCTGAGGATGCACCAGCACGACTGCAAATTATTTTTTTTTTGTACAATAAGGGTGCTAAAACACTGGCACAGGTATCCCAGAGAGGTGGTGGATGCCCCATCCCTGGAAACATCAAAGGTCAGACTGGGCAGGGCTCTGAGCAACTCTCACGTCCCTGCTCATTGCAGAGGAGCTGGATTTGATAATCTTTAAAGGTGACTTCCAACCCAAACCATTCTGAGATTCTGTGATTACATTCCTTACTGAGAAATGGCTGGGCTTCTCAACAGACAAACTTCTTCTGCAACTAAGAGCAGTAATGAAGAGACGGGTGAGAATCCTGATACCTATTCAGATAGCTCCAAAACACAACTATTTGGCTACGTCTTAATTTAGGCTTAAACACTTGTCGCAACCTGAGAAGACACTGTCGGTACAATGATAACCGTCTTTTATGTTTTATCCTGCACAGGTTTATGCTATCTGTGGCAGGAATTTTAACATGCCAAAAATGCCTAATATCCTAATAGTGTTTTTGAATTATATTTTCAGTAAGGATTGTATATACTGCAAAATCCCCCTTCACCGAAATAGGAGTATTTAAATGGAATAGATAATTTTCAGCAAAAGTGTAATGGGTAAAAATGCAGGATAATTGCTTCTGCTTTTTCACTTCAATACTGTCAAAACATGTCTGTTCAATAAGCACAGAGCAGCTGTGTTTCAACTCTGTCATTATATTTAGACATGTACATTAATTGAATTATATTTCTATTTATTTTACTCAATGCCATTCTGTTTATACATACAAGATGATTCATTATTCTCAAATTATTTTTTCAATACTGGCCATACAATTCCATACAATTTTAAAATACTGCATTTCCTTTCCAACTCTGAAGTCTTGTTTAATGTCTAAAGACAAGCTGCAGAGCAGAATCAACATCCCTCCACCAGTCCTGGCTCCTATGCTTTGTACACCAGATTTCTGAAATAATTATAACCAAGTGGGGGTTTGAGTCGGGAAAAACTAGCCCTGTTCTGTATTTGACAAACACTGAACATATAGGCTTCTAGAAGGAAGAAACATGTAAGGAACAACAACAGCAGCAACAAAGAATGCAAAGACCTTTTCAGGGGTCTAAAGAGAGTGATGCTCTCCAGACAGGGTCCTGCATCAGATGTGGGCAGATGACTCAGTGTCTGAAGGCACATCCCCAAACCAGCAGTGCAACTGCACCCTCACACAAAAGGACTGGGAATTTCTTCCTCTAATGCTTCCCAGCACCAGGCCAAGATCCAAAGCCTCAACCCAAGGGCATCTGCTCATTTTAAATGAGTGCACTGTGCTCCTTCCCTCCTTACCCACAAAGCTGGACACGAGATTTATGTTGGAGGAGGAGCAGAGTTAATGCGTGAATGACTTCACAAGGTTGTTAGAGATTAAAATTGACACAGACTATATTCTGCTGAAACCAACAGAGGTATAGGAAGGGGCTTGGGTCAACACTAGGACCTCTGGACAAAATAAACAGGTAATTCAGACTCAGAAGGGTCTGTGAAAAAGACCATGGGAAGCAGTGGGTCACTCCCAAATGTCCCCTGGGAGAAGGGGGAACCTTCCCTCCCCCCAGTACCCAATATCCAAAGCCTGAAGGACAAGTATCTTAGCTTTCATTCAAAATCCAATGCATACAGAAAAAGGATTATTTTTTTTTTCTTGAAGAGGGGGAAGGTCAGAGTCAAGTAGGCTTTTCTTCCTTTTCTTAATTTCAATGGCTTTACAAGTTCCTGAAGTCACTTGGGCTAGAGAAATGTATTTCTATTATTTTCATTTTGACCAGCAAAGCAAGTGGTGTGTACAAAGGAAAAAAAAAGAAAAGACATGCACACAATATCAACCACAGCACTGACATGAAATAAAATACTTCAGAAATATTATGATGTATTGAGGCACCCCTCCTGGCTACTCTTAAAAGATGTCAAATGTAATTCAGATTTGATTTCTTCCACTGTGGGTAACCCTGGCACAGAAACTTTCATCAATAAAAAAATTTCAGGCACATGACTTAAAACTCCCCGGATATAAACACTAAGAGGATGTGTGAACTGGATCATGAATCTGCTCTCAAATTCCAAGTGCTGCAGCCAGCCAGCCAGACACAAGGCATATATCCTGGATCAAGACAACAATGTCAAATTAACCTAATTATTTTCTTGGAACAAAGGTTCTGTAGAGTTTTCCTTACAAAATGGTGATGTTTCCTTTCCCTGTGACAGCTCATTGGCCCAATGCCACCTGGGACAGAGAGAAGGCTCTTCCAGATAAAACCTTGCCTGGTTCTAAATGCTTTGTTATATTTACAATAATACTAAAAAATTCTAACAGCACACACAGACAATTTTGCCTTGTAAAGCAGACGTGAGGCAGGACAGATGCTGAGCTTTAATTTTCTCCTCAGCATTCTTTTTATTCTGCTAAACAGACAACGTGGCAGGGAAGCACAGCAACTGGAACCTGGGAAGACCAACCTGGACAACAGAGATTATGCCCACACATGAAAGTAATTTGATGCAAGAGGAGGAGCAGATCAGTAGGTCAAAACAATCTACTACCAGGACCGGTTACAGTTTTAGAGGGAGGGTCCAGGGTGCCCATAAGCTGATCTCCATGTGTGCACTGGCAGTGCCTGCAGGACTGGTACAGACACTTGGGTTTCTCAGAGAGTGCATTTGGTGCACACCTGGAGCACTAGACTTTACTCCCTGGAAAGGAAATTTAGGATGCTTGCTCCAAAGACAGGCTGTGATCCAAACCGGCATATGCACGTGAGGGCACTGGAAGGATCTGCCCTCAAACTGTGCTACTGCTCTGAACCAAAACGCTCCCCTACACACCAGTGGAATAAGAACTACAGGGACATAGGCATCGTGCTTGCCAAAGCCATGGCACAGAAAGAAAACCAAGCCTGCTATCAGAGTACAGTGCAGAGACAGATTTATAGCTGCACAGAGGCTTGCAAAGTCATTAGAGACCGAAACACATTTAAAAAGCAGAAAGATAGAGTCAAAATGACCCTCTGGGTTAAAAGGCTATCTTTGCTCTTTTGCTTTATTGAAAACATATTTCAGCTGCTGATTCTTTCTCTCAGATTTGATTTCTAGTTTTCTGGTCCTGTAGAGAAAAAAATTCCCTCTGGATACAAATACACCTGTGGGAGGGAGCTCACACATAAGCTTGGGTCTTCACTTTCTTTGCTGTTCTGCTCCCCATGAAGCCCAACCAAGGGATGCGACTGATGCATTTCACTCATTCGTTTGCTGTCAACAAAGATTTGGTTCCATGGGGAAGTTGTCAATTTATGAAGACCTTAAATTGTTGCTAGAAGTATAAATGGCGGCTAGAAATGAAAGTTTTAATTTATGTTTACCCAAAGACATGAAGGTACTCTTTGGTGCTGAGATCTGCCCTGGTACCTCCCAGGGAACTGATATCAATTCTAGTCCTGAGAGTGAGTTTCAGCCTGCAGCACTGGGTGGGGTGCCCACATCAGGGAAAATGATCTGAAAATAATAATTCTCCGTCAGCAAAAAAAAAAAGCAGTGGTTAAAAGAAACCAGCAGTTAAAGATAATACCCATAAAAGAATCACAAAGTGGGACGCAGAAACCGATGGACATCCAGCTCTTTATGCCCTGCTTTCCTGCACTCAAACCTGCATAAATAAGAAAGGAAGACGTAAGGAGGAAAACACTCACATCTGGGAAATTCAGTTCTACGTAGAACATGGTGAGTTTCCCCGAGCCACCAGCAGTCAAGCTCACTAATGATATCTGCTCACATAAAATGTCACCAACGAAACTCCCTTTCTTAAGGGGATGTTTTGTAAAACTTCCTAAGTGACATGTTCATCGTCCTGTTCACAAAAGGTCATAAAACCCTGCATTCTCATTTTGCACTGCTCTCGCCGACAGCTGTGATTTAAAGCAGTCGTGATTACTGCCACAGCCAGCAAGAGGCTCGCGCCTACTGATACCAGCACTCCAATTTGGCAGGCTAAAAGTCTCCTAAAATCATGAAGTGGTGCCATAACTTTATATGACTTCATTCCAAACCCTCAGCTATTTCTAAAATAAAGCGTTTAAAGAAATTTCAGGACTCCAATTACAGTCTCTAAAAGGAAATGTACTGCTGGAGACCTCGCGGCGCTCGTGCTCAAATCCTCCCGCAAATGTGCACTCAAATGCTTCCAAATTGGTTCCCGCAGAGTAAAGTTACTAGAAATCAGTGCACCATTTTTCACTTCATTTTCCGACGACTTTATAAGCCTGGGAAGTGAGAAGCATACTGAATGGATTTAACACTGATGCCCAGGGATGCTGCGATGCCACAGCCAACAGCCAGGATGCAGGGTTTTATGTGGCTGTCCTGCTGCTGGCAAACCTTCCCGGTGCTCAGCCCGTTCTCCCATGTGCCTGTTTTGCTCCATTTTAGAAAAATGAGTTGAAAAACAAAGAGGCCAAAAGCTATGGCCTGAAGGAAGCTCCACAAGCTGAGAGTGACCTCTGGCTCTGTCTGAACAGTCAATTTTCCTGAGCAAAACCCTCTACAGTAAGGTCAGGCTCCTGGCAGACCCTCTGCCAAAGAAACGCTTCTCTTCAGCCTCAACCTTCCTTCAAGTTTCACATATCTCTTCTAATCCCCGACCAGAAATATCTACAGGCATGAAGCCAAAAGCAGGAAAAATACCAAAATCCGTTGTTGATAGAGATTATATAAATACCTGCAAGGAACTTACAGCAGGTATTAATTTACCGTAAAGTATAGGTCCTTGAATGAAAAGAAAAATTTCCAGTGAGCCTTTCATCCTGGAAAAGCACTCTTATAAAACAGAGGGAAAATACCATAATAGTTCAGGTTTAGTCGAAAACATTTGGCTCCTAACAAGCTCTAAACCAAAGGCACTGAAAGGTCTGACATGGAAAACCCAAAAATTAGAAAATGTGTGTTGGGAAAGGGTTTCAATAGCAGAGCAGGTAATATTTTGTGTTGAATATTTGTTTTTCCATTTTACTGCCTCCCAGATGTGGTCAGCAGGTCTTAACATTAGCTGTTAGGTTGAGGAATACAAACCCATGTAACAGCAGGAAAACACCTGCCAAGCGCACTATGCACTGGGCTTAATAATGTCCACTAAACCCATTACCATGCTGTTTTCCAGTACTGGGCAAGCACAAACCAGTGTCCAAAGGCAAAGGGCCCAACAACCCACCCTGGTATTGGCTCCTGAACAAAAATTGCCAAGTTTGGATGTTCATCGGTGTTATGCCTTTGGCACAAAAAAAAAAGCTTCGTCCCTTCGAGCTTGCCTGATAGGGAAGAACACGGTCCCTAACTAGTGAGCCTTGAGCCTCCCTTCCCAGACATCTCCAGTCAGGATGCACAGTTGCAGTGGAAATAAATGCAGCTCCTAAATTACGGCTGGAGAAGAGTGCTTTTTAGCAATGTTTCCCAGTGTCTTTTTAATGCCCAAGATAAAAATCAGCATATTGGCATTCTGAGTTTCATTGATTCCCACCAGAAATCATAAACTGGATTTGCTTTGGGTTCCTTTGGTCCACGTAGTGCTTGGAATAGTCCCGATAAGATTTCACTGCAGATTATTTTTCCTGCAGGGAAAGCAATGCTGCAGGAGAAAAAAAAATACAGCACTGCTTGTGCTAACAGGAAAATTAAAAACCCTTGTAAGTCTCACACGACGATGTCGAAAGGACTTACTTGGAGGCACAAAGAGCTGTGCATCTCTTCGGGAGCTCTGTTTGTAGCTTAAACAGCCAAAGTAGCTCCAAAGGTACCTCATCCTCTTCCTCTTCTGGCTTTGAAAAGGCAGATGTGTGAGCTGTAAGCGGCCCTGCTGGCTGGCACTGCTCCGAATCCACGAGCCTGCCCCCCACTCAGCCACAGCCGGACATCCGGCCTCGGCCCGAGAAGAGCATGGCAAGCAACGCAAAGGCACAAAGACGCTATGGCAATTCATGGATTATTAAACCTGATTTAATCTCTTCTTCAGTATCTGGCGGGACTGAACACACAACATCCTCACTCCTAATGTTTGCAGAAGGGTTACGGACGTACAAGCTAATAATTTAAATGCACTTTTTTGAAGGTGTTTCTACGTAAACCTATTAAAGGTGCACAGAAACGCACAAACTGGCCTGTAACAAGCTCCAAGGGTTCCTCTCTTCCAAGTGCCTGATTATTGAAACTGAGGTGACTTTTGCATCACATTTGGCTACTACAGATGACAGTGAGGAAAATGCCCATGAAGGCGAGTCCTTACTGTCAGGCTGCTCCAGAAGAGCGAGCAGAGAGAAAGCGACGGAATGCAGAGGTTTTATTACACATGGACTGTGCTTTCCATTGAGATACTGATGCTTTCCTCCTCTTTACTGCGCATTTTCCACTACCTAACCTGTGTGTCTTGAGAACAGAGACACTCAGGGTACCAGGTTGTTTAAAATTTCTTATCTTTAAGTTATTTATAATCGGCCACTTTTCACTTTTCTGCAGCGAAGGGTTTCTTCCAGAAAGGCAAGATAAGTTTAGCAGTAACTACAGGAAAGCTTTTAGTAGCAGAGTTGAGACAGGGATGAAGGAAAGTGAAAACTGTCAGAGTAAATCCTAGGTGAGATGCCTCAGTGCATCTTCATGCTGTAAGTTAGCACCAGCTCTCCATGGCAGCCTTCAGCTGTTCATGCTGTCATTGTGGACTTCTTCATCACCTGTCCTTATTTTTATTAAATGGTGTAATTTGCCTTTTCTTCTTTGGCACAATTATTTAATTAATCTTTCTCCAGCATCCTGCTACAACAGAGTGCACCATCCAGATATTCCTAGAACCATATTTTTAGCTGTCTTTTTTTTTTTTTCCTCAAATAAACACTGTATACTAACGGGTAGAAAAATATTTCTTAGAAAAATTAATCAACTATCAGCTCCTTCTGATAAGTAAGACTTATGTTTATTCAGCAACTCCTTTTAAGGAATGCATTTATTTCCCCCCCTCTGTTTTAGACCTCAAAATTTATAGTGCAAGGCAGCATCAGCATTTGCAGGTTGGATATTTACCTAATTAGCTGTAGTTAATGGAACCTTTTATATAAAGCCCTTTCCCAGTTCTGGGAAACAACAATTTCAAATTCACCTGTTCAAGAGGAGATAAAGCAAGAATCTACAACTCTTCACCCAGCATCACATCAACTTCCTAAAGCAACCCCCATGCCCTACGCTCCACACATCAACCATCACCCCAAACTACACTACAAAGATGAGTTTTATACCCAACCTCTTTCAGTCTCACACCTTTCAGATCAGATATGACGGCTCCTCAACAGGTATCATTCAAAACAAAAATGTGCTAATGTCCAAAATATTTGTGTTCGGCACTCCTTTACTTTGAGCAAAGTCTTCTACAAGCTCCACAAATGATCAGATACTCTACTACAGAAAACTTGCTGATGGATGCTGCACATCTTGGAGTGCTTAACAAAATAAAACCTGCTCCTGGCCTTTGCGATGCCAAGCAACATTTCTGTACATGTCTTCAAAAACACACCCATGGGTCATTATACCACAGGACAAATGCTTATTGATATTTCAACTATAGTCTATTGGATTTCTTAATAACCAGGTGTCTTTATTCTACTCACAATAGCATTCAGCCTGAGTAATTGTCTTCCATTCCCGAAAACGGCTGTGAAGCCAAATGTGGAAGAAAAGAAAAAAGCTCTGCACAGCATTTACAATAATTGTAATAGTTGTCCTGTAATATCTATTTGTTCTCTGCTATTTCTCTTCTAGATCGTTTTCATTTCAAAATATAATGCGCCCATCACATTTGGAATATACATATGTAATTTCTATATTTTGCATAAAAACAATGTAATAAATATCAAAGTGTAGTAAAGACCACCTGGGATCTTCAGGAAACTAACTGAACTTGAAAGTCGCAGCCACAACCTGTGCCTCCTGTACCTTACCTACCCATACCTCCTGCCCAGCAGCAGGTCTGCCCATCAGTTCCACTTTGAGCTGCACATTCTGTTTGTGGTTTGGGAGGCCCATTTTGTCACTGTTTGCTTCTTTATTTCATTTCCAACTGATTGCTGTTAAATAACGGTGAATTTTCCTGCACTGCTGCCAGCTTCACTGACTGAGACACGGGTAGTTTCCTGCCTGGCAGCTTGTGCACAAGCAAGCACGTGGTGTCCCGTGCATGAAGTGCTGCAAAACTCCACATGGCTGTTTGCTCAGAGCAAATCTGGGACGTCTCTCGTTCCCCAGCTCAATTCCTCTTTCTTTGCTCTTAACATTGGGATCTTTTCTTGGTCTGTTACCAATTCACCCCTCCAGTTTGCTGTCTCACCTTTTCTCAGGTGCTGGAAGCATTTCTGTGTAATAGAGTGCAATTGTAATACCAAAATTCTGCAAAGCTCTCTGTTGTCACACCATTACCCAACTCCCTAAAAATAAATATGCACATTTCTTTGTGGTATTCCCTTCTGAGCTTAAAATAACAAGAACATATAGAGTAAGACAGACCTGAAAGTACCAGCAGTGTCTACAAGCCTAATGCAAAGTATCTGAAGGACCTATGTAACACAGGGTCTCCCACATGTCCCTACTCCTTCCAACAGAATGTGTTACCTAGTATGTAACTTGAGGGTCTCTTGCTACTGCCTCAGGCTGCATCTCTTTGTCCTTCCTGATGTGGGCATCTCCTCCTCTCTGCAACAACCTGCCACCTCAAACCTGTCACCAGGTCTACCTTCCACCCTCTCTGTAAACGAAACAACCAGCAATCACAAAATACCTTGTCCCCCAAGCTCCCAATCATTCTTGCTGCTCCATTCACACTCTTCCCAGTTCCCTTCCCATTTGGGCACTCAACGTCCATCTAAGAACAGTGCTCAGGCTGAGACCTGCCACATGTTGACCTGGTCAGAAGAAAAAAGAACCACCAAACAAATAAATATAACAAAGTTTCGGGAGCACTACATGAGCTGGCAACGTGCAGTCCAAGTGTTCATATTCAGCAGCTGTCTTGGTGCACCTCTGCGGGCGCACTGCGCCCTCTGTCCCATCAGTCCCATCTGTCACTGCCATGCTGATGTGAGTCTGATTAATTCATAAGCTCGCCACCTTCACATGTCACATCGTTCAAGAGGGGAAAGGGTTGGATGGACTAATGTTGTCAATTGTCAGCTGATGTTGACCTCTTTGAAGCACCTACTCTGATAACCTCTCTTCTGACAGCCTCTGCCCAAAGAGCAGCATCCAGTGTGTTCTTCACAAGCCACCTATCACTGCCAGTTTAATGTCTAGAACTCCAGCAATGGGCACAAATTACCTGCCATTCAAACCTTTAAAAAACCCAAACAAAACAACTATTTGTGTTTTGATGGCAAGCTCTTGTTGACTACCAAGCACAGCAGGAAGATCTTAGATGCTCCTGGAATGGCTACAAAACAAATAATTCATCTAAATTGTTCAGATACTCAACCGGTAAGAATCACAGCCACTCCAGGGAAGTCAGAAGGCCAGAACACTGTTCATATTAAAAATAGATAGGTCCCTAGAGTCCCCTGCTGACGTTTATCTGCCAGCAATCTAGAACTGTATTTTCTGACTAATCCTTCAAAGTCATTCTTTTTTTCAGCCTCAAACTCCTCACACCCATCGCTCCTGCTGGGATTTTTCACCCTAAGACTTACATACATGATTTATCTGCCAAGAGTCTTTTCTCCCCTTGTCTGGTTCCTCAACAATTCAAGGCAGTACCCAAGACAAACACAAGGCTTTTCCTTTAACTGGTCTGGGTAAGTACTGTCCTGCCATACATTTTTTATTTTAAGGCATTGGTCTAGCAGGAGGGATTGATATGGAAATGAATGTAATTACCAGCGTAAACAATCTGTTACTTTCCATACAAGTCAGAGTGCTAAATCACCACTGGTCCACTACATTACCATCTGAATAGCAGGAGGCAGCTAATGGGCCATATGTTAAAAAGCAGGTTACCCACATCTTCATTTGCAAATGAAAAGCAAGAATGACAGTTGAATGGTGAAGATATGACCATTGATCATATTGCCATTCCCAGGGCTCCCACACAGAATACCCAGCTATGAAACAACCAGACAGTTCCTCAGCTCCAAATACCATCCACTTCATGACAAGGCTCCAAAAATCGACTTATGATACACCAAGTGTGTTACCCAGCCTGTTTCCAGCTCAGCACAGGAGGTTTCCCAACTAAATTTCACGTATCGCAAGAAAATACTTGAAGAACTGCACCACGAGAGGTCCACATTTGCCTTCCCAAGCTGTGACACACACCAAAGGACCCAAGTTTCCCAAAAGAGCTGCAGAAGGAAGCAAAACAAGAACTGTGCATCAGCAGGGGTTCATCATCCAAACTAGCAACTATAGGGCAGAAATACCCAGCCCTGCTCCATCTCCATTTTTCAGTCCCAGTGCCATGAGCTAAGTGATGCCTTCAGAAGACCAGCTGAACAGCAGCTATTATGCTGACTTTGTACCAGGAAGAACACCAGGGAGCCCTTCTTTAAGCAGGAATTAATCACCAAGTTCCACTTTAATAGGTAAGGTAGGCAGAAGAGTCTCCAGGTCTGTGATGGGAAGCACTTAATTACGGGGTTATCCCTCCCCACCCAGAGCTGCTCCCTCAGAACTGTGGCCACAAAAAGATGGGGGGGAAAAAGGCATCTTTTTACTTGGTGGGATCATTTCATGCCTTGCCTGCAAACTCATGTCCCCTCCAGCAAGGGGAACGGCTGTGCAGGCCACAGGGATGGCACACAGTCATAAACTCCCCGACTGGTGCCCAGCGAGAGTGGTAATAGCCCTGTGTTCTGCCTCAGCAGTGCTGCTGCTATTTAATGTATCCTTGCAAAGATACTGCTTTGTTCTTCAGGAACAGGACTTTCTCCCTCAGTGTCCTGGTTTTCCCTCTGTCCTCCTACATATACTCTTGATCCAGTGGTTAATAAAAAAAAAAAAAAAAAAAANACTTTGAGAGGTCAAGCCACTCAAATGCATATGCATTAGAGCTCCCAGAAAGCAAACTAATTACACTGAAAATGATGAGCTATACAGAGCCAGTGTGACACCAAAAATGACCATTTAAGATGTGCTAATAAGCTCTAACACATAGTTTCTCACTCAAAATAAGACTGGGAAGCTTGAAAAATCTGATTTGTTTTTGCAAAAATAATCCTGCCAAGTGATGGCATTTATAATGCACCTTGTATGCCAAGCTCTGGCAGCCCTGGCTTGGCTCTCCCATCCCTCCGTCATTCCCATGGGAATGGCATCTCTCCCCTCCCCGTAACTGCATGCTCTGTAGGATGCTCCAGAGACCCACCAGTCCCCTCCCCAGAGGGACACTTAATTGATAACCTTGGGAGAAAACTAAAACTCCATACTTACTTCATCATGGTTTCTTTCTTACAGGAAGTTTTTCCTCAATCTTTACTAAGTTCAAAATTTATCTAACACATCCTCTTCCAGTAAGGAAGAATGAGGCAGTTAAATCATAGCACCCTGGCATTTGTAGCAACTAATGGATATAAACAGCATTTTCAAATCCGTCAAAATAATTTACAGTATCTCCCAAAGTTGCCTTTCAGTACAAACAGTTGCAGAGTTAAAAGGTTTTACAATTGCAAATCATTTTTGGGAACAGCGTACAGAATGAGGGTATTCATCAATGGGTTTATTAATATGAGTAGAAAGAATAATGGATGCAATATCTGCTAAGGGGACATCACATTATGATACACGCTTTAACTAATTTGCAATCTGGAAAAAAAAAAAGAAGAAAAAAGTATATTGTATCCCAGGGAGGCTCTTATCATTTGCCTACTGCTCTCTTTAGGCACTTTCAACACCTGATTAATTAATAATTGTTGCTTAGGTTATGCTGCTCCACAACTTCTGTACCCTGGCTGTGAATAATAATCTGGCACTAAAAATTTAATAGGTGCATTGCAATGCTAGCCAAGATGCACCCTGTTGAGTGTTAAATAACTTATTTTTTTGTAAATATAGCCCTTTTTTCAACCTGAAAGCAGCATTACACTTGGATAATTCCACCTGTCACCCAGAGCAGTAATTAGCACTTGTATTGCTTCATTGTGAGATTACCTGAGAGAATCCTATTTGGATTTTTTTTCCCCCTCCTTGTTTTTCTAAAGCCATCATCACACTCAGCTGAGCTGCATTTTCATGCTATGCAACCAAGTTCGTGACACACAAGTGGTCAGCTGGGGGTAGGTTTTGGTGCTGTTTATAAAGAACGAGCCCAGGGAGGCCAGATCGGGCCAGACAAGAGCTTCAAAGATTTTTCCAGAAAAAAAAAAAAAAAGAAAAAAGAAAAATTAGTTTCTGGGACAAACAACAACAGCGTGAGAGAGACAGACTGGCTGTGTTGCCACTACAAGTAAATAGCAGCAGCAGCAATAAAAGCAAAATGTCCCTCTTAGTGACACAGCACTCCCACAGCAATCACGGAGATCCAAATGTCGGGATGCACAACAGGTCACTTGGACACAGAAACCTGCCCTGGACAAACTTTTCCCTGAGAAAGGCACAGGAGGAGCCAGACTAAGCCAGGACAAGTGCAGGAGGGCCAGCAGAAGTCATTAACGTGCACAAGGACACAGGTGGCAGCCCCCTTTGTGCTAGCCAGCCAAGGGCAGCACCTCGGGACGGTCCCTCCCATCGCCGGGGCTGGGCAAGCGATGCAGAGCTGCCTCGGGAGCACGTTCCATCGCCGTGGAGGGCAGCAGTGACAAACGAGGTAACTCCTGACCTTGCAGCAGCTCTCCTGCAGAGCCCAGCAGCTCTCCAGTGGCAAGGACATCTGATAGCATCCGCTGGTTAACCCAAATATAGCACAAAACCTCAAGGCAAGCTGGAAATCTTGGGCAGAGAGAGCTGAGGGCCACAGCAGGCTCAGATAAAACTGCACGTTTGTCCCTGCCCCCTGGGAAAGGCACCACTGATGCCCTCCAGCAACCACTGCCAGCTCCCAGGCACATTCCTGGTCCCTGCCCTGCGGTCCAGCAACAATGGAGGCAACACTGAGGAAATGCACCAAAATCCAGGAAAAGGGGCAACTGCTTGGAAGGACCTTACCAGAGAAGGCTTCCACAAGCCAGCTGAACCAGTCCACTGACCAGCATGGATCACTGTGTCTTACAACTTTCAAAGCTACTTCCTTTCTGAATTAATTTGCACCCTGTTTTTCTAGTATAATGCAAATTAATTTCTGCACAAAACAACAGCAATGGGAAGTTTAGGCAGGATGTCCCGTGATGGATGACTTTCAAAATTTTAACCTCATGAAAGTAGATGAAGGAGAGGAGCAAGTGGCTGCACTCCTCAGTACTGCCCAAAGGGTTTACAATCGCCCTCACCCTCCATCAACAGAGCTTTGACCAGCTGGGAGAGCAACAAAATTCTGCCTCAGGGTGCTACAGAACAGGCAGCGGTAACTCTTACACTGGATCAGGGATTTTTTGGTTTTGTTTTTATTTTTTTTTCAGGTTTTTGATTGTTTGGCTGTTTCTTTTAGTTCCTTCTTTTTTGGGTAAGAACAACTTCAAAGCCTACAGATAACAGATACTGCTAATCTATATCTAACAAGCTTCTTGAGGGGGAAAAAAAAAAAACCCTAAAAAACAAGCAACTCACTCGCTAAAATAACCATAACAACAAATTCTTTAATAACCTCAGCCCACTCCCTGGCACAGATACCATTTGTCAGAGCTTTTCTGGGCAGAGCTGAGCACTTCAGAAGTGCAGGCTTTTGGGATTACAAAGAATTTTAGAGATGCTGACAAGCTGTGCCAGGAGGTCTGAAAAACAGCACCTTCTTACAGCACTCGGGATCACAAATATTTGCCTTGCTATCACTTTCATGGAAAGAGAACAGGAAGGAGTAATAAAGCTTTTAGTAGAACTAATTAAAATTAAATTACTCACAATTTACAATCTGCTTTGTCTATATCCCTAAAAATAAAGCCAATAAAGAGACAGACATTCTGAACTCTCTATTAAATTTTAAAAAAAAAAAAAAATTGGCTCTCCCTTGCTTTTATATGTCAGCCAAAATATAAAATACCGCCCTTACAACTACATCTTCACCAGCAATAATTCCGGACAAAACCATTAATCATGAAAAACTCATTCAACACATTTTGCCTTTTCTACTACGTGTGAATAATTCACAAATTAAAAGGAGACCAACTAGGGTTACCACTGCGATGATTAAAAGCTTTGCAAGAAATACAAATTCTTGTGCTTCAGGGTGTGCACTGACCTCTAGTTCAGAGCAGCTGGGAAGAGGTGAACCAAAGCTGCAGCAAGTGAAACCCAAAGTGCCTTCAGGAGGAAAGGCTTCCCCAAACAGCCAGCACTGCCTCTTGCAGACATGGACTGCAGACCATGACTTCTGAGCCTTCTAGGCACACTGGATGTACTATTTGCTGTTTAATATCCTACCTTCCGCAATCCCAAAGCAGCACTCTGGCAATCAGGACAGCGGGCAGTGGGGAAGCTTCAGTGCCAGCAGGTCTAGGAGGCCTCACAGAGGTTTCTAGACAGGCTTTTGCAGAGGATCCCACAAACCTGCACAAACACAAGCCCCCTATTTTGTATGTACGCACCCGCACACAACCGCTGCCTGCACACACGCACGCAGCTGCGGCATTGTCTCGGTGTGCTAGAGCCTGGTCCATCTACGGGCTCTTCCCAGCCCAGGCAATTCCCCATCCCAGCTTCGGTGCAGACCAGCCTGTCAGACAATACGGAGCAGCTCGCACCAGGCACCGGAGATGCCTTGTCTACAGGTGACAAGGTAAGTGTGAATTTTGGATAATTGCCCTTTTTTAAGCCAGAAGAGCGTGGGAGGATGGAATCAAGCACTCAACAAAAAAGCTTCTTGCTGCATTTGGGAGACAAACAAATGGGTGAAAAAGTGAACTCTCATCATCCCCAGGAACATTATTCTGACTTACAGCCAAAAAGAAAACCAGTCTGTGATGCATGAAAAACTTGTAGAACACATAATTCAAAGAATGGTACAAAGCCAGAAAAATCCCCATGATTTTGGGAGTGCTTTTCAAATCAGCAGCAGCACAAGTAACAAGTACATGTAATGAGACAGAACTAAAATGAACTTAAGACAAATGCTAAATATCGATGTAACAATCAAGGACCAAAGCAAACGCAGAAGAAAAAAAGGGCTCATGATTAACAGTCCCACATTTCCTCCTCAGATAGACAATTCCATTAATGCTGCAAACGCTGTCATGTCCCTTGCAGAGAATTAATAGAAATGCCATCTTTTCAGGAAAGGCACAACCACTTTCCTGCAGGCATCGAAATTTGGCTTCATTTTCAAGAGGACATTTGCTTAACTCCCAAGTGTTTCCTGAGCACAGTCAGTTATCTCCTCAAGCCTTACTGCAGCTTTTTATAAGAAAGTATCTCCAAACACATTTCCTGAAGAAGCCCTTATAATAATTTTACAGATGGGGAAACTGAGGCACGCGTACTTGCAACAGTAAACCCCCAGACATCAAGCCATAGGCTTTTTTTCTTTCAATGTTTCTCCTTTGTGGGAAATACGAGCATCCTTTCATGTCATTGCTGAGGGATCTTACATGCTCCTCCTCTCCTGTCTCAGTTCAGCAGCTCGTACACACACTCTGTGCTGCGTCCTGGCACAAACCAAGGACCCCAGATCATGGTTTCAGAAAGTGAGGCATTGCTCATCACAGCTTTTAAAGCAGACGCTGACCTCTTCAGCAGCACTGGAGTATTTTTCTCTTCTGTTGTACTTGCTGCACTATTATCTTCCCATTTATTTTAAGTCCTGCGAAGCCCAGTGGAGAGGGTTTGCAGTTTATATTGCACTACATGATCCTCCTCCTGCTTGTTTTTTGTAGCATATGGGCATTGAGGTTATAGCCTCTCTTTCACTTGTGTGTCTAGACTGATTACCTTAATTTTTTTTTAATACCAAAATCTATATGACGCTTCCCTCTGCAGGCATCTCTTCTGTCCAAACTCTGATTATATCTCCACCTTTTTTCTCTTAACTACTCTGGAAGGCCACAACACACAAGTGCAAAGTCTGTACCACCACCAGAGGGTTCAGATGCAAGGAGGAAAAATCAGTGCTTGTGCTCAGATTTTTGTTAGCTACTAGCAGTTTACTAGCAATAGCATTGTATTTGTCAACTGCTAATAATTAGCTAATGCTAAACCGTAGCAATAACAGCAGTCTTGTCTTCTTTTACCTCCACTCTGTATCTCGTCACCAAAAAAACACCCACACAGTTTTCCATTTCCTTTCCTGTTCTAGGCAATTTTCCTCTTGGTTTCTGCACAAATCATTCATGGCAGGTCTTACTGGTGTGTCAGGCACCTGGTTTTCTCACAGACCGGGCAGTCCTCCTTGGAGAAAACCCATGTCTACACAGAAAGGAGAAAGACCACAGGCTGATCTGTTCAAAATATTTTGACTATGAGCATTCCCTAAGAAATCAACCTCTCCAACTGAAATGCTGAGTTTCATTGAGAACTCAATTCAGTTTTGTGTTAGATGCTGCCAAGCGCTCTGCTGTTTGTGCTAACATGCTCGTACCATTCTTATGGTCAGCCCCAAACCACTGTGACCTGAGCCGCCTTTGCGGCACAGTGCCAATCACTTACCTCAGACCCTGAGCTGGAGATGGTTCTGAGAATGAAAAGGAATTCACTGCTGAGTCCAGTTTATTAACAAAAGTAACAGAGTTAAACAAACAGTTAAGGCCTGATCCTCAGGTAACACAAATCAGATCAGATACATCAAAGTAAAATCTATTTATACCAGCTGTGGTTCTTTTAACATAATTTCAAAGCATATTTGTCATCTGCTACTGGCTTTACCAGGGACAGAAGGCAGAAAATTTACCAAAAGCCAAGGGAAAGAGATAGTAATAAAGATCTCTTAGCGATGATTGCAGAATCGATATGATGATGACGGAGACTAAATGGCTATGAATCATCTTGTTAAATCTAACTGGGCTGCAGGATTGCCCCAGAACAGCAAACAAATAACAAAAAAACCCCCAAAGCGACTCATCTGAGCCCCATGGCTATTAAACCTGTGCAGATGATGTGGTGCTGTCCCAAGTGCCACATCACCAGGACGCCAAGGGACACGCCAGCCTTTGCAAGCGCAGAGCTGGCACAGCGTGCCGTGTCCTCGTGCCTGCCCCGTGTCCCCGGGACAGAGCTGGGCTTCCGGGGCTGGATGAGCTGTGGATGCCCGAAAGGGAGAGCAGAACAAGGGCGACGTTGTTCCCTGTGCATTGCCTGGGCTGCCAGAGTTCACAGCACTGCTTTTCCCCAAAACTTTTTTACAGGAGGAAGTTACCATCATTCATTTTGACATTCAAAAAAATAATAGTGGTAAGACAAGGGGAGGGGAGAGGGAGAGTGCCCAGCAATGACATGGGCACAGAGGTATGCAGGGAATGAGGAGGAGGGAAGCAGCCCGGCTGCCCAGGGCCCACGAATCTCACCAGCTGGACGATGACCTTTTGTGTGCTGCCCACCGCTGAAGGTTTCTGACGTACAAAGTCCTCCTCTCTGCTCTGCGGGGACAACAGCAGCTCAGGAGTTATTAAAACAGGGCCTGATCACAAGTCAGAATGAATAAAACCACTTCGAAAAGAGAGAGACAAAAGGTACGAAAACTTTACATAAGCAAAGATGCAGGTCAAAAATCTCCTGAAGGGATGGGTGTTTTGGTGCACATCTATTTTTGTCTTCCCAGGTGCCACTGCTGCAGAGGAGGGCTGTTAACATCAGATTCGATGCTCACACCGAGTCCTGGAGAGAGCAACGGCTCTTGGTTGGATGGATATCAGTTTGCAAAAAAAGGATACCGTGAGAATGTCATTGTCACTTTATAGGACATCATTTCTGATCAGAAAAAGAGCTGAGGCAGTGACTTTCTTCTTGTCTTTGCCACCATCACCACCAACTGTTCTCACCTGTGCCTTGAAGAATGTGAAACTTTGAGACCACTGGACCATAAAGTCAATCGTATTCTTTCTCTGCCTAAATAATTAAACATTTTTGGTGTCAAACTGAAGGGACTCCAACAAGAGAAACTTTAGCTTCTTGTGCAAACTGTAAGTTACACATAGTTTACACACACCCAAAGATAGAGTGCTGGTCACCGTTTATATATAGTTCTAGTCTAAAAGGTAACGTTTTCATTTCAGGGCAAAACACAAGTTTTCTGGATTCTTAATTTTATTTTCAGAGGAGGGAAGTTCTCCACAGAGACACATCTGGCTGATGGCTTCTTGTAGGAAGAAGCCAAGCTTCAAAATGGAAAGGGCTGAGTCTCTGCATAACAAACGGAGGGGCAAAGTTTCCAGAATTTTCAGCTTGGACATTATTTTTAAATGTGATGGGATCACTGAGACATGATATAGTCATTGTCACACCATGAATTCTTTGCCTGCCACAGATCAGGAACTGTAAATAAACTCCCAAGGTAACCGATACCCTCGTGCAGGCTTTAATCTATCAAATATGGTAATTGTTAGCACAATCTAACAACTTGCTGGCTTGCAAATTAATCACTCAGTCTTAGCAGCAAGGTGCATCTTTTTATAGCAAATGCTTGGCACATGAAGTGTGGCTAATAAGATGCCTCTAATTTAAGAGTCTCACAACATCCCCCTTAAGGAGGTAATTACTCACACTGAAAGCCTCGATCCCAAAAAGGCTGCAGAGAACCACACTCGGCACTGCTCACCAGCTGCCCCCTACCACTGGAGGGAAGTGGGAGCAGCCCACCTCTGGCTGGAGTGCCAAGGAGGACACCACAGGATAGGAAAAAAACACTATGGGATTGCAACTTACCAATATATACACAACCTCTTGGACCAGAAAGGTTATGTCCATATAATGTCATCTCTGACCCAGATATACACAACCTCATTACTGACAGATTTTTAGTAATTTTGAGTTAATAAATGTGAACAATATAGGTTCAAAACCCATAGGCTTATGGCTCCTTCCTTCTAGCAGCACCTCACCCTCTTGTTGTCCAGACCTACTCAAGCATCAAAGTCTTTCCTAGTGCAAAGTCCTCCGCTATGGCCACCTGCCCTCACTCCCTTCTCCAGCCAGTCACTTACCCACCTGTTCCTCAAGGAGGTCGCCAAGCTGTCATGGTCTTCAGCCTCGGGGCTTCCCCCCAAAACTTTATCTGTATTGTTGATCAAATTGACTATCCCCTTCTTGGTGCCTCCTTGCAACCCTTCTCAGACATCAATCTGTTTTTATGATACCAAGTTTCAGGCAGGGAACTCGTCCTCTTGGTTGAAGGGTGAAGAACTCATCTGTGCTCCTGGGCACTGCAGTGTCACAAATGCCAACAGCAGGGCTGATGCCTTTTCTACAGAATACCTTCAGAGTCTGCAGTAGTTTCCAAAACAGGGTGGTAAGAAATTCAAAGAAAACAGAGGAGTCAATTCATTACAGAACATTAATGCAAAAGATTAGGTCCAGATAAGACTTCAGGCCTTTCCTGAAGAAAACTGGGAAGGAAGGGAATTTACTGTCTATCTCCAAAATTGGTTAGTAAATGCACCGTCTAAGCTGATGCGGCAATCAATTGCCTATTTGCACAAGTTCATTCTGGTAACAAAATGAGGTATTTTTGTTAAGCATGACACCCCCTAAAATCACAAAGATGGAGCAGCGCATCCTGCGCCTAATTCAGGGATGTGACACCAGACTGAGCAGGCTGCGTCCCCTGAAGCACAACATGAATTTGCGAACAGTTCAGAGATCCCATCTGCCAAGCACTTCTACCTCTGAAGTTCGTAAACAGCACAGACACTCGCTGCATCTCCATTGCTCCTTATAAACTAGACTTGAAAGCCACCAAGGCTACCACAAGGCTTCACCACGTATCTGTGAAATCTGAAAGGAGGTAAAAAACAAGTCCTTTTTCTAATTTACTATGCCCAACAACAGAACAAACCTATTTCTCCACTTCTTTGAATCTTTGTGAACGCAGAGGCATCCAAAGCCAGCAGGGTGGATGGCACATCCCTTATACTCTCAGGTGATATAAGTGATGAGCAGCTGATGAACAGCTTTGAAAGAAGTTTGCTGCACATACAAAACAAAATCTAAGGAAACAAGAGAAAGATTATCCAAGGCTATGGTCAGTATCCAAAATGTTCCCCCCACGGCAGCTTGAGCACTTTTGGTAAGGGCACTGGAGACCAAACTATACAGTATTAACTAATAACTCTAAAAATTCCCTTTACACCACTTTTTTCTCTTTTCTTTTCTATGGAAGTCATCAAAATACCTACTTTGAGCACAACAGCAAATCACTGCCAATCTTGTGAGACTAAGCTACTTCTAAATTGGGAACTGTGACAGGAGAGTAGCACAGCACTAAGGCTTACCTAAGGAAATGAGTCACTTCAATTAAAGCAGCAGCTATAGAGTTTAATAGAATAAACTGATGTCAACTAATTTAAAACTTATGATCCTAATTGTCAGTGGCTTTACAGAATTGTAGCCTAGATATCACTATATGAACGTATAGTTAATTACCTGATGTACAGGATCAAACCCCGCTATACTTCCTCTTGCCAGTATATAACTGCTTGCTTCAGAAAGGAATAGTTGACTGATTAATCAATTCTAAGTTCAAGAGACCAGCACATTATCAGAAGGGCTGACACTGTATTGAGTGAGTTGGCACTCACATTTTAAATTTGGCATTCCATTTCTTAGTTAAACTTCATTGCCTACCTTATTTATATAAGCCTTTTATCTTCTTGGAAAGCAGGAGGTATCTCTCCGGTAAGATTTATTCTTAGAATGCAATTGCTTTATACTTTTTCTTCACATCCTTCTTTTTAACACCATCGTGGCCCAAACCTCCCTTCCTGCTGCACCTGCTGTGCAGGAACACAAAAAAAGGTGTACAACTGTTTAGCATATGCTCTCCTCACATGATAAAAAGTGGGAATGAAACCTGGCTGTTCCCATATGACAAATTTGCTTTGCTATTTTCAGCCCCAATGATACAAGAAGAGGAGCACAAGGGTTTTTCCTGTACAACTCCAAGTCTTATGGCTCAGCATGGCAGCACAGTAAATAAGCTTAGAAATTGCAATGTAAAATGGGTAAAAACAGCCAGACAAAATCTGCTTCAAGTCCTCACTCCTACAGATGCACAAAATCACACAGGTCTCCCCTACACACCCTTCTGCATATGTAAGAAACGGAGTGAGTTTCACTCTCACCAGTTTAAAAACTTTGCACTCATGTGTCTTCTCCAAGATTAAAGTTTTACACGCTCTGGGAGCAAGGGAAAAGTGTCAGCACAGTTTACAAACCAGAGGATGATAGTGAGACCACAGGCACTTGGCTTTACCTCCTAAGGGGTGGAGCAGCTGGGAAATGAGCCCCATAAAGGCCACGCACCAATGACACCTCACAATGGAGGCACAGCAACGTGCCCTGTAAGAGGCCGTTTCCAGCCGCTGACAAAGCGAGCGAGACAGCGCACAGCTCTCCCCCGGGATGGCTGCAGCCCCTCACTGGTACTGACAGGAGCAGGCAGCACCACATCCTACCTGACCTCCTGCTTCCAGAAACGCTGCTCCAGGTAAATCTGACCAAGGAAAGAGCTGTAGTTTCTGTGAGGGCAGGATCCCACCAAGTCAGTGACCTTTCCAGAAGCGCAAAGAAAAAGGCACGTCCCTCTCCCACTTGCAGCCCAATCCCATAAAGCTTTTTACACACACTTAAGCTCATCTTTCCACATGAAAGCACTTATGATGAACTTTAAGCAGTATCTTATGTACCATGGAAGTTTCCTAAGGTGTCTCTGGAGAGCCTGGTCCTTGCCTGCTTGTTGAACTGGGCTGGTCTGGCATTAAAAGAACAACCTCAGAAGGATTGTCATAAATTGAACCATCCAAAACAGTCTAAACACAGCAAGTCAAATGCACTCAGATCTGAAAAAAATTGTTCCCAAAATGAACTCCCTAAATCCCATTTCGATCCTTTCAGCCACCTTCTAGCATGAGTGCTCCACACAGGCTACTCTCCAACATCCTGCATCTCAATCTCATGGACAATGATGCACAGTCCATCCACTGGAGAGGGTAGGACCCTCAGTGAAGACACCCCAGCATGCGTTTCCCACAGGTACGTGCTCAGCCCTGAAATCTGGTCCTCCCTTTCCATATGGGCACACCACTTCCATAAGAAAAAGTGATATGTAGTCACTAATTGCTCTAATTTATTACTGTGTGTCAGTTCACTCACAAAATCATTTAAGCCCAGGTTAGGAGCTAGATTGCTAAATAAACTTTAATCATAATAGTCCTCAAAGAACAAAAGGCAGGCAGAGAGGAGCCATTTTGCCTTCATCTGTCTTCTCTTGTTGCCAAAGCCCTCTCAGATGGTTCCCCCATTTATCACTTGGATAGCGATCGTTAGCTCTTCTCATTCCAGCTCCTACAGACTGATGACGGTCGTTAGACTTTTATTTACTTTTTTCTCTAACTACACACAGAGTTAGGGCTGTAATAACTCCTGTTCTTTTATAAAAGTTCTCATTTAAAAGGGAGGTACTGAAAATCATATACAACTCCATGCAGTCTGTACGGAGACATGCCCCTGGATAATGAACAAACAAGGAGATTTTAAAGCAAAATGGAAGCACTCAAATACTTCAAGTCCTATTTTAAAAAACTGCATTCTACTCTCATGGCATCTCAATTATCTTATTAAATACACGCCTCAAACCAAGTCATTCTGGGTTAGAATTGCAGTTTTTGCTCAAACATATGAAGTATTAAGCTCCAAAGATCATATGAAATGTGTCATCTGGACCACAGGCTACATGACTATCCTACCTCGTCACGTAGGCAGTGATGTAACTGTATTCACCTAGTTACCCCCCGCTTCACGGGACCAGCACCAGGTCCAGGCAGCCACAAGTGGCACACGGCCAGAAGAGCCACCAGCAGTATTCCCACAGCAGAGTCTGCCGGATGGGACTCATTGAAAGAAGATTTTGCCTCCCAAAATGAAATTGCCTTGATTTGCTTTAAGGAGGACGCACTGCCACCACCTCACCTTTTCCTGCCTGGGGAGGTCCAAGGGGCAGAGCAGGATCATCTCCTCTCCACCTTTCAGCAGTGCCACAGACCCAGTCCTGCTCATTTATTCCCTCACTGCCAAACACAAACCAGCCAGAGTATTTGGGATTTCTTGCAGAATATTTCCATACACAAAATGCAGAGCAAGAAGAAAGGATGCTTTTCCAAAGCCTGATTTCTCACATGGAATTTCCATTTACAAGCACACATGTATTTTTTTTCTCCATTTTGAAAAGGTGCCTTCTCAGTTTCGGCTTACTTTCAAAGACCACTTGCTCCCTAGTTTTGCAAAACACCTGGATGACTATTTCAGGATCTTAAAATGTTTCATTTCATTTTCATGCAAAAAGAAAGATACAAAGAAGCGGGATGACAAGGGGAGGGGGGAAGGGAATTAACAGTTTCTTTTAAGCTAAGGCAGTGTGAAAACTCGGCCATTAGGAGCAAAAAATAAAAATAAAAACACAAGAAGAGCAGCTTTCTTCTAGAGTACTTTGACTTAAGCCAAACATATTCTTAGTGGAAAGTTATTACTGTGAAAAAGTTTGACCAGCTCTAGATATAACAGATATAACTGGCCTAAGTGAATGAACAGATCTTTGACATTTACTCAAGGCCACAAAAAGACAGGAGCTGAACACTCACCACCTTTAGCATCCGACCTACCACCTCTCATCAAAAAGCATCTCATCTGTCAAAAAAAATAGTTTAAAAAAATACTCTATAAGCTGAAAACTGCTGACTTAAATTTGTTCAGCTAACGTCCAATTATTATTACATGCAACTCCACATGAAAAAAAAAAAGTCTAATAACAAAGCTAATGAAAATTGAGTATTTTACAAGAAAGCTACCTAAGCATAAAGTCAACTTGATATTACGCTGGTATTCAAATCCAGGAGTAGCAACAAGGGAAAAGCTGGCATTCATGCAGGAAGGACTTCTCAGACATGGAGGAATAGAGTGAGCCAAAATCTTCCATTAGTCCATTCTCATCATGCTAGCTTTAGTTTTTTTCCCCAAACATGCATTTTAACACAACACCAAGCTTTCTATACAGTATTTGAAAACAGTTTCCTGTGCATCGCTTTGAACTGAAACTTCTGTAAATACATTTTTGGGAGAGGAAATAGAGATTTGTGGGGGGAGAGGGGGAAACGGGAGCACAAGGTACAGCCCCCTCCCTTGCAGCCCCAAATTGCTGAGGATTAGAGATGCATGACAAGACACAGGGTTCAGCCTCCCTGCAGCCTCCTGTGCTGCACAAATGAAAGGGGCAGCAAATTGTGACGTTGCTTACTGTGCATGACTTATTTAATTTTGATTTTTTCCTCGATTATAAGGTTAATGAAAGCCTCTGCTGCACTTCAGTGCAGACAGATTTCACTGTTCCTCTCTTCACCGATTTCAGCCATAAAGCCACACTAATTACTCTGACAGGATAATAGGAGGAAAAAAGAAAGGGATACAGGCAAACAAACACACATTCCTAGTGAGCCGTCATGGGTAAAAGAGGGCTACAGCCCCCTGGCTTGGCCAGTCCTATTGACACAACAAAGGAGCTTCTGGCCTAGCAGCACAGACCAAAAACTGTGGATGCAGAGGGCAGAATGGGGAGAGGGGAAAAAAGGAAGAAAGAAAAGGAAGTAACACTCATTCTTGTGTTGTGAGGTCCTTACTATGCAAAGCTTTCATGCTGCAAAGAAGAGTGCTATTGAGAGAAGGTGCAGAGGACCAAAATGCTGGGAGGCAAACAAGCAAACACGCGGCAGCGCCCGCTGCGAGGGGCCTGGGACCCCTGCAAATACAGAAATCACTCAGCAAGCCAGATGCTGGGAGGGGCAGCTATTTCAAATTAATGAAATAACCGCTTCCTTGGCAGACTCGGTCTATATTCTGCTGCTAACAGCCTGCAGGTGCACACCACCTCCAAGCACCTTGCACAGGGCAGACACACATTGCAGCCACTGCGAGATGGATTCGGTTTTCCTGTGCACACTAATGTTCAGGCAGTCACCAAAATTACATCTACTTAGTGGTTAAAAGAGGAGAGAAATTGAATTGTGAGTGAAAACTCTTCAGCTGGACAGGAAGGAATGTCGGCAGGGCAGCCCTGGCTGCAGCCGCCTCCAGCTGAGCACCGTGTGAGAAGATTTACCTCTCGCTGGCTCCAGATAGAAACCTGTCCTTGCCATAGTCCTGCGAAATTGCCAGCTCTAAACACTGCAATTTACCACAGGCACTGACAATAGCTACCGGTTATCTCCCTTGCCAATAGGAAGAATCACCAGTAACTCGCTCTCCTCAATTTTCTGAACTTGCATTTAGAGCCCCAACAACACAGGTGAAAACACTTCATACTCTGGGGTGCTTTGCTCACTGAAGGTTTCCCCACAGCAGTGAGCACCAGGACAGGACCTGCATGTACCAGGAGCTCCCAATTAGTTAAATAAAATATCATTTCAGTAGTTTTATACATTTATTCTGTTGCATAAAACACTGAGAAATGTGAGCAACACATAACATGTGCATTTTTTTCCTGGGTCCAGCTCCCAGTGAATCAAAGGCATTGTACTCAAGTAAGAACCACAAGCCTTATAGTTCAGACCACATTTGCAATGAGTACTACTTGGGTCACAAAGAGTTTCATCCACAAATCTCAAAACACTTTGCAAACACAGGGAAACTTCATTTTTATCACTTCCCAGTTTGGCAAAAGTCATGAGGGAAAGTGCAAATGAGAGATTTCCTTTCGGAGAGGGGAAACCTCTCACCAATGGTCAAGAAATGAGACAAAATTCTAACCCATGTCTCCCCCATCTTACCATGCTCTTGCTGGAGCCTCACCACTCCCTAAGCCCATGAGAGCTACGCCTTTGGATCACTTTGGAAGTGCATTTGGTATGTCCCCCATGAAACATGCAGTATTTATCTCGCCGTTCCTAAAATCCTGTTATCTTGACAAATAACAATTAGTCGCTTTCAGCACCAACAGAGAAAACATATTTTCTGGCCCTCCTGTTAATTATACTTTAAAAATACATAAACTGTAGTCATGGGAATTTAAAAAAGGGGGGGTAGGAGAGGAAGCGTTGTTACAATAACCACACTTTGACACCCTAACAGACACAAACTAAATTATTTTGTGTCTTTCCCAGCAAGTTTCATTCAATTACCTTTACCGCTGAGTTCAAAAGGTGATTATTGGAGACCTATTCT
Source organism: Mohoua ochrocephala (assembly GCA_013398855.1). Taxonomy (NCBI): domain Eukaryota; kingdom Metazoa; phylum Chordata; class Aves; order Passeriformes; family Acanthizidae; genus Mohoua; species Mohoua ochrocephala. The sequence continues at coordinate 488,784 of VZTA01004148.1, forward strand.
ACTTTATGGAATTACAGTCCCTCAATGATGTATGCAAAGACATGGGGAAATCTTAGATTAAAGCTCAGCTGCCTTGGCTAAATATTGAAAGAAGAAAAGCGGGGAGGCGGGGGAAGGAGGAAGGCACTTGGCATTCAGATCTTCTCCACAGTGGAACAATTAATTTTCCACTCTCTGATGAGATGACCGACACAGTGGTGCAGCACATGCATAAATACTTGTCTATCAGCACTCAAAACCTCAGGCAGGAGAGCACCAAAACAGGTCCTCAATGATGTACTGTCAGTAACGCCTGATAGTCCCTGAGTGGTGACTGCTGCACACAAAAGCTGATCCTTTTTACCACATTTTAAAATTACTACTCTTCTTTTCAGACTAATGGCTTTCCCCCCCTGCTCTTAATGCCTTTTTTTCATTGTTTTGCTACATTGTTAAACAACTTCTTAATCTTCTTCCTTTGTACGTGTATCCTGACGGGGGTGGAGCACACACTTCTGGGTGCTTTTTCAACAAATCAATCACTTCGGATGCTGAGGGCACTCTTTCATCCTGGGCTGAAGAGCAGAAGGACAATAAAGATAAATGTAAAACAAACTTAGGAGTGAGGCTGCCAACCCTTTTGCTGACCCCCTGCAGGAGGCTCGCTCTGCCTGCCCATACAGCTCCAGACCCAGCCAGGCACTGAGTACCAGCACCTGCCTCCAGCATTGCCTCGGAGTCTCTGCTCGCATTAGGACAGATTTCCAAGTACTCAGGAACCAGAGACATTTCAAGGGCTCATTTGGTCTGGAATCTCAGCCCCGAGTTTGCAGACTTCCAAAGAACTAGCTTGCCTAGAAGTGGCAAGATGTATTTATCTGTCAGCAAGGACAGCCCAAGCAGAACAAGAATGAAAACAACAAAAAGCAACCAAAAAAACCCCCCAAGACAAAACAAACAAACAAAAACCCCACTCAAAACAAACCGAAACCCATCTAATCCTGACTATATCTTGAAAAAGACAGGAACAAAGTAAATTTTCAAGTCTTCCAGGCTTCATGGACTGCCCCCCAGGTAACGCTTGGTGTCTGTAGATACAGGTTTCCCACTGTATCCCCTCAGCACCTTCTAGATTTTTTTGAGCAACAGAGTCCAGACCTTCAGCCACATTCAGACCTGCTGCAAAACACCTCTCCGGCACAAGCGCCCCAGCTGCCAAGAGTTGCTGCCCCAGAGCAACACTCCAAGCCCAGCACCGATTCCCGCCCGGAGCCTCTCGCCAGCCCAGATGAGCACCCCTCCTCAGCTCAAACCCACAGGAGCTTTATAGGTCTCTTTAGGCAGGACTAGCAAGGCAGCTCCTTTTAACTTTGAGTGGCTTTGCTCTATTCCTGACTCACCCATGGCCCACACGGTGCCTGTGCAATTATACCTGGAAAGCAACAACAGTGCACAGCACCCACTGAGAGCCTAAACAATCCAACCCCATCCACTTTAGAAGGGGATGACTGTGTTTCCCACTTACACTGTGATTATCCACAAACATTCACAGGTGTGGGATGGCACCCTGTTTCTTCGTCCAGGCAGGACATGGCAGCATGGGCTGCCCTACACATCCCCCTTCTATGAGGGCAGCACAGCCTCTCCTGTGCTATGGACATCACCCCAGAGCAGGAGTCTTGAGCCCTGGACATTCTACACAACACAGCCACTTAAAAATAATAATTAAAATTAAACAATCCAAAATAACCTACACTAGCAGATGTGAGTTGTCCTTTCATTGACTCTCAATTTTCTCACAAGAATGCACAGTAAGCACACAGGTGAATAATGCTCCAACTGCATTTCAAATGGTCTCTCACCCAGAATACATAACTACTGCTATGAACTGCAGGACTTTTGCTCCAACAAATTATTTAAAATCTGAACAGCTCATCACAAACATAGCAGTCTGACTCAATGGCAGATGCACTTTTCATTTAATCAGTTCTGTTAAAGCACGTGCAATGTTAAAAGCAACAGATAATTACATAAATGAGAGTAATACCACACTAGGTAAAAAGGTGCCACTTACTGTATCAGTAATTCAAATGATCTTTCCAGTATCCTTGTTTTACGCCTATCTTTCTCTTTGCAGTTTCTGCCTTTTGTGGCAGTTTGTTTCTACTTTCTTTATTCAGGTGTAAGAAATTCAGTATCATCTAATCAGAGGGGGAAAAAAGCTTGAAAAATACACCTGCTTACGGGTATTTGATTCTACTACCTGCTCCCACTTCTTTCCCCTGGAAGGTTTGTGCCCAAGTAAAATGGAATAAGTACATCTAATTTTCATTACAAAAAATATCGCTTACCTCATGGCTACAAAAAAAAAAAAATCACCAAGGTAACAGATATGTCAGGATTCTTACCACGGCAAATTCCACATGTGTAATCCACAGTGCATCCAAAATATCCCCTCTAATTACATCTGCCTTTCTTTACAGCATGGTCACTTTGCTTACTGAACTAGCACTGCACTTTTGGGCTGGTGCACACTCAGGAGCTTTCCTGAAGGAACTGGCCCACTTAATCCAAAAGTTTTCTTTCACACTTACACTTTATAAACCGGACGAAAACATTAAGTAGAAACTGGAAAGCAAGTAGTAAAAGGTCTTTGAAAGCTATCTCAACAGCAATCAGCGACCGCAATCTATTGAACAGGCATTTGTAACAAATGCAGAAGGTGGAAACCTTAGGAAAAGGGGAAGAAGAAGGTAAAATGCAGTCCACAGAGTGAAGTTGGTACTGCCTGAACACATTTCAGCGATCATCTTGCCAGTATAAATATGGAGTTTTAGTCATTTAAAGTTTAGTATTTCTAAATTGTATTCTAAATTCTAATTGTATTTCTGAAAAAAAAAATCCCTTATCTGAGAAATGCAAACTGACACGAGTAACACCCATATACGCCCTGGAAGCATGCAGGGTACTATTATTTATGCTACCTCTTAAAAGCACTCGAGAGTTAAATGGAAACAGAAGCAGACTTGGTGACAGCTTTTTCTGAAGTGCAGCAGAGGGGCAAATCCACGTGATGTAATCATATGTGGATTATATATGTGTATAATGACACATTCGGTCAGAGGCAAAGGAGAAGAAATATCTGCACCTTAAACACCCCTTAGGATCTGCTAAGATACAGTGTCTCAACACAGGGGATGGCCACCATAATGTCTGCATGGTAACAATTTCCTTTTTGCAGAGCATTCACTCTGGAGAGTTGCAGGAGAAACTACCTCTTGAAGGACTAAGATGCCATGAAAGAAGTCCAGCTACATTGAGTTGGTAAATTCAGGGAGTGACTGTTCACCTTGAACAGATGACTTTTACCCTGGGGACCCAAGACAGAAATGCACACAGGCTATCAAGTAAAAGACAAGTTTCTCCCCCATCTTCAAGGCTAGATTGCATTGTGCCAGACACATCCTATTTGTCCGCATGGGAATTTTTGGACTGTGCAGTGTGCATCTATGCTGAGAGCTTCCCAATGACCCCAAGGGCTGCAAGGAAGTGGCCGGGTACCACACCCACACCAGTGCTGGGGCACATGTCAGGCACCAGCTATACACAGCCAGTAAGAGCTCTCCTCAATCCCTTGGAGCAGCACCTTCAAAATGTACCCAATATATATTTATTTGCATTAGAAACAAAGGAAAACAAGCAAAAAAAGGGAAAAAAAAAAAAAAACAAAACAAGAAAAACCAATAGGGAAAAATACATATGTATCTGTGGAAATGCAGGAAAAACTGAGTAGAGAAAACAGGGGCAACGGGGGACCCCTGCATCGTGGCCAGTGCCCAGGCGGGAGCACAGGCAGGAGCTCAGGGATGCAGGAATGAGGCATTTCAGCTGCCCATATGTGCAGCATGCCATGCTGCACAGAAAAGGAACATTCACAGCCAAGGATCTGTAGAGAAATATTGGTGCAGTTAAGTATGCAAATATTTTGCTGTTGACAAAGGACGTAATAGGGTACTTTTTCACTGTTTTTGCCTGTGCCTCTCTTTAAAGACGTAAAAAGCAAGACCACAAGCCTCACCATCACCCTCACATTTGACACTGTAAAACTACAAGCATACAGAAATGCATGTATGTGCACTCCCAACATACTTTCCCCCTATTCAGAAATGAAGTGCCACTTTTAAATATTTCCACTTTACTTGCTTTGAATTGCCGGAGATCAAATGAGTCAATTAAGTGCTGTGTCTTTTTTGTGCGGAGGCAAGATGAAGGTAATTTGCTGCTCAGTGCATCTGTTTCCTCATCAGCACAGTAAGGACCAGGCTAATTAGGGGAGGAAAACAATATGGTCATATGGATAGGCCAGATTGCCTGTCACTCAGCTATTCAGCAGCCAGGCTGTGCTATGAGGACAGCAAACAGATGAGGCGTCTTCATCTCCTTCCTCACCATGCCTTGGGAAAAAAAAACCCTACTTCAAGCACTCAGATGGTTACCTGAATATTTTTAGCATTAATCCCAAAAGGTTCCTCCCCAAATCCTGTTGTCGGTTATGCACCCATGATGAACGTTGCTGCTCTTTGCTCCGGCAAGGATCCAAGGCAGCAGGTGCCAAGGGTTCTCCGAGAGGCTCACGGCACCAAGGTGGGTGAGCAGGGACCCCGGCCCATGCTGTAGAAAGCACAGGAGAGCTGCAGCATTGGCACAGAGAACGTGTTACCAATGTGTGATGCCAATGCATCATTCCAATTCCCCTTTCCGCCGACTGGAAATCTGGGCTGCCGGGCATCGTTCCGCTTCCCGTCGGACTCGGGGCAAGTGAAGGCCCTGCTCCCAGACCTCCCCATGCAGCAAATGGGAAGGCACCCATCTGGAGGATGACTGGGTTTTAATGCACCAAAATCTTCACAGTCTCTGCCTCCCTATTGCCTCCCACACCGACATTTTTTAAAAATACACGTTCGGGAAAACAACTGAAAATTGTAAGAAGCAGTACACGATCAAGAACCATCTAAAAAGCTGTTGGTGCTACTCCCTTTGCTCTCCAACACAGAAAATTCCAAAATATTTTCCTTCATTTTTAGTTTCAATAGATTCAATTAGCCATACGACTTCATTCCCCAAGTCCTCTAACTCCGAAACACTGCAGAATCACAGACCCCAACTCAACAATCGTGTGGGGAGTACCCTGATTCTGCTTTAAATCACCAATCCTAAATCTCGTGTCAAAAGTTATTTTCTTGGCAAACTGAAAACATGCAAGTGCATGAGAAAAACAACTTTGAGAAGGTAGAGATAAGTAATTCCAAGTCACTCACACACAACCTCACTGCAGCATTTCTGTTTATTAGGAGAAGATATGGAATATCAGAGGAAGTTCATTTATTCACTGGCCTGTATTATCAATCAGCAGCAGACATTACATTTACTACATCCAAGCTTTATTTGCTACTACAAAATGAAATGGTAGAGGGTACAGAAAACAAGTTAACTCAGATCGAGCATATCATGAAGGCAATCAACCTAAGCAAGGGCTTTCACATGTCCCTGTCAGACACCACGAGACACAGACCGAGTGACCCATGTTGCAAATACAGCTTCTTGTTTAAAAAAAAAAAAAATTACTTTAATAGAGTATTCTCAGCAGATCTCTGGTTTTACACAGAACATAGAGTCTGCTTCAAACAGGGAACAATTTAGCAGACCTTGTCAGAAAAAAACAACAACCACAAACAAACAAACCAACCAAGCCCAAACAACAACAAAACCCAACCAAAAAAAACCCTCCACGAAACCCAGAATAGATGTTGAATGGAGTCCAAACTCCTTTGCACAGCAGGGAGGACAGGTTCACTCAGAAGCCATCTAAAAATACTGCCAGGGAGCATCTTATTGCCTTAGTCCAAAATGAGACAACTTTCATCCCCGTTTTTGGCACACATCCCACACGCGGCTTTGACCCAAAGGCTTTGCTTAAACCGAAGGAGCTCTTTGCTCCCATTCAGAGGGCCGCAAAGTTTGGGATTAGTCACCAATTCACCTAGATCCATAAATAGACATCTAAAAACATGGATCAGACTGCAGAGCTCCCTCTGAACTTCAAGTCTTTACCCTCGCATCCTCACAGAAATTGCATTTTTCCTCACTAACTCTTCACATCATTATTTACTGAAAGCCTACAACAAATCCAACCCCTCAAACAGGTGAATGTTACCTGATGATACATGTCAAGGGACAGGGGACAGTTAATGAGAACAACTATGATTATACACAGTAACATAGGTGAAAATAAATAAGCAATTAGTCAGTATGCCATGTAATTCCTTTAACCACAACTTTATTCCACAAAATTGAGGGCTGAAACTACAATTCATATCTTTCCACATCTTGAAACCACTTAAATTGTTCTAAGAGTGTGTAAGTCTTAGAACTGTCCAAATGGCACAATCAAATTTAGCCAACTATGCAGAAAATGCCAGTGGCTGGAATGGCAAACCAGGCTATTTGCTTCATTATGCAAATCCAGGCAATTATCCATATCCTCCCTAAGAACAGATACTTGACAGGGCAGCCATGACTCAGATGAAAGGGGAGGACAGGGTGATGTGAAGGACTGGCTTGTGACCAACAGGGACCCCTGCTTTGCTCACGGGGCCCACCAAAGCTTTGCCAGCAGTGCTCTGAAAAAAACAAACTCAAAAACTCCATCAGGGCAACCACAGGCTGATCCCACCTCAGCACTCAACTCTCCCCTCACTAACTCCCTGCCCCACAGAAGCCTGGCAGGCACCCTAATTCCCAGGGATAGGTGCTGAGTGTTGAAGCTGGGGGCTGGCACTGTTATAATTACTTTATCACAGTAATTATAACAGACCGCAAGCACCCAGACTGAGCCAAACTAGCCACAAAGTCACTACACTGCGCTTTTGGCTAGAAAAAAATAGAAGAAAATCACCTCTGCAGTAAGTACGAAAAAAAAATAACCAGTTCCAAACTGGCAAACTATTACATCCGAAAAACCAGAGATGGGCACATGGCTTCATTTTGGCCAATTAAACTGAGGGGTCTAAAAGTTTTGAGTGAAAACCCTGGAAATTTCAGCAGTGATGCACGTTAAACAAAAAAAACCCCAAACTGCGAATAGCAACCAATCAAAGGAAGAGCTTGAGTTCTAAGAGACACCTTAAGTCCAGCCAACACTGAAAGCATTTAAATTCTGGCAGCTTCAGAACTAAGTGCCAGCATGCATTTAGATCCCTGGATACATTCAAAGTCTTTCAGTTGCAGTTTCACTAGAATACAATGAAACCATACACGATCAAATCATTATAAATAAAGTGGAAGACAGTACTGATGGATTCATGATCTGTGCTGTTTTAATAGTGCTAGTAATAATTTTGATGTATTGATTTATTTTTTATTCAAAAAAAAAAAAAAAAAAAAAGATTTCTGTAAGGAATGCCTGCTTAAGAACTCAGCCGAACTGAACACTGTATGTTACTGACATTGTCGCTATGCTCTAAGTCAATTAGTAAGACTGGAGCCAGATGGCTGAAAACGACCAAAATTACACAGTACATTCTGTTTATTAGTTAGGATTATTATTCAGGCCATAATTGCTTTTAACAGATTATTTATCATTATTAAGATTACAATTATATGCAAGAAAATTACAAAGTTAAGAAAAACATGATTTTTCAATCGCATCTGTCCCCCACTCTGTTCAAAACTTTTCTTAAGTATCTGAACAAAAGAATCAAAATAAAAAACACCTACCGAAAAAGAAACCCATTTCATTAGCCAGACACACCTATTTTGGCACATGACCAGAGACTATAGAAAGATGCCAGCGATGGGAAGTTTCCCAAAGCTGCTTTTTGCATTGCTGCTCACCTGAGCTGCTGGGAGCCTCTCCCAAGGATGGGAGGATGCTCAACTATGGACCGCATCATAATTTTTTTCAATCAAAACCCCTTTAAAAGGACACTTTGAAGTCCTACCTCTAAAAGAATCATTCCTCCTGAATGCCAGGCAAATGAGAAAACATAGAATAGGCAGGTTTCACAGTGATTAATAACTGAGAAATCAACTGGAAGAGGCATCCTGGATCTCATTTTTAAGCAGTGGCAAGCACACTGCTCCAGCAAAGACCAGAGCTTGGCAGGGAAGTAATCAGTTGTTTACACCATGGATACCAACATATCTATCTCCCTCCTTCACCAGCTGAGATGGATCCCTCTGATGAGTTTTCCTACAGCCCTCCACTTCCACTATTTTTTTTTTTTAGTTACTCATTCATAGAAACCACCATGTCAAGATAAAGATGGTTGAATGCTTCCAACCACAAGAGATCCACCACTCAGGAAAAGGCTCCTCCAAACTGCCTCCAGCATTCCCAGTTTGGGATATTCGAGTCCTGCAGCTCTGAACCCTTAAAAGCATAAATCCAGGTGCCAGCTGCTGGAGACCAGTGATATATTGGGACTGAGAAAAAGACAAGTGCTCCTATCAGAGCCTACCTTGGAGGGGAAGAGCACAGAGAAAACTCAGCGATGTACAACAGCCTCATGTAAACAAAAGTCCTACTCCTCTGAGGCTGGGAATATTAAGCTAAAGAAAAAATCTGTGCAAAACAGGTCTCTTCCTCTGCCACAAATTTTAAGTTTGTAACTGAAGTCAAGGAACAACAAGAACTCAAGTTGTGTGAATCCAACCTCTTTAGCCTCTAACTTAATATATACATTGCAATTATCTGAAGATTTATCTTTATATCCTACAGCCTTTGGGGGGCAGTTGGGTTTAGCTGTCCACCAAACCCCCAAAATGCAGTCTGCCACACTGCAGCTGCAATTCAGCTTTGAAACATAGTCCCTTTACTACAAAACCAAGTGCTTTGACACACTGTAGCATTTGCATTCGCCCAACCTGTAGGTTTTTCACAAGCACCACTCTTCTCCCTCCTATTCATACATACAGACAAATCAGCATCTCATCCCACCGAGCCATGGTTTTCTCAATGCTTTTGGTTGCTGCTCGGTTGGGTTTTGAAAACTTCCCCTTAAAGGAGGAGGGGAAAAAAATGACACTAGTAATATGCATAAAGTGTCCTCTAAAGTGGACAAAATATGAGGCACCATTAAGAAAAAGGGCACCAGACAAGAAAAGCATCATCCTTGCTCACCCTGATCCTCGCCATTAAGCTTTGGACAGAACAGTGAGGAATGGAGGGAAGGAGCAGACTGGCTAATCAACACGTACATCATGCAGATACCCATTAAGACCATATTACATTTTCCAAAATCCATATACTTCCTATGTTACTTCATCTCCCCCAACACCTACCTCCTCATTGTCCTCAACTTCTAATAGCAGTAATGACCTTGGCACATGGCATTTTCTTACAATTATTAGTTGGCTGGTGTTAATGGCCCTTGGCTACACCTTGGGCCATCAACTCCTCCCAGACAGTCATTAATCCCAAGGAAATACCCTGCACCTCAATCGTTATTACTTAATTACCTCCACACATAATCTGCAGAGCCGTAACACCACACTGAAGGATTGACTGCTAAATTATGACTGAGAAAAAAACTTTCAAGTCAAAAGACTGAAGATACTGCACCAAAACCCAATTAAAGGCATTTTAACATGCTAATAAATAAAGGGTAATTATTTTGGGCCTGAATTAGCTACTCAAGTAAGCAAAGCAACTGTTTTTGACTAAGTGGAGAGTTCGAGGGGCTCCCCTATTTCACACTGTAAAGCCAAACAAAGCTCAAACCCAATCTTGCACTTCAGCAACAAAGTGCTGCTTTTTAATAGACCATAAACTACATCGAGTAACAGTTTTTGCACAGCTGGGAAAGACTCTGAAAGAAGGGGCACAGTCAAGGGCTGCACGCAGCAACAAACAGAGACTCTGTGACATTTGCAACAACATCCTGTCAATCAGCGCTGCCCCAAGCAGTGCTGCATCCTCCTACACAAGTAGCCTGTGCCTCTATAGCTCCTCCTTCCATTTCATTGCTCCTCTCACATACTCCTGCCACCTTCAGGGCAGGTGTTTTTCCCAAATTAGATACCCTCTGCAGAGCCAAATATGATTAACTGTGTTCTTACATTATCAGAGTCACCCAAAGTGAAGAGAGATCTCATATTTCATGATGCTGCATTAATGTCTCCATCCCAAAGGACACCAGACTTCATCACTGGCTAATTCAAGCCCAAAGCCTCTTTCATCTCCTTCACTGCTCCTTGAGGACAATGAGGAAACAGGTTTGGGTAGCAGCAGAGCAGAGGGAAGATGAAGTCTTGTCAAAACACAATACAATAAAAGTCTGATCCACAGAGAAAGATAAGCTTGAGGAAACAATTCAAATGAAGAGGAGACCTGATGATTTAAACGAGAGACTCAAAGGGAAAATGAGATGTTGATAATTATGAGAGAAGTATCTTTTCATTGCCTAGACTGTTATTAGCTGGGATAGGAAATAACATGAAAATCAGAGACTTCATAAATCGGTCAGTGCCGCGTGTTGCTGCTCCTTGGCATTAAGCAAACATCTGCCCTCACCTGCACCAGCACGGGGAGACAGCAGGCTCCTGCAGGTTGCTCGGGGGCTGCCTTTCCTTCTGGCTTGTCTCCTTCAACCAGTGAACTCTGCTGAGCTAAAAATAAGCATACAGCCTGCAGACAGCATCTTCCAGACCTCACCTTTCCTCCCCTGTGCTACAGCCACCTACGTGCCACAACCTGCCAAACTGGCATTTCAAAGCTATTTATCAATGCTCACGGTAGCAGAAAAAAGGCCTGTGCATCATGCTACCCCTGTTGTGCTCCTCCTCCTCTTTCTCATAATATGGCTTTTCAGTTTTGGTTTGGTTTTATGGGTTTTTCCTAATAAGGATTTGCTCCTGCCACTGAGTTCTCTGCTTCTTCCCCTAGGCTGGCTACCTACCTGCCCTAATAGGTGCATAACTAAAAGGAAAACCACTCCAGGTAACTGGCAATTGAAAACCAGGGAGGCAATCATTTCGCCCAGGGAAAAGCCCAACTCATATGCCATAATATGGACCACCATCTGTTTGCTAAATTAGCAGCAGTGAAATATCAGCATAGAAATGACTGCCACCAATTAGTTTTTAAGGAGTTGGCCTTTACACAGAGGACGCTTCACCACCTCACTGAAGCTCTCTCTGTGATGAGAGGCAACTTCTGTTCGAAAGGGAAAAGACAGAGATGCAGCCAAACTTTCTTGAGCATAAAACAAGTAGCTTACTGGTGATGGATCTTCCCAGCACACTCAATTTCATGGAACCAGCACCCTCAGTTCTCACTGCCTCAAGCAAGCGTTCATCCTTCTTGCGGGGGAACTCGGGTCCTCCTGTCCAGGGAGATGTTCAGCCTCACATATGACAAAGGCAGCCCCACACCTAGGGTAGCTTCTTAATTCATTGTGATTAACCAGACTTTGGGGGAATAAGGAACTGTCACAAGCTCTGCCTGGCTCACCTAGAACAAAGGACAGAAATACCATCCCTGCTTTATGTCAGATGAGAAGGCTGCATCAGGGCTGCATCACCTGCTTCCCTTGGCAATTCCCACTCAAGCCAAATCCTCCCCATCTGGGGTAGAAACTTGGCCACTTCAGCAGCTACCTGTCAAGCCCCACCTTTTCACACCTCTGGAAGCAAACACAGACAAGGAGCACCTGAAGTCAGGACCACCTTGGGCACATCACACTGCCCAGCAGAAAACTGCAGCAAATACTGGTCACCACAACAAGAGATAACACAGCAGCTCAGCTCCTCAGCTCCATCTTCATGGGACTTATCCTTGTATAACAACCATCATGGCAACCGTTTCCCTAATGTTCCCACCTCAGTCTAAAATCCAGGTGCCATTGTGCACGGCCACATGGGGGAAAAAACAGTCCTTGCATCCAAAAAACCTTTCCATAAGAAGAAAACAGAGAAAGGAGTGGGAACCAAGGCAGGGAAGAAGCGGCTGGCACGGGGGGGTGCCAGTAAACCCTCGGACCAGCTTAGAGCATCACTGCAAAGCCATCTTCAATTGCCCTGTCCAGAGCCACAGTGAGAAAATACAGCTGAGGAGTGGGCTCCTCTCCAACCCGCACGCACCGAGTAGAAGGCGCACCACAGTAAATTAAAACAAGGATGCTACTCAGGCAAGGAATCTAATTTCGCTAACTAAAATTGTTACAACGGCTGTAAAACAAAACAACATTAAAGCATGCAATATATTTGCCATTTACAACTTCCCATCATATAGAGAAGGGCCTCTTTCCCCAGTACTGCTTATTTACCTACGGGTAGGAAAACCTATAAATACACGTATATTTCTCCTAGATTTGTATTTTTCCAGTGAATGCACAGCCTCTGTAGCACACCCTGTGCAGATGGCTAAAGGGCTAGGGCTCAATACCATAAAGCATCCAAAATCCAGACCCCATCACTTCCCATGCCAATACACAGCACTGGGGTGTTGCATAGGTGCACACATATGCTGTACACTAACTGTGGAGATGTCCTGCATACAAAGAAGGACACAGGAAATCGCAGACACATTGTGCTGTGCATTTTCTAAGCCCAAGCAAAGCTGTGCTGCTGAAGCAGCAGTCAGAGGGGCTCCTCTACATGCCCAAAGGTCCTATTTCCGCTCATCAGTGAACTGCAGGAGGTCCAAATACTGTCTGTAGCCCTGCTACCCCACACAACCACACACCTTCAACCTCACACAGCTTCTGAACTCACAGCAAGTGCACTTTTAGGAACTTAGAGTCACATTTTAATTCTTCGCTTTGACACATGATAATGTTAGCAATTAGAACTGTGAGCAAACTGCTTCCCTCTCTCTTTGATGTTTGTTATTTTTACACTGATTGTTTTGCTGAGAGAGGAATTTTGATTTCACATTATTCTTCAGGGACAATGGAGAAATACTTAATGTAAAACAAAAAAAAAATTTAAAAATCACCCATGAAGCCTAATATGATACTGAGAGTTATATCTGAAAGCTTTTGCATCAAATATTACCACTACGAGGGTCACATAATCATCTCAAACATTCACTTCCTCACCCACCCCTTTTGCAAGAGATCTATTTTTATTTTCGCTTAAGCATCAGAACAAGTAATGGGGAAAAGTTTGAGGAGAGGCTGTACGAAGTTCCTGAGGCGAGAGCTCATTAGTGACTCACCATGATAATTAACAGTTAAGCTGACCCCATCAGGAGTCAAAATGCATTTTTGTCACAGAACTGGAGCGCATCTCCAGAAACCCCACCGCGGCAGTTCAAAACACACATGCACACACACAGGTGGCACCCTCAAAAAACACAACTAATCATTAGGGGACTGCATTTGTGTTAAGATATAAGTAAACAACAGCAAATCAGGAAAACAATATCCGTGTGATGCCCTGATATATTTCCCTCAGATATTTTTCAGGTGTCAGCTGTAATAAATGAAGCATTTACTGGGTGCAGACGACACTTTAAACAAATCAGTGCAAGTCCCTAAAGGAAACAAGCAGCAGCATATTCAGTAGTATTTCATCATTTCGGAGCTGGCAGAACGAAGCTGACAAGTACACAAGATAAATACTTTGTTCTGTCACGCTGTGTCATGTCGGAGAAAACATAAAGTGTTATATGACCTTTGGAGGCGCAGCCCATGGAAGCCTTCCTTCTCGCTTCCATGCCGCTGTTTGCAGCAGGGAAAAGGAAAAGATAAAATAGAAACACCCCTCCGAGGGGCTGCCTTGCAGCACCTGTAACTCAAGGGATTTCACAGCCACCTCCTTGGCAGAGGTTATGTTGCCAAAGCCTTAAGAGGGAAGAACTGTTGGAGCAGGAAGCAGCACCACTGCACCTCCTGCGGCTCTGCAAAAACAATAGTAAGGCACTCCTCACAGAGGGAAAAGAAATAAGATGGTGCAAATTAATTATTATTGATCACTATTTTCCACCACCAAAAAAAGCATTTGGTTTGCTTCCGTCTGAACAAAAGAAAATACACCCTTTTGCTCTTGGTAGGATTTAAAAGCAGAAGCTGGGCTGAGCAGAAACCAGCCCCGCCACTCTCGGTGGAGGAGCGCAGCTGTGGCACAGCAGCACAACCCAAGGGCGATGCCTTCTGCTCCAAAGCCAGACAAAACCATGCTGGGACATTACTCCTTCAGTGGGATGCACTGGACCACGGCATGCCCCAGCACCACTGCCAGTTCAACCTAAGCTGCATATCCACACTGACCCGTAAGCAGAGCAAAGCGTGAGATCCGTGATGACACAGCGAAGCCCGAACCATGTACAGACACCCACAACGGCCCTCGGTAACTTTATGCTCATTCTAGCCAGGGTGAAATTCCACTTTATAAAAGTTTTTATTTTTCTTGCTGTTCCAGAAACATCCCCCAGGCTCCAAGTCCTAAGGCAGGTAGGGCACGCAGTGCTGGGGAACACAGACACTATATCTCCATCAAATTTTGACATGGCAAATTTTTACATACTTCCTGCCTCACTGCAAGTATTTTGTGACCAGGAGAAGGAGAACACTGAAGTGTTTCGGCTAGGTGAGCGAGTATTGATAAATACCTTTGAATCCTGAAGCACGGTGCAATGGGTGTTTTTAAGCAATAAAGCTGCCTGACAGACAGACTACACTGTCCTATCTCGCCTTACCAAAAACTGCCTGCTACCCTGCCACTACTATATCTCACAGACATTAGGACAGTGATTTTTTTTTATTTTTCAGGTTTTTTTCAAGAATTCCTATTCTTGAAATAGAAATGCAAGAAAACTAATTCAATAAAATAAAGATGGCTGCAAAACCATAAAATACAAGCTAGAAAACTCAGAGCTTAACATGGAAAACTGGTTTTAGGCATTTTGTGTTAAAACCAAGGATCAAATATAAATTTTACTTAAAATAAATCACTCTGTGTTCTCAAATAACTGTAATAACTAACCATAGAAATTGTATTAATCACAAGTGTGGCAATGTTTGACATATTTCCCCTCCTCTTTCTCCCATGAAAGACAGCAAGCAACAGACCATCCTCATTATTTACATTGTCACTTTTATGTAACAACCCACAGTTACAGAATCTCCAAAATAAATTATATTTATTTACATCAACTTCCTGGCTTTCATGCTGTATCTAATTACCGTGAAACAGACAAACAGATAATTAAGCTATTCGCAGCTAAAGAAGACTGGAATTATCGGTGTAAAAAGATAGGTAGTGGAAAGCTGGCTCTCTGGCTTACATAGCAAAAAGCAGTAATACTAAAAGTGGATAAGGTAAAAGCGCATCTGTAATTATTAACAATATGCCTAACATTTTAGTGTCACATTATTATGAATTAATTTGACATTCATTAGGGTTGCTCTGATCATAATGAATCCGTTTGCCAATTGCTTTGCCTTCAGATAAGACTCCCATGGTTCCATCATAACCCAGTCATTAAATGTTAATTAACAAAAGCTTAGCAATGAGACACTGGAAAGAATAGTTAGATAACGAAACAAAGTGGTTTGACCTGCTAAAAACACTGTATAGAAAAAAAAAAAATGGGCAGACAAAGAACCTCTTCTATTCATTTTTCACCAAGTTCCTTCAGAAATTAGATTTTGGATGGCTGTAAAGCAGGTTACATCTGTCCAAGTGCTCCAAATCCTGGCACTTCTGAGCCAAGTTCAACTGGCCAACCCGATGCTGAAGTTACCACAGGTCTAACTAGGCAGAAGAGAAGAGCTACCCAGAGAGGCTGCCTAGCCACGAAGTCAAGGACAGAGAAACAGCCATCTTCACATACAGGTGAGTTCAGCACAACACGGGCAATTTCTTCCCAGGCCCCAAGGTGAGACAGAGAGCAATGGCCACCTCCTCGCCCCAACCCAAACCTGGTCACGGACACAGGGCAGGCAGCATCATGCCAGCAGTACATATGTGTATTTATCCTTCTGCCCCTGCAAATTACACTGCACGATGTTTCAAGTGTCACATTAACCATTAACTACAACTGCGTGGCACTCCATGTTAAAGAAGAAAAGTACTCAGCAGAAAGAAATGAGAGGCAATCCAAGTGATAATTTATTGTAAGCATCCATTAACTAATGCAGAAATGTAACAAAATACTTTCAAAAGTACACAGAGTATCTGCAGGAATACTAAACGGCTTAATTATTTTTACTGGTTATAAATTGAATATCAAATGAATTTATAATAAAGAAACAGCTGCAAGAAAAATTTTGTCCCACAAAGAAATAGAAGCAGCATGACAACTACTTTTACTGCACATCTTCCCATTCCCAGGATCTTGCAAAGTACAGAAGGAAAGGGTTAAGTGTCTCACTCTTTTCATATTGAGGCTTAAATACAAAACAAGCTCTTTTCCTCCCCGCATTTCTGTCCCAAAGCCTCTCTGGTGCAGTGCCACCAGCATGTCTTGTATCCTGCTCCCCCACTTTTCTCCAGACCACCCTGTGTCGCTGCTACCCCCGCTGAAGTTTGGGATGGTGCCAACTCCTTCCCAGGGCGCATCTCTGCTCCTTGCCAGTGGGAAAGGATGTGGCTACGCAGCACATGCAAAATCCCAGCTGGAGGTTTGTGTGGTTTTTGAGGACGTGGCACCACTACGTGAACAGGATGTACTTCACCGAGGGATGCAGCCACCAATGGAATGCACGTGTATTTCTTCTGACAAGCTCACAGGGACCAGAACCCTTCCCGAAAGCAGGAAGTGAGGTTTTCCTGCTACAAGACCTGCATTTTCTTACCAGGAGGAGCCTTGACCAGGCACACTGCTGGGGGAGATAACTGAGTGCAATTTCACTGACCTCTCCCCTGCTCAGCAAGGGGCAGGGCCAATAACTGTATTTACTGCAGGATGACCCCAGCAGATGATGATGTTGGGCAAGTGAGGCTTGCCTGAAAGGGCTCCTAAAAAAACCACAAAACAAAACAAACAAAAAACACCAAAAAAACCCCAAACCACAGCCAAACAAAACTGGTTTGTGTATTCTCTCCCCTGTTACCCTCTTCCTGCTGCATCCTTCCACCTTCCTCACCTTGCCATGGGAAACCACACCTTTGCAGGCAAGAGCTCTTCTCCTACGTCTCCAATTCAGGCCTGTGCAGCCCCATATAGACAATAGACAACAGCAGCCAACAGACAGGCGGACACACAGATGCACTAAAAGTAACACCAGCACTGTGCTCAGCAGTAGCCTGATGCTAAAAGAGTGTGACAGCTGCCATTCGCCCTTCCCAGGCAAAGCAAAGGAGGGATTTAGTCATCCCAACCTGCTGGATCCCACAGCAAAGCCAGGCTATTACAGCAGGATGAGCAGCTCCCATGAAAAGCTACCAGGAGAGGGGATGTGGGGTGCTGGATCCAGACCTACAGCACCCCAAAGCCAGTGGAGCTTCCGGTTCCCAATCCCTAGAAACTTCCTGGCTATCCCAGCACAGAGACGAACAGATGGAGAGTCCACACAGGGAAAGGGCAGGCACCTGCTGTTATAAAACCAGTACATAACAACCCTATAAAAGTTTGGTTTTTTTTTTGGTAGATGCTTTACAAACTTCAAAAATCAAACACTCCAATGAGAAAGCAATGAAGAAAACCATCTACAGATTTAACATCAAGTGTTACAAACAAAGATGTACAAAAGTACATTTCCTTCAGTCTGCTTTCAACCAGTACTCTTAAAGGCCTTTTACATTTTCCCCCTTTTATTTAGCATATACTCTTATTTGCAACAAAGCCTCCAAATTACCTTAACATCACCATAAATCCTGACAAATCCAGGAGATGAAAAAATAACCAATTGCAGAGAAGTGGTCTGACTACACTGCACCTCATTATTATGTAAGCCCTTCTTTCTTCCCTCCCCACCCTCTGTTAAAATACTTCAGCCTTCCAAACCACTGTCTTTTGCCAATTAAAAGCTTGGCTAACTACACTTCCAGGCAGCAGGAGGAAGACACAGGCCGTACTTCATGCACTCTGGACTGCACAGTTTACAGTAACACAGGCGATGCGACCCCAAAACTTCAGTGTCTCACTGGTAGACTGCTCCCTGCTAGTACCAGAGCAACTGCAAGCCAAGGTCAATTCTTTCTTTTAATTCCCTTCTTTCTCACTTTTTTTTCTTTTTTCCCATAGCATGGGAAGAGAGCTTAGTTGTTTCTGCATGGATGCAAGGTGAATGAGGCTGTCGCTTCTCATTGCAGTGCTATTTATTACAGGTCGCTGACATAATACACCTTCCCCCAGTTAAAAAAAAAAAAAAAAAAANAAAAAAAAAAAAAAAAAAAAAAAAAAGCAGGCAGGAGTTCTGGAGCATTGTCTCACTCGCTTCTTTGGAGGGAATATGTGAAGAGGTTTTGCTTATTTATATAGTGATCTGACAATGGAGATGCATCAGCTTGTTTTCAGGGGCTTCCAGCTGAAAAAGGCAAGTTTCCTTGTTAGTAGGAGGTTTAAAGAATCCGCACACGCAATAGAAGAAGAACACGTCAGGAAAAGAAACTGCAAGATTAACGAGACACACTGATGAAGAAAGGAAAAATTATATTGAAATCAAGGGTGGGGAGAACAGGGGGAGTATTGCAGGCTTGCTCCTGCATAAGCCAGATTCACTGTAAGGAGAGAAACAGGGTAGTAAGAATTGAGCTCCACATCCCTGGCTGGTGAAAATCTTGCTGCAGCAAGAAGACCCATTCCCAAAAGAATGTCTGGTTTAAGAGTTGGCTCTGGCCTCTCATCAGCAGTTCCTCCCAATTTAATTCATAGTTTCAGATGAAAAGATTTTATAGATCTCTGTTCTGTCTTGAGATGAGTTCGCCTAGAGCTCCACGCAATAAATTGATGATGAATCAATTTTCCTGCGCTGTGCTTTGTAGTCTGCTTTTTTTCATACAGCTCTGAGAGCTGTGTATAAAATACCTCATTCCTTACTTGTCTTTTAAAGATAGGCTAATGTCTCTAAAGATCAAGAATATCCACAGTCTATTTTTAGATTGCTCACAGTAAGCCAAAACTGCCCTAATAAAAACATCTTTTAATTCACCTGTAATATTTTATTACATGGCCAGATTATGAGATAAACCAGTCTGTACCGGAGGCTGTGGAAGTTGCAGCGGTGACTCAGGAGGAGGCAGAGTGACCCAAACACGACTGTAAAAAGGCTTTGCAAGCTCCCTGTGGGACTGGCTTTCACCCCCCACTCCCACCGTGGAGTCGAGCCTGCCAACCCACAGACCCCAGAGTCCGTGGGGTAACACAGCACCAGTACAAGACTGGGAAGAGAGCAGGTCCAGTGTCCTCCTGGAGAACATGCTTTAACCCTTTCATCTGCCTTTTTCCACAGCAGTACCTGTAACAAAGCACAGCAGTTGCTATGGAGCAAGGAGAGCTATTAGCTCCTCTGTACTAATATAATATAATTAGTACTATAATTTCCACAGCGCATTTTTTTATCCCTTCTTATCCCAGAATGCTTTATGGATTTATACCTTTACTCAGGAAGGCTGTCCATCTCATGAAGTTGAACTGATACCATAGACTAGAATCCATGGCTTTGGAGAGCTTACAAGTCTTCAAGACCATGTGTCCCAGTCCTCAGGGTTCCCACAGCAGAAAGGAGAGGAGGTGGTCACCAATGGCCACAAAAACTTTTCCAGCAATATCTGAATGCTCTGGCCTAAATGCAAGGCCAACTCCATATTTAACACCACAGAGCCAGCAGCTCCTGCCCACAAACCCCCTATCCAGCTCCCACCCTCCCCAAGGCTGATGGGTCCTACACAGAAGAATAAACAAAATGCAATCACCCACACTGGAATTTGAAAAGGCTGCCTGTGCATCCCACAAAAAGTCAAAGGACTTTCAATTTATCAAAGCTGCCAGGACAGAACTCAAGGAGCCTTCTGTGCTCTGACACCACTCCCACTCCGGGCCACCTCTTTCAAACACCATTTCAGGGGCAATCCTCCACCTGTGTTTTTGGCTGCAGGTCAACTATGAGCTGTGCTTTCCTGACAGCACCTCCCTCACCCTCTGTGGGTGCGTAACCCTCAACAAAGCTACTGGGAAGGTGCAAGGAAGAATTTTGCAACCTCTGGTTTATAAGCATATAAGACATGAAAGATTTTAGTTTTGCATACAGCAACCTGCAACTCTGTTCTTTCTCCCCATAACCTCCCACAAACACCAGCCAAAATGAATTAAATGCCACACAGGCATAAACAAAATTATAACATAATGCTGGTAATTTTGGAGTTTTGGGCTTGGATCTTTCCACTGTTTTTACAGCATTCATGCTAATGCAGCATGGAAAGGAAAAGCAGCTTGTTAGTTTTTGCTCTCTCTTCCAGCTCAATTGCCGAGGCTACCCAATACACTTGTAGTCTTATTTGCTCTCCTTTCTACCATACCCCAAGCTGTGAAATTAATATGCACAGAGGACATAAACCTCTAGTTCAGGAATAAAAAGTGACCTTAATATGCTCCTGCTTAATCCTTCTTGGGCTCAGCGTACCATCACTTTGGGAAGACAACCCAGCATGAAACCAAGGTGCTACCTTGCCCTTCAGCGAGAGCATCCTCCCCACATGCGTGCTGGGTGACTCCTTGCAGAAAATCCCTCGTTGGGAGGGAGCAGCACAGCAGCAGGAGCAGAGGTATCACGCAGGCCGGAAGCAGCACGCTGCATCCACACTTGGACCACTAGCAGCTGGGAAGCATTGATCTGATGTGCAGATAACCACTCAAGCCCGCGGATTCTCAGGGGAAAGCTACAGGATTTGGCTCAAAGGGCCAGCTTGTAATGATGAGGGGCATGTGAGAAACCACTTTTGCCTCCCAACCCACCTACACAGCAGCAGTGGCACTCTGCACAGCAGCACCCACACAGGCGAGGCCCCACGACACCACTGCCATTGAAGCTGCAAGGAAAAACTCTATCCAAAGCACTTAAAATAAGAGAGAGATTTAATTTATAATGCCCCCCTCCCCGTGCTCCCCTCCCCGCTGCCCCAGGTCAGACCTGAAGGCTTTGCCTAGTCTGTGGTTTCAGCTGTTCAGAGTTTCAAAACTCTGGGGTCCCAGACAACAACAACTAAAGATTTCTGCCAAATTTAACTTTTCAGGCATGAGGAAGTGCCACACTGAGCCCTAAAATGTGCACAGTCAGATGATGCCATGGGTGGCAGCATGACTCCCTGCTCTATGAGAACAACTTGACCAAAAGTATTTACTGCATCCTAGTCTGGAGAGAAGCAAGAGCACACACCTTTCTCTAAAGACACAAACAAATACTCCCTTCCCCAGAAACAGCACCAAATTTTGATAAAAAAATCACCACCACTTCTCTCTGGGGGTTAAAGCCTACACATGTTGAACCAGTTACACAATTATTCTGGGTTTTCAGGAAAAGGAAAATTAATGCTCAAACACATGGAGTGGCAACAGAGAGATCAAAAGCCTTGCCCATGCAAGCACCCAGGGATCGTGCCAGAGGAACAAGTGCTTGCACTAACTGCAAAGCGATGACTGTATTTCTACAGATTCCTCAGCCATTGCTTTTAACTCTTTCATTGAAAATAAGTGTTTTGACAGCATATCAGATAAAAAAGGCCAAAAAAAAGTAACTCTGAAGTGTATGTGAAAATACACACATAAAAATATAAAAATCAAACAATTTTCTTTTGCCACTGTAATAGCATCACATTAAAATGTCATCAAAACAGTACATTCCACAGTAATTCGTTTGTGCGCATGTTAGTAGTTCTTAAATTAATACATGCATGGGTGTAACACACACATTCCCCTCACAATCTTTGCCACAGTTGTCACAGATCTGGAGCACATCAAAAGCAGAGCCCAAAGGCGCTGGACTTACTCAGGAGCTTGTTTCTAACACTGAGGTGAAGACTAAACCACACCTCTCATAAAAGGAAGACACCAATGGAAGGGTGTGACAACACAGCCATCTCCAGAAAGGCATGTTTTCTACCATAAATATTCCAAGCCCAATTTGCAAAACAGGTTAATTTTGCATGCAAATGGACAGTTACACATCTAACTGACCATTTGTGCAAGCAATTACACGCACGATTACCTGACTGCATAATTGCATGGGCCTAATTTTGAAATTGGGTCTTACATTTTCTGTTGAACACAAACACTCTATTTAATAAATAGATATTGAGTAGTTTTGAAGCCCAGTCATCCAGACCTACTGACTCTAAACCAAATACTGAAAAAACATGCTGAAATGTGTATTTACCCAAAAAAGAGCATCATGTAACCCTAGCTTAATGCAGTACATGGCCACCAAACTGAGCCACAAGTTTCTCTGCTGAAACTTCTAGTCTTTTAAATTGCAACTGAAAGCCAAATATCTGTGCAAACATGCCAGGTATCTTCATCAGAAGCACTGGAAAGTTCCTCACTGTAATTCTTTCAGTGAAAGACTTCCGGGGCTTTCTTGCTACTCAGGATGTATTCTAGGGAGGAAAATCAAAGTAAAAGCACATTAAAAGAAACCTATTCTTAGCAAGCCGGTCAGCAGCTCATGAGTACGGTTTCATCAGACAAATCCTGAAGATAAAGCAAAATCCAGCTTTGAATTATGAGGTGATGCGGGGTTTTTTGCACACGATCCAAGCAGTTGATGTCCCAGGCCTTTGCTTTGCTGACCTCTAGGGAGAGGTTTCTATCTAAATTTAATCATCCTCAACTATTTTCAGCCAATCGTAAGGAGTATTTTTCTTTTATGGAATAATCCTAAATACCGTCAATTTTCCTGTGCATGTCAACCACAAGTCTCTATTTTACATGTCAAGCAAAAGCTCTTTAAGATTAGCTGTCAGAGCCTGCGAGTTTTGGGCAAATATCAATTTTCTGTGATGCATTAAATTTAAGATGTTTGTTGCTACTGGGGGCAAAGCAATATAGCAATTACCAAGCTATTTCTAACTTACAAATCCATAAGTAATCATATTGCTGGAAACCCAAACTTGGTGGGAAAGAAATTAAGTAGAATGTTAAAAACAAAGACTGCCACTGAGGTAGTCGCTGCCACCTCCCTCAGGATGCGCGTCAGTGGGAAGACCTGATATCACAGTCCCTGAGCCACAGACAATTGCAGAGATCCAGGGAAAAGCAACTCCAATTCCCTCAGGCCTGTATTTCATCCACCACAACTATACATAGACCACAGAGGATCTGAGGTGGCCTTTGCTCCTCTCTGCCCTTCCCTGATACTTTGGAACTTGCCACCGATGGTTTTCTTCATCACATCTCCACGTGACACTGAAGTCCTGTGTTGCGCGGCACTCAGATATACCCTCCTTAATATTACTAAGTCAGGCTTGTGCGATCCAAGAAATGATGTTGTTGTAGAATCTCATACAGATAACTCCCAAGGAAAGCTTTATTTTACCTGCGAGAATAAGCCTCAGACTGTGACACCAAATAAACAGGTTTATTCCAGATACTCCTAGAAAAACAGGCATGCTGCAGTTTTAATTAACTGTTGGTTTAAGAAACACACAGAAGATGAGCTTTGGTGATCTTGTGCAAGAGTCAGCTGGGATCCCAAGAAACCCTGGCACTTTGGCTCACATCAGCGCTACGCAAATCAAGGAGCAACAACCCAGGTAGCAGCGCATCCCTCCTCCTCGCTGGCATTGCTTCAGTGCTCATCCTCCACCAGCCTGCAGCAGCACTGCCTCGTGAAATACTTAAACACCATCCGTGCCCAAGGGAAATGCCAATATCAATTAAAGCTCAGGACAAACAATGAAAACCTCACACTGGCCCCAGAAGGCAACACAAACAAATCTAAACCTGACAGGACTACCCAACACAAGGACCCAGTCATCAGTGAGCCAAAAGAGATGGACTCCCAAACGTCAATGTCAGGAATGTACCAGGAGCTGATGTCATTTTGTCACATCACTGAAAAAACCACTCAGACTAGATCCAAAAAAACCAAAAGGAAACAAGTGTCACAGCAATTCTCACATAGCCTGGAACAACGTGGACACTTCTAACACAGGAAAAGCCCAAGGTACAGAGTGTTAGAGCAGAAGGTTTACGCCCACAAGGACAGGATCCATCTGGGACAGACAGGACCTACAGAAACCACACACACTTTACAGCCTTTATCTGGAGAAAGCCACTATTTGCAATGTTTTGTCTCATTTCCATGGGCCTTCAGCAAGAGTGGGATTATTCAAATTGACAGCAACAGTCTGGCAAGATTGTTTTCCAGTATCAAAGGACACCTACCCAGTAATTGCTGTACTGTAGCATGAGGCATAGCCCACATATTTTAATGCCTTAACCACATGTCATGGCAGCAATTGGACCAAAGCTATTAAGTCTTAATGAACTCACACTTCCATCTCCAATTCCACCAGCAATATTTGCAAGACATTGCAAAACCATAATTCAACCAACCCCTGTGTAAAATATCACAAGGGATTTTTAAAATATGGCTTACAAAAACAATCACCGGAATTTTTCCCCCATTTCTTAAGCTACATGAGTTTTGACTTCTGTCTGCAGGCAGAGCAGCTAAAGATGGTTTTTTTCTTCTTTTTGTGAAGACTGAGATTCTCACAATCCAAGATCTTGGGATTAAAATTAGCATGAAGAAATTTGCAGCAAATAACACGGTGTGAATCTGTTTGCTAATCTTCCAAAAACGGAAGGGAAAGAAAAAAGGCAGCAATCTCCTCCTGTCCCCAGTCTTTGGCTACCACAAGGAAGTAAAAGCTTCTTAAATAATCTTTTATTAGCAATGTTATTAAAGGTTCAAGCTGAACACCAAAACCCTTGGGCAGCCAGAAACATTTAACACAGACCTGATTTTGTTTCCTTTCTAAGAAGCTGGACCAAGTCAGGGAAAATGTGAAGCATCAGTACAGTTGCTGGCCGCTCCAGAAAGAGCCCCCCACCTGTGCTGCAGACAACACATTACTTACACAGCAGCTGCTTGTTATATCGTGATATAATGAAGTTTCACAGTGACACGTGAAGCAACACTAGAAACAAACCGAGCCCAGGACTTCAGTGTGTTATGCAGCACAAGGGTGACATAAATGCTGTACAAGTTATCACCACTATTTATAGGCTCTAATAATTCCACATTTTTCTAATGTGATCTTCCCAACACACCGCGCAGCCCCGGGTGACACCAGGGCTGCATAGCTGTGTGAGCTGGCAGCAGTTTAAAACATGTTGCACGAGAGGACCCAAATATGCATGATTTTAAGAGCAGTTAGAAACTCCAGGAGACAAAGAAATACTCTGTGCTGAGAAATCCAGGGAGAAACGCACAGTGCTGGCACAGAAGTCCTCCTGTGGCTAAAGGAACAGACAAAGGAAGAGAGAAGAGTGGCAATGACTTTGTGGTGAAAATTTCCATTTTCTCTTAATGGGATATTAATCCCCTTGTTCCCATGAGCTAAGCTGGCTCTGGGAGGAACAACTCCCACCTTCCACCACCAAAGCCCCCTGCAGAATGGGGTCCCCACACACTTCACCGGGCCTGAGTCAGCTCATGGAAGAAGTGAAATAGCAGGGATCGAACCTCAATTTTCTAAAAAAATTAGCTGCACACCATTCTGTTTGCATATCAGTTTCTCCCGTTCACAATGTGTTAATTCAGGCAGCAGCCGCTGCGGTACATAAGGATGGCTTTCAAATCAAACAGCTACACGCATTATTTTTGCCTCCGTCCTACACAATTCCATGGCTTTTTCCATACGCTCCAATGCGTATGTCCTCTGAGCATTATTAATAGCTACTGAAGAATATTATCTGCCTACCAATCACTTCGGCTTCCTACTTAATGGCAAGTACATTTTTAGAGCATCAAATATATCAACAGGGACAATGGTTGCTAAATTTGAAGTCAACAACAACTGGAAAACGTTAGCTACTTCATTGGTATTTTTACATGCTTGCAGAAATATCTCTTGAAATAAATGAGCCTTTTTTTATCCTTTCAAAGAGATAATAAAATAATACTGAATTCTAAATACTGTCACATATCATCAGCAAACAGCAATTTAAATTTAGATAAATACATTTTTACTGCCAAAGATAATGAGCAAAAATAACTACAATTCAACTTTGCATAGTGGATTGGATGAAAAAAAGACCACCTTAAAATGACAGCTGGCTGGCAGCCCCAGCACAGCCGATGAACAGTCACCAGAATATGGACAATCTTGGAAAAGGGGTTAAAGCAAAATAATTCTTAGGAACAAATGCTTATCGTTGCATCTGGCTGCGACATTAACCTTAAAAGACTACTAAAATATTCCATTAGCATACTAACCACGGTACATAAACTTTTATGCTTAAAATGTTCAATATTTCAACGTAATTTCAATTAATGGAAATTGAACATTAGGATCTGTATCAAGTTAAGTGTAATGGTTTTTCTTCCCCTATGCATGCACCAAAGCAGCTCCAACCTGCCTGTAGAGGCTCCCACCACCACGGGAGCCACGTCCACAGGAGAAGGTCCTCAGCAGCTTTCAGGGCTTCAAACGAGCAAAACGCCGCCACAAATCTCTTCCCTGCACGTTCCGCTCTGCGCACCAAGGTCATTTAAGCACGTGCTGAAATGCAAAGCGTGCAAGCACATCTGCAATATCTGCTCAGGGACCTCAGCAAGCGGCAGCAACCAAGAGGCGCCTGCCCCATAGGAGAGGCCTCCTTGGGAAAACAGGAGACAAAGAGATGGAAGCACCATTTGGAGAGTCTCAGTGGAGCAGAAAGAGCCAAGCCACAGCTAAAGTCAGTAAGACAGGGATAGGTTTCAGAGCTTTATCCAGCGTATTGTCACCCCGCTCTCGCAGCAATGTTACAGCCAAGGCTGCATCACTGTTTCAGGCTTTTCCAACTTTTCCATAACCCAATTTTGTTCAAGAAGGGGTTTTTGGTTTTTTTCTTAACAGCATGCAAGCTTTTTTCTTCAACCTCCCTCCGGCACGATCCATTTCCTACATGAATCACGGTCGGGAGGGGTGAGAAAAAGAGAGAGGTCAGGTATCACAACTCTTAATAGACATTTATTAGGCAGTTTAGTCAAGCATCCACGGGCAAAGGGTCACATAATGCCTTGCAGTGCCACAGTAGCATCTCCACATGAATTTAAAGCCCGTCAGCAGCATGTCCCACAGCCCAACTTCCTCCTCAGTTCCTCTGGGAACACGGCCTGGGAGGGAGACCTGCCTGCCATGGGGCAGCTCAGACTCTGGTACCACAGCCAGCACTGCTCTGAGCTTGGGCTGGTCCCCAATGGGATTTTGGAAGATTTCTACAAGCTCTGTATTTCTGTAAGCTCAACAGCAGCTGGTGATGAGACACAGGAGCATGTCACCACGTGACAAGAGCCCACGTTGCACCGCTGACTTATTAGGAGATTAAGAAAGATCAAGTTATAAATGCCCATTCAGTTATTGTACGTGCAGCTGCACAGACATCGGGAGAGAAAAGAACTGAACATAAAATGAGTATAATCCTACAAGTCACTAAAAAGGACTTTACAGGAACACTATACAATGACTGATCATTTTTCTATAGTTCAAAAAGAACTGTATCCACTAAAAGTTTGAGGCTTACTTTGCCATTTATTTACTTGATTTTCCCACCTCCTCCTTTGTCAGCAGCTACAATTTATAGGCTTCAAGCATAGAAACAAAAAGCAGTTACCACCGGAAAAGAAAAATATTTTTTTGATGCTCTTTGCAGTATGAATTTCTATTCCTCATATATATTTATATTCTTGGTATTCAGCACAAGCTTATGGTGTGACCAGTATGTGCTCCTGCAGTTTGAATTATTGACTTTCCTGCCCAAACATCAGCCAACATCAGACCCTCACGAATCACTGATGCACAAGCAAATATTCATCTGCCCTGGACTTTGCACACCCTTTATGCAAAGCAGGAAGAAGGACAAGTTTCCCTGGCAGGCTAGGGAAAAAAAAGAAAATAAGGGGATATATATAGCAGCAGCTGTTCAAAGACTTCAGGAGGCTTGGCATGTGCCCCTATGCCCAGCAGAGGTAGCGGACAGTAGAAATGAGACCATTTATCACGTGGACACACAGCTCATCACAAGGGAACTGCCACCGAGCACGGCTTAAACTGCTCCTCCAAAGCAAGAAGTTGCTAAACAAACATTAACTAAAGTTGCTGAAATGATGAATCTTTCTGGCAGATTGCAGTACTCCCATGGGATAATTCAGCTTTGGCTACGTGGGCACACATAAAATCCACCAGCAGCCTGCACTTGTTTGCAAAAGCAAAACCTTTAAGTCAGTGAAAATCAGAGCCTGTTGCACACCCCGAGGACTTGTCAGCACACAAGTGATTCACGGGAAACGGCCCAGCTGCACTCACCTCATCCTGCCTTCGCTCCTGCCACAGTAAAAACCAAATCCCAGGAACAAGCCCCCTCTCCCAGCAAAATTGCCTCGGTGCACTGAGAGTGTGTAGAGTCCACAAGGGCAGACCTGGCTTAGCTGTTTCCACGGAGCTGCCATCACTTGCCAGTGGTCTTAAGAGCATAAATGCCTGGTTGCACAGCACTAAACCCCAATCTGCACAGGCAGGACACAAAGTTCAGAAGCTTCCAGGGAACCATCCTATTGCCCCACACCAACCACCACGTACTGGCTCACCCTTACTGTCCTAAGGAAATCAGGAGAGGGGTTGTTGTCATGCAAAAACAGGGAAAAAAAATGAAACCTATGGGCTACATCATCTTTTTGAGCAAGTATACATCTTGCAGAAGGACCATTTGATCTGAGCCCACGGTGCCAAGTGATCACGTATCTTCTATTTTCTTTCCTAGCTTGTCGCAACAGTTCCTACACTAATTAGGACCAAGCACTTTATTCCCAGTTTGAACTCATTCACCTTCGGTACCCAGTTATCAGTCTGGTACTGACTTACTGGTTATCTTAACAAGTCCTCCAGAACAAGCCACCTGAGCTCCTTTGCTTGCTCATATTAAGCACTTCAGTGTTTGGGTCACTCTCCCGGTGTGCTCTTACACCTTCCTTGTCATGCAAGCAAGGGCACGGGAGGTGGGGACAGGACTCCAGGGACGGCTGATTCCCTGCTAGCCACCTGAAAAGCTGCTCCTCGGCCTGGGAAAGGGGTGTGGAGGAGAGCTGAGCAGGAGGACCAGAGCCTGGGAAATCACAGCCCCAACTCCGGGCTGTTCGTCCTGCTGCCGGGAGCTCCTGGGGGCTGCTGCCACCTAGAGATGCTCACAGAGCCAGGCTGCGGGCTGGCCACCCCGCACGCCCCACCACCACCGCCCAGGAAATGCTCAGCACCTCCTCGGCTCTGGCCAGTGACTCACAGAAAGATGTTTCTCCGAAAAGCCTTTGGAATATGTGCGCGCTCTGGATGACACGCTGTGCTTCCAGATACGCTGCGAGTCAACTTGCTATCGTTTGCTTAAATTTAATTAAAAACGAAACAACAGAAAAAACCCAACCAAACTAAAATCTCGTGAAAATTAGAATAAAACATTTAATTCACTTAAGGTGTGTGGCTAATGCCCTGTTAGAAAACTGAGGGCATATTTCAGAACAACTTGGCATTAAGGTCAGAAGTGCGACGCAGCACTTGGGGCTCAGCCTGGAGCACTCACAGGGTGCTGGGCCCTTTGCTGCCATGGACCCAACGCACCTTTCTCTGCTACCCATCCCACTTCACTACCGTGCAGGCTCGGGAGAAAGGCTTCTCCCTTCGTGAGCTGCTACTGCCAAGTCTCATTTGCTTTACTCATAAGGCATGTATTTCAGGTCCCTATTATTACTGTTTTCATGTTAATTACAAGCACAGCTCCTAGTGCCAAATTCCATACACATAAACATCAATTACCATCTCTTTTTTTAAAAACGAAGTCACAACTCAGTCACTGGGGCACTCAGCAGTGCCGGTCTCGGCAGGGCAGGTGCAGGCACAGAGCCTGCATGGTGCAACCCTGTGCTGGAGCTGCCCCGGGATCCCTGGGGATGCCCCCAAGAGCAGGGCCAGAATCAGTCTCCTCTGCCCTACAGCAGCGCTGGCTTGCAGTGCCCTCAGGGGACACACAGGGACAGCAGCAGGCTGCCCCGGCTACCAGGCAGAGATGTCCCCGCAGACCCCTACACCAGCCCTGAAGGAGGAGGGATTCCCAGGCGGCTTGCTGAGTCCACATCAGCACCCGCTCCCCTTTGGTAAAAAGGCCCAGACGGGACAACCCCCATGCAGGGGCCAGGCCGTCTGATGGCTGTTGCAGGCTGAAACTCCCAGTCAATATTTATCGTGCCTTTGCAAAGACACTCAGAGCTCAGCCTAATTTTAACCATCAAATAGACATCGTGGCGGAATAAACGGGAGAGGTGCCAAGGAGGGCTGTTGCAAAGGAGAGGAGCTGCATCTCTCTGAAGGCGTGTGGCATGTCCCATCCGACATTGCCCAGAGAAGAGAAAAGGCATGAAATTAAAGCCTGCCCATACATCAGCCTGAACATGCTTCTCATTGGGAAATTTAAAAAAAAAAAAAAAAAAAGAAAGAAAGAAAAAAAAGAAAAAGAGGGGGAAAAAAGAGAAAAAACTGCAAAAATATTTGAAGTACAATTATTCTCAGAGCAGCTGAATACTTCAAACAGGACTAAGTTAATTTGGCTGTAATTATTTAACAACTCGCCAACCCCACGTATCAGAAAATGGAGTTAATTTATCAGCTATTTTCAAGCAGAACAAAGACTCGCCAGCTTCCAGGTAACAGCCCAAGCTGTTTGGCTCACGTGACCCCGACTGAGCTGTGCACTGCAAACATTATATGCCCAAGCACGGAGACAGAAGAAATCAGAAAACCCCAACGTGTTTACATATTTACATCTTAACAAATACACACGGGATAATGAAATCAAAAGTTTGGCCAACAGCTAGCTTGCATGAGCAAAGGCATCACCATCTCTCTCGTTGCACCGAAAATGAAGGCGGCAACCAGAGCCCCATCCTAATGCCCCCAAAAGCCAAGAGAGCCCAAATTCTGGGGGGTCCTAAATACTTGCAAATCATGTCTCCCTGTCCAGCCTGCCTTGCTATTTCAGCAAGCACCAAGTAGCAAGACTCAATCATTACTAGCTGCCAGTGCCCACGGCAGTGCCTAAACCCCTTCAAATAGGAAGTGTCACTCCGACTCTGCTATTTTAATAAACGGATTTTCTCTTTTGCACAGAGGCTTTTCAGTAGCACGGATCCAGGAGGCTTCCCCAGAGACGACAGGAAGAGCAACCCTGGACCGATGCTTTTTATTTTCACTGGGGTATAAATCCAGCAATGGAGAGTCTTTGTGATCGTCCATGCCAACGGCCCGGTCCGAGCGGTGGGAAGGATTGCTGGAGAGCACGGGAGCATCCCAGTGGGGATGGCTACTGCCCAAAACCGGGGCAGGCTACGGGAAAAGTGTGAGACAGAAAAGTATCAAGTGAGGCGAACAGTCAGACTGCGTGTAAACAGGGAGGCAGGCAAAAAGGTACGGCGAAGCAGCGCCTGTGAAACGAGGAGTGCCATTCTTCTTCAGTGGGGATTTACCGATTCAAATCGCAGGAAGAGAACACATAAGAGAAACTAGCAGCCCAGCATTTCACCCCTCCCGATTTCGAGGGTTAGGAAACAATCACACAGCGAAAAAGTAAACTGTGCCCCAAGATCAAAAACCGCCTCCAAAGCCCAATCAGGCAGGCAAAGCCAGGACACGCTCCTTTCGCTTCTCACCAAACGTATCCTTCCTTCTCTCTGTTACATAAAGCCCCAAAATATAAACTAAATTGTGAGAACGAGGAGCTGTTGCACCAATACCGCCCAAACAGCATAAATTTTGCATCACCGGGGAGGGAAAGGAAAAAAAAAAAAAGGAAAAAAAAAGCAAAGTTACAAAGACTGAAGAAATTTCCTTTTAATGTTTTATTCACAGCAAAGGGGCGATGCAGCGGGGGGCGATCCCCGTGCCCTCCCCGGGCGACTGAACCGGCACAGCTCGTACTACGGCGGCAGAAAGCACTGCTCGGCTGCCAACGGGAAAACTAAATTCAAGCCAACGCTGCAAGTTTCCCTCCAGAAAGTTAAAAATTCCGGGCAGACCCTGCCGGAGGAAAAAGCGCCTTTTCCAGCGTTAACTTCCAAGCCGCCTGCTCGCCCTCCCCCGTGCGCGAACACCTCGGCCCGGTGTTTACGCTGCGGGGTTGGGACACGCCGCGCACATGAACGCCGTGCACAGGTGTACGGGGGACGAACGGTGGGTGCAACGCTGCCTCGTCCGCCCGGCGCGCCACGACGCGAAGTTCGGGAGCGCAGCCCCGTCGGGGCGGCAGCGGCACCTGCGAGGACACGCACGGCGCCCGGCCGGGGCTCCGGCGGTAACGGCGGCCCCGGGG